>CM053266.1:46798436-47148084 GCA_028583415.1 Protea cynaroides | reverse complement strand
TGTTGGCAACTTGGGCGATGTAACGGATTTATGAGTATTCAATTAGAGAAATGAGGAAAGAGAGTGTCGGGTGTAGGAGAGAGAGTGTCGGTGCACGTGGCACAGATGTGGCAACTTCGCTTATGTGTTCTACAAGGTTCTATATGTGTTTGGATGATTTACAATGAGTTAAATGGGATATTACAACGATTTTGATGAGAGAGAGTGTTTGTGGACCCTGACTGGTGATGTGGCCGAGTTTTTGATGATGCGGCCGAGTTTCGATGATGCGACGATGTTCTTGAAGCTTTTTCGATCATGTTCATGTTTCTCATGTTTCGGTGTTGTGACATTGAAGAGAGAAATTCAAGAGAGAGAAAGAAGAGAGAGAATCGAAGAGAGAGAAAGAGGAGAGAGAAAAATGTGAGTGGGACCCACATGTATGGTGGCAAGGTGACATGCCAACACGGCAGCCCACGACACTTGGCATGCATGCACACAAAGTTTCGGTTCAAATTCCAAGGTTTGTGAGTTTTAACTTTGGGTCTATTTTTGGTGGGTCCCGTGAGAAGGTTCATGGAAATCCGACAGTGGAAAGATGTAGAGCGTCGAGTTATCTTTCCAACGCAACTTGAATCACTCAATTCCGACGTCGGATGAGAGAGATATCGCAGTTTCATCGGATCGCTCGAAAAAGTGATTTCACAAATTGTTTAGGGGCAATTTCGGTATTTCATAAGTTATTTAAGGGCATTTTCGGCAAGTAACAAAAGAAGAAGATCCGATATCGGTGGCCAAGAGAGAGCCACGCTTCTCAGATTCTAACTGATGGACCAGATTGAGGGCGGGCTAAGGTGTAGTGCAACGATCGCATCTTGATGCTCCCGACCCTTCGGATTGGGCGGATGCAGCTTATTATAATGCTATTTGTTGCATGGAATACTAACCTGATTCCGTAGGCGCAAGTGCAGGGTATATAAGGAAAGATTCTCTTTCCTTATCCGAGATTAGCCAATCTTCAAACTGCCATAACTTCTTCATCCGAGCTCCAAATCCGGTCCGTTCAAATTGCAGCATTCATATTTTTCGATGCCTATCTATTGGGCGCCGTTGGGAGTCGTGAAAAGGTAGAGAAAATTGAAAAGAGTGTTTTGAAGCTTATGGGAAAGGTTTTCTAGGGTTTTGTGCTCTGGGAGTGATCAATCACCAATCGCCTCTTCTTTGTGCATCAATGGAGTGCTAAATCCCCGTGAGAGGTCAGTAGAGCTTTTTATTTTCATATTCATGGTGATTATGGGTGTTGTGGAAGAGATTGGAAGCCCGTCGATGAGGTGTGCTCTCGTGAATCGATCTCTATCATCATTGAAGACTGTTAGAGAGTACCTAAGGGCGGTGTGAAGCTTAGGAGGATATTGATGGTCATTCAAAAGCGGTTGTAAGGTTTTTCAATTCCCTATCTATTTGTTGCTTTCAATATATTGTATGCTAGCGTAGGTGAAAATTATTGAATACCTAGCTAGTGGGGGAAAAATTGTAAGGCATAATTATAAGCCTAAAAATTGTGACTTGCTTCGTGGGTGCGAGTTAAAGCGTGGTGTGTTCGGTGGGTCTTGGACCGGGTCGTTAAGCCTGAATCTTGGCGTTGGTGCGCCCTCTCCGGTTTATCTTTGGGAAAACCTAGGGTTAATATCCTTGTCTTGTTAGAGACTAAAAGGCGAGTGTTGAGTAAATACGGAGCCCGTTGGGCATTACTCCGTGGAGTAGCCATCACACACTTGTGTTGGTGAACCGCGTAATATCTCTGTGTTCATTGTGTTTATTTTCTATTATATTTTGGAGTGCGTGGAATGACTTGCGGGATGGGTGTGCAAATCGGTAGACTGGCCACCGAGTGGTAGCGAGGTAGATTTGCATACGCGTGTGTGTGTAAAAGAATATATCTCCATCGTCTACGGGCAGCATAATTAATCGGAGAAAAATTTCGGACAACGATTCACCCCCTCTCGGTGTCATATCAAGTTCATCAATTGGTATCAGAGCACCAGGTTCAGTGATAGCTTAATCAGCAACTGAGAAGATCAGAATAAAGATATGGCACCAGGAGAAGGTTTTAACAGGCCCCCATTGTTTGATGGGACAGAATTTGTATTTTGGAAGAGAAGAATGGAGATCTACATTGGGTCTCTTGGGTTTGATGTATGGGCTTCTATTGAGAATGGCTACACTCCTCATGATACGAATGCTCCCACAATAGTAGACAAGAAAAATTTTGAAAATAATAGAAAGGCTTTAAATGCTATTCAAGGGGGGACTTACAAACAGTGAACTAGCTAAAGTCATGGAATGCAAGACGGAAAAAGGAGGTTTGGGATAGATTGATCAATATATATGAAGGAGATAAAAGATCAAGACAGTCAAGCTGCAAACATTCAGAGGTCAGTTGGAGAACCTGAAGATGTATGAAGATGAGACCATTGACCAGTACATGAACAAAGTTAATGAAGTGGTTAATTCCATTAGAGGACTTGGTGAAGACCTAAAAGGTCATATTGTCTGTCAGAAAATCTTAAGGTCACTTACTCCCAAATTTGAATCAAAAGTATCAGCTCTTGAAGAAACCAAGGACTTGGAACAGGTTACTATTGATGAAATTCACGGAGCTTTAACAGCTTTTGAGATGAGGGTTGATCCAGGAACCACTAGTGACAAGCAGGTAGCTTTCAAGGCTATGAAGAAGTGAAGATTTTCGAAAAACAAAATGAGGAAGAAAGTGAAGATGAAGCCACGACTCATTTCACTAGGAAATTGAAAAAGGGCACAGGGAAAGTATAAAAACAAGCTTCCATTCAAATGCTTCAATTGTGGTAAAGTTGGACACTTCACGCAAAGTGCCCAATGAAGAGTAAGTTTGATGGTGATGATGAAGATGATAGAAAAAGCAAGTTTAAGGGAAAGAAAAACTACAACTTTAAGAAAAACAGGTCAAACAGAAAGAGTTTTATCTCTAAGAGAAGCATTGAAATCCTCAGATGATGACTCTGATGAAATCTCAGAAGATGAGCCTAGTGAGGCTTTGTTCATGGTTTACATTGAAGATCAAGAGAAGAACACAGCTAAAGAAAAATTCTCCTCAAAAAGCAATGAAGAAGGCATTGTGGAATCTATCTCTAGTAGTGAAGAAGAAAAAGGGAATGAAATTTCAAGCTCTGGTGATGAAGAAGAAGGTGAGGTAAATTTTGAAGAAGAGTTTGCTGCAGCTATGAAGGAACTCAAGAAAGAAAGAAAATATAACAAGCTTGCCTCACAAGAAGTTAAAAAACAGAAAAAGGTAATTCAAGATTTGAGAATTCAAGTTGTTAAATCCAAGAAAATTGTTGAAGATCTCAAGACTCAGATTGGACAGGTGTCTACATGGACCACTCCAAACTAATGAGTGAGAATACAGGTTTGAGAGCTCAACTTGAAACACAAGCCCCTGTGATGAGTAAATTTGAAGAGCTTGAGAAGGAATTTATTTTGTTAAAAGCAAAGGTGAATGAATATGAAATAGAAGAGTTTGAAAGACAACAAAAATTGAACAAATCGATGAGCCAAGCAATACTACAATACATCCTAGTATAAAAGCTAGATGGGATTATAAATTCTCAAAGACCTTTCAATGTAAAATTTGGTCTTGGTTTTGATAAGGGAGAGACTTCAAATAATGCAAACTCAAATAGAAAAGGTTCCATCTCTTTTTGTGAAAGAGAATGGAAAGGGTAAAGCTCCTATGATTTATGTCCAAGAAGAAAATCAAGTTCCTATTCCACGGGACTATTAATGCAAGACAAGGTAAGAGAGTGAAGCGAGTAACTTCTATGGAAGAAATTATCCCAATGCACCACGAGGGACAGATGAGGTACATGGCATCTTCTAGGCCAAAATCTTATTTTCAGGGATATTGTTATAAATGTAATGCTTATGGTCATAAGATAGCTACATGCAAATTCAACATGAGTCAAGTTAGATTTGAAAGTAGAAATCAGTTTGCTTCCCTTGAAGAAAATTTTGTTGAGTGCTACAATTGTCATAACTATGGGCATATTGCAAGAGAATGCGAACAATTTTTTCATTCACGCCACCTCAGCAAAAAGTGACACAACAAAGGGAAAATGGTCAAAGAAAAGTTAAGCGAGAGAATGAACAAAAAACTCCACCGGTTGTTAGAAAAGTGTGGAAAAAGAAAATCATTGCGGATTTTGTAGAAGGACAAAGTAATAATGTTGTATGCTTGAGACAACTCTCAAGACACATGACAAGTTGTCTTCTTGGATACTCGATAGTGGATGCTCTAGTCACATGACGGGTAACAAGAAAATGTTTGCGACTTCAACAGTATGAGGGAGGTATAGTGAAGTTTGGAAACAATGAAGGGGCCAAGGTAACAGGAAAGGGTTCTATCAGCATCAACAATGGAAAGGTGAAACTCCATGATGTGTTTTATGTGTCAGGACTCAAGCACAACGTTCTCAGCATCGGTCAGATTTGTGATAGAGGGCATGAAGTGATCTTCAATAAACAGGGGATGTGAGATCAAAAGAGTTGATAGTGGCAAGATTGTGGCTTCAGGACAGAGAACCTCAAGGAATTTATACACTCTGATAGAGAGTGTCGAAGATTCATGCATGACCATACTCACCAAGCAGTGAGGTGCTTGGAGTGAGGGGGAGCAGTGTGTATTTGTTATATCCTTTTGCTCCCGATGATAGACTCAGGGGGAGTCCTATGGTATTTATGTGTTGAGTGGTGTATGCATATATTTGTTATACTTCATCTCCTTATGTTGGACTCGGGGGAGTCCGGTGATGTTGTTATGTGTTGATATAATTGTTTATTATTTTTTTTGGGCCCATAGGATTGGAAAGATGCGGTGGGCACTCTTATGTGGCATGCCCCTTTGTATTTGTTGTCAAAGGGGGAGAAAGATCTCATGTGCGTAATAAGTTGCCAACAATTCCAAAGGGGGAGATTGTTGGACTTTATGTTGTCATTGTTGGCAACTTGGCTGATGTAACAGTATTTATGAGTATTCAATTAGAGAAATGAGGAAAGAGAGTGTCAGTGTAGGAGAGAGAGTGTCAGTGCGGTGGGCACGTGATGTGGCAACTTCGCTTATGTGTTCTACAAGGTTCTATATGTGTTTCGGATGATTTACAATGAGTTAAATGGGATATTACACTGATTTTGATGAGAGAGAGTGTTTATGGACCCCACTGGTGATGTGGCCGAGTTTTTGATGATGCGGCCGAGTTTCTGATGATGCGACAGTGTTCTTGAAGCTTTTCGTATCATGTTCATGTTTCTCATGTTTCTGGTGTTGGGACATTGAAGAGAGAAATTCAAGAGAGAGAAAGAAGAGAGAGAATCAGAAGAGAGAGAAAGAGGAGAGAGAAAAAATGTGAGTGGGACCCACATGTATGGTGGCAAGGTGACATGCCAACACGGCAGCCCACGACACTTGGCATGCATGCACACAAAGTTTCGGGTTCAAATTCCAAGGTTTGACAGAGTTTTAACTTTGGGTCTATTTTTGGTGGGTCCCGCAGAAGGTTCATGGAAATCCGACAGTGGAAAGATGTAGAGCGTCGAGTTATCTTTCCAACGCAACTTGAATCACTCAATTCCGACGTCGGATGAGAGAGATATCGCAGTTTTCGTCGGATCGCTCGAAAAAGTGATTTCACAAATTGTTTAGGGGGCAATTTCGGTATTTCATAAGTTATTTAAGGGCATTTTCGGCAAGTAACAAAGAAGAAGATCCGATATCAGTGGCCAAGAGAGAGCCACGCTTCTCAGATTCTAATCTGATGGACCAGATTGAGGCGGGCTAAGGTGTAGTGCAACGATCGCATCTTGATGCTCCCGCGACCCTTCGGATTGGGCGGATGCAGCTTATTATAATGCTATTTGTTGCATGGAATACTAACCTGATTCCGTGTAGCGCAAGTGCAGGTTATATAAGGAAAGATTCTCTTTCCTTATCCGAGATTAGCCAATCTTCAAACTGCCATAACTTCTTCATCCGAGCTCCAAATCGGTCCGTTCAAATTGCAGCATTCATATTTTTCGATGCCCTATCTATTGGGCGCCGTTGGGAGTCGTGAAAAGGTAGAGAAAAATTGAAAAGAGTGTTTTGAAGCTTATGGGAAAGGTTTTCTAGGGTTTTGTGCTCGTGGGAGTGATCAATCACCAACTGCCTCTTCTTTGTGCATCAATGGAGTGCTAAATCCCTGTGAGAGGTCAGTAGAGCTTTTATTTTCATATTCATGGTGATTATGGGTGTTGTGGAAGAGATTGGAAGTCTGTCGATGAGGTGTGCTCTGTGAATCGATCTCTATCATCATTGAAGACTGTTAGAGAGTACCTAAGGGCAGTGTGAAGCTTCAGAGATATTGATGGTCATTCAAAAGCAGTTGTAAGGTTTTTCAATTCCTATCTATTTGTTGCTTTCAATATATTGTATGCTAAGCGTAGGTGAAAATTATTGAATACCTAGTAAGGGGGAAAAATTGTAAGGCATAATTATAAGCCTAAAAATTGTGACTTGCTTCTCGTGGGTGCGAGTTAAGCGTGGTGTGTTCAGGTGGGTCTGGACACCAGGGGTCGTTAAGCCGAATCTTGGCGTTGGTGCGCCTCTCGGTTTATCTTTGGGGAAAACCTAGGGTTAATATCCTTGTCTTGTTAGAGACTAAAAGCCGAGTGTTGAGTAAATACGGAGCCCGGTTGGGCATTACTCCGTGGAGTAGCCATCACACTCGTGTGTTGGTGAACCACGTAATATCTCTCGTGTTCATTGTGTTTATTTTCTATTATATTTTGGAGTGCGTGGAATGACTTGCGGGATGGGTGTGCAAATGCAGTAGACCGCCACCGAGTGGTAGCGAGGTAGATTTGCATACGCTGTGTGTGTGTGTAAAAGAATATATCTCCATCGGCTCGGGCAGCAAAGAATTAATCGGAAAAAATTTCGCAGACAATCGATTCACCCCCCTCTCAGTGTCATATCAAGTTCATCAGCTCATTCATAGTGAAACACCTTACTCTATGAATGTGTACGACAGGCAACAGTTGTGTTTATCACAGAAAGCTCTTAGGAGGTTCACTTGTGTATCTACATCAATTCTGATTGTGGTTTCTTACATGAGGTTCTGGAAAAATCTCTGGTTTTCTAACCCTAAGCCTGTTAGATGACTAGAAACCCATTACCTAAATATATATATAGTCAATTTTTGGGCTATAAATCCAGAGCTAATCCCAAGAAACCTGATGTAGCTTAGGCCAAGAAACACGGAAGAGAGGTGTAAATAATAGGACTGCAGTAGATGGGTAAGGTGCTTGCATGGTAATATGGAAATTATAAGTGGTTGGATTTTAAATGGATGATGATGGGAGGAGCTAGAATTAAGTCTGATTCAATGTCTATAAATAGATGTAATGGTCCCTGGCCTATACACTTGATTTATGAGATAATAATATTCAGTTTTCTTCAATTTTGGCTGTGAGGATTTGCAATGGACATGAGTGGGTTTTCAGGTTGCCTGTGGATTTCAGGGTTCTGCATCACAGGTGGACTCTTGTTTCGTTCCTCCTATCTTCAATTTACTTACTTTCTTCATTCGAGATTAGTTTATACTGGTACTCTCACATTGTGGCATCCTGTTTTCTTTACAGTTTGCCTAGATTTATCATCACTCCTTAGTTAATGGTCAGATTAGTCTTATACTTGATCCCTCGATCTCTGTTACTTAGATTTATTGATTCCAATAATTAGAATCTAGTTTACCAGCCTAAATTTAATACATCTATCATCCCAGCACTGTTTTCTTACCATCACTAGGAAGCATCATCACCCCCTTATTCTGATCTCATATTTCTGAGATTTTTTTACTGGTTGTTAGATCCAGTCACTAAAGGTACTTAACCTAAATTCCAGATCCATCAGGATCAATTTTCATTAAGTTTTCAAGTTTCTCTTGTGTTTTCTACTTCTGAATTTTTTGGGGAGCCTAGCTCCTACACGCCCAATGTAGGAACCTTTCTTACATGCCAATTATAATTGCCAACAGCTGCCACATGGCCAATCAGCTTTGAAAATTCAGGGCTATGGAAGAGTATACAGTAACTGTCAGAGTCTCAGATTGTGGTATGTGTGTAGGAATAGACATGGGATGCATGCTAATACTCAGGCCGATATTTGATTGAATTAAATTCGAAGTACTCATTTGATACAACCATAGACAATTGCAACCGATTCTGCCAGAATCCACTGGAAATTAATCCCTTCAAACTTCATAAGATAATAGACCGAAGATAGCGGCAACTTCCAAACTCTACAATCACAAACCAGTATTTTCTTCAGACACTCTGATATTCCTCTTGTATATAGTCCCATAACTCCTACCTTCTCCAATGGTGGGTCACAACGTATTCTAAAAACCTCATGTTATCTCCCCATACATAATGAACCATGGCTCTGTAGCAAATGTTGTCAATTTTACAAATTATATATATCATCTTCTTACTGATGCTGCCACTCCGTCAACACTAATAATTTCAATGTATAAATGCGTTGTCTAATTTTAGTATGAGTTTATATCGGTTCTTTAACTTAATGAAGTGCGTGGACATAGATTTATGTAAATGCATTGTTTAATTACTTGCTTTTGAGTGAATGCCTTAGATTGCATTCAAAGACATATGACTTGGCAAATATTGTTGGAGCTTATTAAATTCTTTGTTCATTGATTAAAAACAGAATTTATTTTAGATGGATCATGGAAAGGAGAATGAAGGAGATTTATATGAAGGTTGATGCAAAGATTATTAGAGATACATTTGTTTGGACTAATCAAATAGTCAAATTACTAATCGATATTGGTCTCGATCATTCACGAAAAGGATATAAGTTAAATACATCTTTCACGAAGGATGATTGGGCCAACATATTAAAAGAATTTAACCAAAACTGTGGGAAACCCGTAACCATGTTGCAACTTAAAAATAAATGGAATATTTTGAAAACCATGTGGGTTGCATGAATGTGGTTAAAGAATAAGACTAGTGGATGGGGATGAGATCCAATACTAGGAACTATTGATCCACCTAGTGCAGAGCATTGGAGTGTTTTTGTGAAGGTAAACCACTGAAAGTTGTCTTTGGTCTTTTAATTGTAGTTTATAATCCTAGATTAACTTGGTATAATTTTCTTTTATTTCAAAATTACTATTGCAGAAATATCCCCATGGAAAGCACTTTAGGACTACGCCTTTGCAAAATGAAGAAAATTCCATGAATTATTTTATGGTGTTGTTGCTGATGGGGAGAATGCAATTTGCATCCATGGAGATGACCCACCTCCAACCACACCAAAGGGGATGTCTGCTTGCAACAGCGCGGTAAACTTGGAAGACATAGATTTTAATGGTTCAAATGATGATGAACTTGTTGAAGTGACAGATCTGAAGAAGAAAAAGAAGATTAAGAGAGGGACTTCCCCCATGGTATCATCTAAAAGATCAAAGTCTATTGATACAAATAGTTTAAATGAATCTATTAATAAAATGGTTTCTATGGAAGAGTATAAAAAGGAAAATAGTTCATCTATTATAGAGATGAGAAAAACAGATATGGAGATGAGAAAAACAAATTTTGACGCAGATATGGCGATGAGAAAAGCAAATTTTGATGCGCAGTTAGAACTAGAAAAATAAAAATTAAGTGGAGCAAAGTCAGAAAACACATTTGACAAGGCTTACCAAATTCTTAATACTTTGGAGGGGATTGAGGATGATAGTGATCGCCATGTGATCGCTTTGGAAGTGCTTGAGGACCAAAACAAAAGATTGTTGGACTTTATGTTGTCATTGTTGACAACTTGGCTGATGTGACAGTGCTTATGAGCATTCAGTCAGAGAAATGAGGAGAGAGAGTGTCAGTGCAGTGGCACAGATGTGGTAACTTTGTTTGTGTGTTCTACAGTGTTTTACATGTGTTTCAGATGACTTACAATGAGTTAAATGAGATTTTATACTGATTTTGATGAGAGGGAGTGTCTGTGCACCCCACTGGTGATGTGGCCGAGTTTCTGATGATGCGACAGTGTTCTTGAAGGTTTTCTAATCATGTTCATGTTTCTCATGTTTCTGGTGTTGTGGCATTAAAGAGAGAAATTCAAGAGAGAGAAAGAAGAGAGAGAATCAAAAGAGAGAGAAAGAGGAGAGAGAAAAAGTGTGAGTGGGACCCACAGGTGTGATGGCAAGGTGACATGTCAACACGGCAGCCCACGGCACTTGGTATACATGCACACAAAGTTTCGGGTTCAAATTCCAAGGTTTGACAGAGTTTTAATTTTGAGCCTATTTTTGGAGGGTCCCGCAGTAGATCCATGGAAATCCGACAGTGGAAAGATGTAGAGCGTCGAGTTATCTTTCCAACGCAACTTGAATCACTTAATTCTGACGTCGGATGAGAGAGATATCGCAGTTTCTGTCGGATCACTTGAAAAAGTCATTTCACAAGTTGTTTAGGGGCAATTTCGGTATTTCATAAGTTATTTAAGGGCATTTTCGGCAAGTAACAAAGAAGAAGATCCGATATCGGTGGCCAAGAGAGAGCCACGCTTCTCAGATTCTAATCTGATGGACCAGATTGAGGCGGGCTACCGTGTAGTGCGACAATCGCATCTTGATGCTCCCGCGACCCTTCGGATTGGGCGGATGCAGCTTATTATAATGCTATCTGTTGCATGGAATACTATCCTGATTCCGTGTGGCGCACGCGCGGTACTACGCCGCGGTTGATCTAGATCTTGCGGTTGATATTGAAGCCGATCGCGCTTGACGCGATTGATGTAGATCCAGCGGCTCACATTGAATCTCGCTTTTTTAAGGTTATCCGACAGCTGGTAGTGGAGATTCTACATCACCCAATCAGCGCTCGACAACGCGCATGAGCGGGCAGAGATTCCGTGTAGCGCAAGTGCATGGTATGCCTCCGAAAGATTCCGTTTTGAATTTTCTGATTGGTCGAACTTCAAACCGCCATAACTTCTTCATCCGAGCTCCAAATCGGTCCGTTCAAATTGCAGCATTCATATTTTTCGATGCCCTATCTATTGGGCGCCGTTGGGAGTCGTGAAAACTCAGAGAAAAATTAAAAAGAGCATTTTGAAGGCAGAGAGAAGGTTTTCTAGGGTTTCGTGCCCTGTGGGAGTGATCAATCACCAACTACCTCTTCTTTGTGCATCAATGGAGTGTTAAATCCCTATGAGAGATTAGTAGATCTTTTATTTTCACATTCATGGTATTATGGGTTGTGTGGAAGAGATTGGAACCATGTCGATGAGGTGTGCTCTGTGAATCGATCTCTATCATCATTGAAGACTGTTAGAGAGTACCTAAGGGCAGTGTGAAGCTTCAGAGATATTGATGGTCATTCGAAAGCAGTTGATGGGTGTGCAAATCTGGTAGACCTGGCCACTGAGTGGTAGCGAGGTAGATTTACATACGCTTGTGTGTGTGTAAAAGAATATATCTCCATCAGCTCTGGGCAGCGGTAATTAATCAGAGAAAAGTTCCAGACACTGATTCACCCCCCCCCTCTCAGTGTCATATCAAGTTCATCAAAGACAAGCACTGATTTCGATGTCTGAATCGTCTCACTTACCATGGCTTCTCAGAGCAATCAAGAAGAAAGAAAAAAGAAAAGTCTTGATCATTTTCTTGTTTTGTTTATAATGTGAAGATGTTTTTCATATTCTATTAATTTTTTTATGTTAAATCTACATGTATGGATGTTATTTATTTATTTTTAATTTCTATGTGTTTAATATTCGTCATTATATATTGATTAGTTGTTATGGACATTGACGGCGAAATAGATTTCATCACTGAGAGCTCATTGTTGCCATTTCTTCTTTGTATACGTGCTCGCTTAGAACATGAAAAGAGAATTGATGATAAAAATAATGGTGAGACAACTTCCCAAATTACAAAACAATCAATGCACACACGCCAACTTTCCGGTCATGCTTTGTTATTTCAACGACTATTCTGTATGTCTAGAGATCATTTCACGATGCTGGTGTGTGCATTGAAAGAGAGAAAATTAATGGCAAACACATATCACACTACAGTGGAGGAACAATTGGCAATGACAATATTAGTGATGACTCATAATGTTAGAATTGATGTCATCCAGGAATGATTTCAGCACTCAGGTAAAACAGTGAGTTGTCACTTTCATAATGTATTGGCAGCACTACAGACATTTGCTAGGGAGATAGTACATTCCTCCCTCATTTGAGAAAACACCGCCTCAAATCAAATCAAGTCGAAAGCATTATCTGTTCTTTGCCAGTTGTATCAGAGCAATAGATGGAACACACATAAGTGCATCAATTCCAGTTGCAAAACAAGTACCATATAGATCTGGTAGAAATAATGAAGTTTTCCAAAATGTATGTGCTGTATGTTCATTTGATATGTGTTTCACATACATTTGGGCTGGTTGGGAAAGAACAACACATGATAATCGAATATTATGGGAAACTATCAACACTCCTTCTTTGAAATTTTCCCATCCACCACCAGGTACCGTTCCATATTTTATTTTATTTTATTTTTTAAATGTTTTAGATTTGAGTGAGTCTATCGAGGTTTTAATTGTCTATCTTAATTTTATAGGAAAATATTATCTTGTTGATTCTGGATACACACATACGCCTGGTTATATGGCTCCTTACAAGAATGTTCGATATCGTCAATAAGATTTTAAGCGTAGGCAACCCGAAGGAGCAGAAGATCTATTTAGTTTTACACATTCCTCATTAAGAACTATTATTGGGAGATCTTTTGGTGTCTTAAAGAAGCGTTTTCCTATTTTAAAGATGATGCCGCCGTATATTTTTAAGACCCAAGTTTTGATTGTAATTGCTTCAGTAACTTTACATAATTTTATTAGAAAGCAAGTGTCATCAGATTGACTTTTCCAAAAAGTAGAAAATGGAGAGCTTGATGATGAATGTCAAGATAATGATAGTGACAGTGACGATAGGACTGTGAGCATTGAAACTGTGATAGATGCTACACAACAATAACAATGGGAATGATACCGAAAACAGATTGTAGATCAGATTAAAGAAGCATATCAAAATTGATGAGGACGAAAGCATGTGTTTATTGTGTTTTTAATTTTTTTCACGAATACGATTTTTAATAAAAATCGTCATTATGATTTTTTTAAATTTATTTTTTTATTAATTTTAATAATTGGTGTGTTTTAGAATGGATCCATGTTGTTTGGATCCATTTTTATAATATGCAATAGGTGGATCCATTTAATAAAGTTATAAAAATTAATATGGATATTAGATATACCAAACTTATTTCTCATTTTATAATCTATTTTTTATTGTAATTTCCAAACAATTTTTTATTTTCAATCATAAATGATTTTTAAAAATAATTATTGATAAATAGATAAAAAATAGAAATATAAATCTATCTAAAGAGAACCTTAGGCCCCGTTTGATAACACTCCAGCTCCCATGGAGCTACTTCTGGTCCAGAATCGTTTTCTACTTCTTCTCCAGAGTCATGATTTTTTGAATAGAATGCTATTTGATAATGCTGTTCCAAAATCAAAAGACTATGCTTCCAGAATGTTGTTTGGTGGTGGTGATGGTGTTGGTGGCGATGGGGGGGTGGTGGTAGTGGTGGCGGTGCTGGTGGGTGGTGACGACGGGGGTGCTGATGGGGGGTGGTGGTGGCGACGGTGGTGGGTGGTGGCGGTGGGGTTGGGTGGTGGTGGTGGCGGCAGTGGTGGTAGGTGGTGGGTGGGTGGTGGTGGCGACAATGGTGGTAGGTGGTGGTGGCGATGGTGGTGGTAAGTGGTGGGTGATGGTGGTGGCGGTGGTGGGTGGTGGTGGTGGCGGCGGTGGCGGCTGCGGTGGTGGTGGTGGTGGTGGTGGTAGAGGCGGTTGTGGGTGGTGGATGGTGGCGGTGGAGGGGTGGTGGTGATGATGGCAGTGTCAGTGGTGGTGGTAATGGCAGTCAGTAGTGGTAATAGTTTTGGAGCAAGAGAAGTAAATTTTTTTAGCTCCAGTTTTTTAGTTCCCAGAGACATTTTTGGAGCGATTCACTCCATGGGAGTCAAAACTTAAACTGTGTTTATCAATCTTCATTTACTTCGGATTAGCTCTGGAGCTAAGAAGTAAGGAGCCAGAATGTTATCAAACGGGGCCTTAATGTATTGATAGATGTTCAGTTCCAGAAAAATATCGTCTTTAGTCTGTCCAGTTGTTCAGTCGTAATCAGACGGATTAGAATCACAATACACGTGCCCTAATGTATTGATAGACGTGTCTTTTAATTTCAGTCCATTCATTGATAGCTGGACGGACTCATTGATAGCTGGACGGACTCAGACGATCTCAATCCCTTATGATCTTGTTACTCCTCTTTAGTCTCCAAT
The DNA here is from genome assembly GCA_028583415.1 of Protea cynaroides. Lineage (NCBI taxonomy): Eukaryota > Viridiplantae > Streptophyta > Magnoliopsida > Proteales > Proteaceae > Protea > Protea cynaroides. The sequence continues at coordinate 47,133,594 of CM053266.1, read as the reverse complement.
CCTATTGAAGAGAGTATTGAAGAGAGTGGAGAGAATAAGGGAGAGAATGAGGGAGAGTTCTCAGATACGGAAAAACAAAATCCTTGATATTAATTGCCCTACCACAGTGTCTTCTCTATTTTAGATTTTTGCTGCAGAGACCACTCGTGCGCTGCCGACCCCAAAACTCTGTTATCTTTCTCTCTGTCTCTCTGCGTCTCTGTTCCTCTGTTTTCTCACAGACACACTCCCTCTCTCTCTCTCTCTCTAATGGATTTTCTTCTGCTCTGTTTGCTCTGTTCTTGCGTTTTGTATGTGTTCTTCCTCATCATCTTCCCTCGTTCCTCCCGATTCAACTTCAGAAAACTCGGTCTCCCACCGGGTAACCTGGGTTTACCCTTCGTGGGAGAGTCTCTGCAACTGATCTCAGCATACAAGTCAGAGAACCCAGAACCCTTCATCGACGACAGGGTGAATCGTTACGGTACCCTGTTCACAACCCACTTGTTCGGTGAACCCACCGTGTTCTCGGCTGACCCTGAAGCGAATCGTTTCGTGTTGCAGAATGAAGGGAAGCTATTCGAGTGCAGCTATCCATCATCGATCTCGAATCTACTAGGAAGACATTCTCTGCTTCTCATGAAAGGTGGGCTTCACAAGCGGATGCATTCTCTTACCATGAGCTTCACCAATTCCACTATCATCAAAGACATTCTCCTCGTCGACATCGATCGGTTGGTCCGACTCAATCTCGATTCCTGGACTGACCAGGTCTTCCTCCAAGATGAAGCCAAGAAGGTAACTGAGCACATCATCTTCCTATTCGTTTCTTCCTTTGGATTTGGATTCCTGAGACAAACGTCATTCTTACTCCTCTGATGTCGTCCACTCGATTGCTGATGTGGGTTCCCTTGATCTCTGTGGTTTTGGTTGTCTATTTCGGCGTAAGTTAGCATTAAAAAATAAAAAATAAATAAAAAAATAAAAAATAAAACTGGTGCCATTTTCTGGGTTCTTGTGTCCTTCTATGTTCTATCTCTAATCTCTATCTATAGTTCCATACCCTTTGAGAATGTCGATTCACTTTTTCTGGTCCACTGAAATCAATCTGTCGGTTTTCCCTTTTTTCTTCTCTGTAAATGTGTATGAACCAGAGTTATGGAGACCCATGTAGTTATAATTGTTTAATTCTTTTTATTTGAATGGTGACGCAGATAACATTCGAATTGACAGTGAAGCAGTTGATGAGCTTTGATCCAGGGGAATGGACAGAGAAGCTGAGGAAAGAGTATCTGCTCCTCATTGATGGCTTCTTCTCCGTTCCTCTGTCTTTCTTCTTCACCACATACGGAAAAGCCATTAGGGTAAGGAACAATTATACTGGATCTAATGAAGAAATTAGAAGAAGAAAAGTCCTTTTTTTATTTTTTATTATCTGGGTTTCCTTTTTTTTTTCTTTGAATGCAGGCAAGGAGGAATGTTGCAGAAGCTCTACGAGTTATGGTGAGGGAAAGGAGGAAAGATAGTAATAAGAAGAAGGACATGTTAGCTGCATTATTGGGGGATGGAGAAGGAGGGTTTTCTGAAGAGGAAATTGTGGATTTCTTGCTGGCTTTGTTGGTTGCAGGATATGATACCACCTCCACCATCATGACCCTTGCTGTCAAGTTCCTTGTTGAGACTCCTCTTGCTTTGGCCCAGCTCAAGGTTTTTCTTTTACCCTCCATTTTACCTGCTTTTTTGCAATCAATTTGCATGTACAGTAACCATAGATCTCTCTTCTGCATTCATGCATGGGATTTGGGACACGATCTTTGATTCCGTGGAGTCATCCAGTCCTCAGTTGGGCCCCACGTAGGCTACAGTTGTTTCCTGTTGATCATGGGTTTAGATTAACAGGGTTGGTATCTGTAATTTGTTAGGTACACTTTGTACAAAGATGATTACTGGGATTTAACACATTGCCAAGATCCTTCTTAGCAAGGCCTAAAAACCCAGAATGGGTAAAGATTTTTACATTTTATCTTAAAAATTCGAACTTGTAAAGGAAGGGATTTGCAGGTCTATAAAAGGGAGTGAGAATTATTATTTGGCTGTTGGTGTGAGACTAAATTCCCAATCCATGGTTTTAGTCGTTGATTCTCTGTTTGATACCTGGAACTGAAACCTTGGAGTCATATTGATGAAATGGGTGTTTGCGTACATTACATTTCAGGAAGAACATGAAGAGATCAGAGCAAAGAAGAGCTCGGTAGCACTAGAATGGAGTGACTACAAGTCAATGCCATTTACTCAATGTGTAAGCTTCTACCGTACATTGGTTGTAGGAATTAAATCTTCTATTAGTTTATCATCAAGAACTTAAATTTTTGGGTTTAAATGTGGTTTTTTCAGGTGATTAATGAGACATTGAGGGTAGCCAATATCATTGGTGGAGTATTTAGGAGAACGACAGCTGATGTCAATCTCAAGGGTCTGCTTCCACCTTCTTCATCCTTCATTAGTTCATCTTCTTTATTAATACTAAATGTTATTTGCAGGTTACACCATTCCTAAAGGGTGGAAGGTCTTTGCATCTTTTAGAGCTGTTCATCTTGATCAGCTACACTACAAAGAAGCTCGCACCTTTAACCCCTGGAGATGGCAACAGGTGTTCTTCTCCTTCAATCTATCTCTTTAATTCTCTCTTTTCTCTGGTTGTTAATGAAGAAAATCCGCATTATATATGTGATTGAAAACAGAGCAATTCGGGTTCTTTGGGAGGAAGCACAGGAACAGGAAATGTGTACACACCATTTGGAGGAGGCCCACGTCTCTGTCCAGGCTATGAACTCGCCAGAGTAGAAATCTCAGTATTCCTTCATCATCTTGTTACTGGATTCACCTGGGTTCCACCTGAAGAAGACAAATTGGTGTTTTTCCCTACCACCAGGACTCAGAAGCGTTATCCCATCAAGGTTCAACGTTTGCATAGATTGGTTTGATTCAGACAAACCATCAAAAAAACAGCAGCATCAAATACCAGAAAAAGTGGAAGAAAAGAGAAATAAAGGTGGTGCAAAAAACAGAAAGAAGATGGAAATAAAGGTGGTGCAAAAAACAGAAAGAAGAAATGTTAGTTAATATCTAATAAGTACTAAAAGTTTACCTTATTTGGAGTTTTTCCCGTGCCATACATGCATGAGCTTTCCAAGCTGGTTTTTAGCAAGTATTGATTTTTTTTTCCTTCTCTTTTTTAAGATCAGATCAATATTGGATCACTCTGGGATTATCATTTCTGTGTTTATATGCAGCCATGCAATCGGACAGGTTCATTTTTATGGGTAAGTGGTGGGATTGGCCAATCCAATCTAGGATCCGACACATGATCGATTTAAAAAAAAAAAAAAAAAAAAAACAAAAAGTGAATTAGAAACAACATAAAGAAGAAAATTGAGTGGTGAAGAATCATAATTCATATGTCGGATGAGGGGTGTTCATGAGGACCATGACTCCATGTGATGTTTGGAATGAGGTGTGGGTTCTGCCATCTCTTTCCCTACTTTTAGTTTTACGCCACCTGCTCTCTCTCTCTCTCTCTCTCTCTCTCTCTCGTGTCCTTTCGGTGGAAATGGGCAAATCCCCACCTCGAGCCCCTCAAGCTCAGAGGTTATCTTTTACTTTCCGCGTTGTTGGAATTCAGCAATTCTATGAAGTGGGGGTTCTTGAAAAGGGAAGAAAAAGGAAAAGCTTCCAAAGTAATCAACAGTGATACACGGGTGCTACTCGATTACCAGTCATGTTATGGTCGGATCCACAGGTGGCACTGGAAGCAACTTTGGGAGACCACTCAATGTCACTCTATTTTATTCTATTCAAATCTGGTGCAAATGGTAGAATTCAAAATCAGGAAGGTAAGGAAAAAAAGAAAAACGTAAAGAGGTTTTATAAATTGTATTCTTACATATGTTTATAGGAAAGAGGATAGAATTTATGCATTTTTGTTTGGAGTTAGAGAATAAGAATTAATATGGGCAACAACTTCACCATTTTCTCCTTCAATCTCCATCACTTCATATTAGGATGAGATAAAGGGAAAAGACAATTACCCCCTCTGTATTATACTTTAATGATAGTTGATATTCAAAGTTTTAAGAAAAGACAACCAGTGTCAATTTTTAACGGTGTTAAAGTTATATTTTTTGTGGACAATTTTACCCATGAACATAGTGAAGATTTCTTGAGCTTAGAAACCACAAAAAAACTGATCGGAGTAATAATTGTCGAAGATTTTGTTCTACAGTACCCCAAATCAAATCAAGATATCGTATTTAAGAAAAGAAAACTTAAATTTTCTTCTTACCGATTTAATAGAAAATATCACTGAAGATTTTGTTCTGTACCCCCAATCAAATCAAGATCTCGTATTCAAGAAGAGAAAAACAAAATTTTCTTCTTACCGATTTAGTAGAAAATATCACAAATTGAATTCAATTTCTTCAAGATTATGAAATAGATCATTAACATACCAAGTAGAGGAAGTAACGGAAGAAATAAACCCTAAATCTCTGTTTCCGACCAAAAGAGAGACAAAACCAAGTAACAAAGACAATAGAATCAAGAAGAAAAGATCCACGCGATTAAGGAAAGAGTTAAAAACCAAATCAGCACATCGATGACAGAGAGAGAAAGGCGAGGATCTAAAATCCTAACCTGTGGAGTTTCGAGCGTGTTAAAATTGAAGAACTACATGGTATCGAGCGGGCGATTCTAGGCTCTCCTTTGCAAATCCCGCTGGTGATTTTCATTTCCGTCTGCATCATCTTTCTAGATTTGCTTTTAGCTCAGATCTGTTCTGCGATTTTTTTTTCCGGCAAGATTTGCTTCACTGTTTCTTTGTTTTTTTTTTCTCATCTATTTTGTCTGTGTGGGTTTCGTTTCTCTGCTTACTTTGCATTGTAGTACAGTCCCTTTTATGTGGGTTTTACTGGAAACTTTTAATTCTTGAGCTTTGATATTATGGAATGGCAGAACTACATTCTTTTGCAAGCTTGACTAAAGCATCTACATTGTGTGCGAGAAGCAGAGGGTATTCCTTGGAATTTTTTGTGTTGATCGCGATTCGGACAAAGCGGAATAAAGAGGAAGAAGATGATGCTAGGTTACGTTGGTCGTTAAAAAAATATGGGTCTCTCACCGTCAGTATTTAACAGAAAATACTAACGGCATGGCTTTAGTTGTCTTCAAAAAGTGTTTGTAGAGCAGGTATTTGTTTTTTCCCGAAACTTTGGGCTCAACTGTCACAAGAGAGGAAGCTGCCTTTTTCCCTTCAATAAAAAAAAAAGAAGAAAAAAAAAAAGAGGCAGGTAAACAAGAAAGAGACTCTTTATTTCTCTCTGATTTCTCACCTCCATCTCTCTCTCTCTCTCTCTCTCTCTCTCTCTCTCTCTCTCGCCTGTGATTTGGAGGTTTTTTTGGCCTCTCTCTCTCTCTGATTTCTCGCCCTCCATCTCTCTCTCTCTCTCTGATTTCTCGCCCACCCTCCATCTCTCTCTCTCTCTCTCTCTCTCTCTCTCTCTCTCTCTCTGATTTCTTGCCCTCCATGCTTCTTCCCCCAAATCTCTCTCTGATTTCTCGCCTGTGATTCAAAGGTTTTTTCGGCCTCTCTCTCTCTCTGATTTCTCGCCCTCCATCTCTCTCTCTCTCTCTCTGATTTCTCGCCCGCCCTCCATCTCTCTCTCTCTCTCTCTCATTTCCTGCCCTCCATCCCTCTTTGATTTTTTGGTTCATGTAAGGCAAGCTCTAAAAACAAAGAAGAAGAAGAAACTATGGATTTTCACGAGATTGTTCTCATTTTCCTCTGGTTTTGTGTTTAATGGTTCGGTAGATGATAAGATGAAGGAGAAAGATTGAGAAAACCCACAGAAAAATAATCACAGAAATCATACTAGGCAAGGAAGAACCTGAAATGGACATTCGAAGTTTAAGCGGGTAGGGTTGAAAACCATAGCGAAATCAGGGTTGGTCATGATGATCAGTCGTTGAATGAGAATATCAAATGTAATTTTGATTTGAAGGACAAATAAGTAAATCAACATAATTTTTTAATTTTTCAATTTATAATATGAGAGGTAAAACTGTATTTCACCAATTTTAGTTATTTTCGTCAGTTAAGTAGACTTAGGTGATGTTTTTGCATTCTTGTGGGTGTAGATGATGTTACCAATCTTTGATGGGGTCTATATGAAATTTTTTTCTATTTTAAATGATTCAATTTATGACATCTAATGACTTCTTGTATTACCGTACACATGCATGGTATACATGAATTTTTATCAGAAATTTTAGCGATGTATAAAAAGAAGTGGGATATACAAAAACTAGGTCCAACCTCAAGTCACCCTTGGCATTGCCATCAGTAAAAACGAAGAAAGAGTACTAGAAGAAAAATAAAAGAGTGACTAAATAAAGTAAAAAATGTGATCACTCCAATGCATTCCACACAATATCTCTAGCAATAAAAATTAAACAACACATCAAAGAATACGATTGCACCACATGTTTAGCCAAACTATCTGCCACCACATTTCCTTCTCAAACATAATACGTAAGGTGTCATTCCATTGTTTCCATCTTCTCATAGATATTATTCTAGAGCTGCCTTCCTAACCAAGGGATTTTTCTATATAGAAAACAACCAACCACCCCAATGGAGTCGCATTCAATCCATAGGTGAGAGATACCCAATCCCAACTGCCATTTGGAAACCATGAAGAACAACAAGTATCTCCACTCGATAATTTGTACTAACCTCCAGGTACTTTGTCTTCGAGTGCACATGACATAAAAGACATCGAGATGCCAAAGGTATACCTTCCCTTGTAATTTTATCATCTGTGGCCAAACGATTATGTCAGCAATGCCAATTAAATGGAGACACCCGTGGGGATGCGATTTTACACAAGAATAGTTCATCTACATGTACTTATATTCTTCTTGAGATCTCATCACCATATTCCTTTGACCCAACTCATAACCCCACCTCCCTGTCTACAAAGGTCTCAAGCTGATTCAACAGAAAACTTTCCATCCAGCATTGGCAACCAACAGATAGTGTCAATCCCCATTGGAGAAAGGAGAATAGCCAATGTTCTATCAAAAACATCACAAAGAAAAAGTGAAACTATCGTGAGGAGAACCCACCAACTAGCCACATTGAATTCAGAGACCGTAAAGTTTATAAAAAAAAATCTAATCTCATTAGCAAGGTATGACTATTCTCAATACTCCTCCTCACATGTAGTTCTACCATTGAGTGGTGTATATATGATAGTATACGTGGCAAATACATGACACTTTTAAGTGATGTTTCTTCTTTTTGGGTGACCGTAATCCCTCTAGAGATGACTGACCTTTATTTTTGAGTTATTGTGATAGGGACCATGGAGATTTGATACCGTGTTGAGATCTTCAACTCAAAACTTCGAACTAGTAAATGAAGAATCTCTCCCTATATGAGGACCCAAGGTTCCAATCTCATTAACAATGTGAGACTATTTCCAATATTATAAAATTTTAATTTACACAATTTTGTACATGCGAAATAGAAAAATTGTCACATTATTTTCATTTTAAATATAAAACCATCTCAATTTCTCTTTCTCTCAAACCTTATGCTTTGGATGAGACTGGTCCTATGTGGAGCCTAGATGGGTTAAGTTATGCTTGAATATTGAGATCCAAGCCAATTTTTAGGCCAAGGTAGACCTAAATTGAGGAAGGAATAATTCCATGAAAAAAGATATTTCAAACCCTCCCCCCTCCCAATTTGCTTTTAAGCCATCCAATTCTTAATTTCATGATTAATTTCGTATACAGACCATGTATGTATATGATCAAGGTATTAGTTCTTTATTTAATATGGGAGAAATAATTTTGTGATTACACTTTTATCCAGGAGTTGGAAGTACAACCGTGTAAATAAACAATCATAAACGTAACTTTTGCCCAAAAAAATTAAAAATTTAAAAATTAGAAATTATTTTCTTATTTTACAACAAAATCATGGAAAACTTACCAATCAACAGCCCCTTAGTTGGACCTGCTCAAGTGTGTTTCATGCAGTTTGTGGATTAGTTGCTTCATGTAGAACCAGATTTTGATATGATCATGGAAGAATTCATTCTTGAAACCTACTTATAAGGAAAAAAGAAACTCAAGATTATATCAATTTACATCAAATCTCGTATCAGAATTGTTAGAGCCATGCAGAATGAGAGGGGTTGGGGGTCTGGGAGAAGGGGAGGAGTAGGGGGTAAATTAGATAAAATTAGAATTTTGTAGAGTTTAGGTTAACTTCATCTTAATTTAAATACTTCAAACATAATATACAAAATATTGAGTATCTATAATGTAGTTTCATAAACATGGGTACATTTGTTGTAATTTATCCATTTTAAAAAATAAAAAATAAAGTAATAGAAGAAATGCCGTTTCCTTTTCCGTGATTGGCGTAATAATGTGAGCATGCGCGCCGTAAATGCAGATGACGTGATAGATTCACAAAGTTACCAAAACTGTTGCGATGGTTTTAGGACACACCTGTCAAAACACGTGTGTGTGTCTCTCTCTCTCTCTCAATGAATTTTACTGGACAAAACCAACGCAAACGCAAACACGTGCGGTTGCTTCTAGAGTTTGTGATGATGCTGACCTTTTAAAGCCTGCCTTCATCCGTGTCATCATGAAAGATAGTAGAGAGAGAGAGAGAGAGCTTTGGACTTGGTGGCGTACGTAGTGGAAGTAGTAGGCCTGCTTACCTAGGCCTACTAACCTGAACCTACTTCACACCTCTCAATGTCTGCTCTATCACATGTGTAGTTGCTCTGTCGATTGTACCAGTTATGGTACACTTTCGCCAAGAGACTTATAAAAATAGTCCCCCACCGGCCCCACCCATCCCCATTCAAGGTTTTAAGTATGGGTATCGTATGATTCAATTCGTATCGGTATTACTCGTGGTCGATATGGATATCTAGTCGATACAGTATCATTTTGCTGAATAGGTATTAATGTTGTGAAAACTGTTAGCGGTGGCGTGACCTGTAATCTGAAACAAAAAAAGGTTCTTTGGAAATTAGATTGAATAGTCTAGCGATCACTCCGATGATTAAGTTAGTAACAGACCAAATAGTATTGTGATTACGAGGGATCGTAAACTCCTTAGAGAATGAGGCATTAAGGCTTGAATATTCATAGAATAATAAAAATGTATTGCTATCTCTAACCGTTGGGTGTTTATATGGATTTACAGTATATCTAGTTGGAGTCGAATTCACATTGAGATAGTAGAGTCAACATAGGTAACTGCCACCGGAGGGCTTTAACTGGTTATAATCTATAACCGTTGGATTTTGATTTCACGAATGAGGGATGACCTACCTGCCATCTTCTTAAGAGTCCAATGAATAGCATTGACGATGGCGGTGGTGGCCCAGAGTACGCCTCTTGACTCCTTTTCTATTCTCATGTATAATATAGAGTTCATTTGTCGATAGAATTCCAGCAACCGTAAACTAAGTATTTGTGAACCCAAGACATGATGATGTGCGTGTAGCCTCCTCGAAGGAGTTGAAATGCCTTATGAATGACACGTATGTATCAAGACAGTGTTACCTCCTCATTGGTGGATAAGATACGGTGTGTGTATATATATATATATATATATATATATATATATATATATATATATATATATATATATATATGTTAAATGCACAATAATGTCACATTGATATGGATGATTGGGTTTAGGTAGTAGACGTGGTTCTTAATTAAAAGAAGTCGATTAGTTCTTATAAAATGTAATTGGTAAAATACGATAAATTGTTATTAGTGAATAAAAGTGATTACGTTCAAGAACATAATAAAAAGAGTTAAAAAATAGACTTCCCAGTAAAATTAGGGATTCAAATCGTCTCCTTCTTGACGTTCCTGTCGGATGGCCGACACGTGACTCTTGGAAAAATCGGAGCCCCATGTCCGAGCAGATCCCCAACCGACAAGCCAAGTCGACGGAGGTGTCGGTTCAGACGTGGGACTCGGATTTTTTCGAGAATCACATGTCGATCATCCAACGGGGACGCCTCCCTCCTCCTTGGACTCTGGGAGGAGACGATTAGGATCTTAAAACTAGAGGCACGGTTTCTTCAATAAAACCTCTTATCTATTATGTCATTTCTCCTTATTTTCTCTCTTGGTCTCCTCCAAGAGATACTTATACATGTATCATGATACGTAATCGATACAAATCGATATTAATCAACATAATCTGATAGCTGACCGATACCAAAAAAATATGCCACAACGATCCCTGTTCTTGCAGTGATACCTAAACTAAATCCATGAAAACTTGGAGGAAACAGACATGATAATCAATGGTAGTAGGATGTCAATGGAGGAAAGGACTTAGTGGGATTCACATGCGGATATGTCCTTGAGGGATGTCAATATCAAACCTGGTCCGGTTAGACCAATTGAAAAACTCATATGGAATCAAACCAAATCTATTATCAGGTTTGTTTAGTTTAGAGTTTTCGGAATTATATCAAAATGACAACCGGACCAGATCAACTATTAAGACAAGTTGAACCAGAATCAATTGAAAAAAAATAAGTAATGAAATATCATTTTTTTTAATAAGGGAAAAGGTTCTCTAATTTGTAGATAAGGGAGAAATCAACGATCAAAAGAGTAAAACATCATTTGCATACAAGACACGAGATATTTGCATACAAGACGAGATGGGGACTAAAATCAGCAAAAATAAATTCTGATCAGTAAACACTTTGATCTGCTGATATCTATCCATAAAATCACATAAAATTTTGTTTTGTATTTACAAATTGCCCATTTTATTCTATGGACCAGACCAATAAAAATCCATTAAACAAAACTGATAAAACCAAAAACTGAACCGGTTTAAAACCAAGTAAACCAAACCATTTGACTTTCGTTTTCCCGTCTTTTCTCTGTGTCTGGTTTTGTGTGGAAAATTAGGATTTCTGAGCGCCGGCCGTTGGGGGGGTGTGGGGGTTGGGGGTTGGGGGTTGGGATGAATGAGCATGAATGCAGCATGGGGCGGTGTGTGGATACTGCCAACTGTCAAACTGCAAAAGCCAGTCTTAAAAGTCTCTATCCAGTTTTCTCCACAGTCAAACATGCTCAGGGAGAAGGAAACTCATTTTAATTTTGAATGAGTTTTACTGACAAATTTCTCTGCAACTTTGACTCTGTCCTCGTCTGCCGGATCCGACCATCCCAATTGTCAGTTATGCGTGCGAGAATAGAAGACTTGACAGAGACCATTGAATAAACGACATCTCGTTTTTATCAATCTAAAGGTTAAATTTAAATCAAGATATATTTGTGATTTTATACCTTGCTACACAGAACATAAACCGTCCGGCCTATCTTCACTGCAACAGAAAGAGAAAGAGAAAGAGAAAGAGAAGAGAAGGAGACGCCGGTCTTTCGGTTTCTCCAAAAGTGTGGTCTGCCGTGGAGACTTCAATCTGGGGCTGATGTTAATAGTCCTAATAAGAATTAGAGGGAAACAGAAGACCACCTAGCAACATAAACCTCAATAGAAGGCGATGAATCCCAAACTTTGGTTGAAAAACGCAGAGGAAACCATAGTCATCGAGGCCGCAATGCAACAATCCATACTCCAACCCGTCTTGGAATCGTTTGCATAGAATTACAATGGAATAAGGATTGACCAGGGAATGTTAGAGAAGATATGAACAGAACAATACCGGAGGATGTCAGAAAGTTAAGAATTAAGAATTTGGGGTTTGCACGAAATCATAATTTTCTTACCCTAATTCATATGGGTTGAGTAGATATAAAGGAATGATGTACCTTGTGGTTTTAATTCGACTGATTTCTCAGTCTTACGAAGGTGCGATTGGATGAATCAGTTTTATGGTATAATCTTAGTTGCAGATCCAGACATCAATTTCCATAAAATCACTGATGTCAATGGAAACCCAGATGAATATTTTTAAGATTCATTCTCCTGATTAGTAGCAGCATTGGCTCCAATAGAAGGAGGTTGTTGACTTCTGATTCATCTCCACTGGAGTTTCAGATCTCAGGAAAATGACTAATGACACTCCTACAGTTGTTTCTTTGTGTTCTTATTTTCTTCTCTGTGAAGAATTTTGACGAAAAAGGATTCGGATTGTAGAAGTTATTTTGAATTCTATATTTCAATGGTCTTTGGATTTGTATGATATTTGAAACTTGAAAATGAGGTGAATCCGAGCAAAACGAAGATGGCTCCTGCAACCACATTCGTATTCCGTTCACACACTGTTATCTTCCATTTGTTTGCCATCTGTTTTGCGACTTGAAAATGAAGAAGAATCCAGTCTATTTCTATTCTGTGTAGCAGGATATAAAACCACAAATACATCTTAATTTAAATTTGACCTTTAGATTGACAAAAAACCAGATGTAGTTTATCCAATGGATTCCACCAAGTCACCTATGTCCATACACATAGGAAACGATTCGGATTTCGGATCCAAATCGTCTCCTCCCTGCATTTCACGGAGGAAGGAGACGTCCGTCGGATGATCGACATGTGATTCTTGGAAAAATCAGAGCCCCACGTCTGAACCGACACCCCCTATCGGTTCGGCTTGTCAGCTAAGTGTCTGCTAGAACGCTAGAACGTAAAACTCAGATTTTTTTCGAAAATCATATGTCGGCCATCCAGGGCGCCTCCCTCCTCCCCTGAAGTAGAGAGGGGAGATGATTTGAATACTCCACTGCCGCCTTCTGTCCCTGCAACCTTTTAACTTTCCGTCACCAAATCTTTGACCTCCTTCAAAGGGTTTTTTTTTTTTTATGAACTCCTTCAAAGTTCTTTAATTACAACATATTTCTTGAAAATGTTAGTTTGGATTGCATATATATATATATATATATATATATATATATATATATATATAAAATCAGTAGTGTGGAATCTATGTGGGACCCATTAAATATGAAACAGTGATGAGATTGTAAATAGATACAGGTAATAAACTATTGTCAATATAATCCACTGTGTTATAACTTTAGGATTCTACTCGGACGGCTGAGATTGCAGCCATTGGATCCATGTCTTAGGTGGATCCCATTAACCATTATTGTAGTATACATACGGACAATGATGCATATCAATTATCAAATGGGGGTTTGATTCACATGCAGCCATATCTCACCTTATCATTTGACCCCATTCTGCCCACTATACTACCATTTGGGGTTTAGATACAATGGAGGTGAGCAACGTCTTACCCAGCCGAAAGTCCATGCATTTAGTTTAAGGTATCAGTGTCGGATATGGATATGGGTTAGTCTTGCTTAAGTATATATCAGTCATATACTGATATGTCATTATCTTTTTGGTATATGTCAGGTATTGGTCACATACCATCTAATATCGGCCCATATCGGTCCCTTGTCAACCAAACATCGATTTTGTATTGGCCCCCACACTAATTCAGTAAAACGATACTGTATCAATCATTAAGTATCTTTATTGATCATGGCCAATATCGATACCTAAAACTATGACTAAAACACCTGAACATATAGGGCAATTTACGTTCTTTTTTTTGGCAATCCAGTTTTAGCCTATGTTTGGATGTCTAAAAAATAAAAGTATTGAAATTGAGGAAAGAAGTAGACAGATAAATTCATCGTCTCATCGTTATCCTTTTGTCTTATTCTTTCTTCTTCTTTTTTTCACCTCATGCTATTCATTTAGGTTTTGGATTCTATTCTAATAAATTATTGGGAAAAAGTTTTATATCCAACCATACGAGTACGACTCTTGCACCAAAGCGTAGATCAATGAGACTATACATAGAGACATCCAACTAGGAAGACGGGATGATCATTTCACCAATCATGTGTTTGGGCCTAGGTAAACATTACTGGACAGATATACTTTTTCCCTAAAAGAATTTGAAGAACCAGTGGCTTTGGTAATACCCAATCAGCCCTGTCATCGGTTCCTAATTTCACATTTATTCTATGGAAGAGGGCGTAGGAAACTTTTTCCCTTATTTTGAAGTGCAAATATTGATAAGGGGGCGTAGGATACACTGGCACCAACCATAAGCTTTTGAGACTTTGTTACCTTGTTATTGGAGATGGTTTTTGAAGCATTAAAAAAAAAAAAATCAAGATAAAGATGTTCCCCCTTCACTCTACATGATGTTTCTTTCTGATTCTTTCAATTTGTAAGCTAAGTTGAGTAGAAATTGTCTGCCAGATACATTTGGTATCTTAGGATGTGGTTTAGGTTGCTTTTTCAATCCAATCATGGTTTCTCAAACATCCCAACTTTTGTGCTATCTATGTCTAATTGTCTTCTAAGTTCTAATGTCTTGTGGACCTTTTAGTAATTTGTTGTACCATTTGAGGATTTTCATCACCCTTATCTTCAATCATTTACTAATCTGATTAAATTTTTTTTCTTAAAAGAGGTTCATAAATTAATCAATTAAATTTAATGACCTAATTATCTCCCACTCAAAGCCAAAAAAATAAAATAAAATAATAAAATAAAATCAATTAAAGTTACTTCCCCCCATTAGGGAAAAGGGTGAAAAGGAAAAGCATAATCCAACATTCTTTGTTTTAACTTTTGATTCATGAGAAGACATTTTGCTGTTTATGGTTTGAAAAAGGAAGACAAAGAAAGCTGACTTTTGATTTGTTATGGACATAAAGTAATTAAGTTGGTTGAGAATAATTAGTGATCTTTCCAAGTTGGTAATCTATCCCTTAATAGAATAGAATGAAATAAAGCTCAATTTCTAGAATCCTTTTTCTTTTTAAAATAATTATTATTTGGGCTAAGTTAATTAGGACTGATGATTATCTTGATAAACTTGTCATGAAAGTCTAAGTTTTTGTCACGTGTGACACTAACAGATCAAGTTGAAGCTCAAATTTTTAAGTCTGGTAAAATCTCAAAGCCCTCTAACCCATGAGATGAGTTTAAATCTAAATAAAAATCCACAAGTTGTAAAATAAAGCTATGAAAATCCACGAACAACAAGAGGATGCATGTCAATACATAGGAAGCTAAAATTGACATGTGGGCTAATTCAATCCTAAACCTATCTTATAACAACCAAAATTGATGCACCTAATGAAGTCTTCATGTATGATGCTCAAAACACTGTTTATCTAAAGCAACTTTTGCCTCATTATTTTAAGCAAAATGATGTTTTGCTAAAGCTGGCTGATATCCATTTGACAAGGTTCAGCCAGAATGCATTTATGTTTCTCTCATGACACAACATAAATACTTGAGAAAAGGTTCAAAAAGTCAAATTTGGGGTTGAAAATTAAAAAAAAAATTAAAAAAAAATATATATATATATATATATATATATATATATATATATATATATATTATATATATATATATATATATATATATATATATATATATATATATATATATATATATTTTTTTTTTTTTTTTTAAGGGAAGGAATGTAAATGGATTAGATTGGGCCCTAAACTTTACATATGGCTAATATAAGAGATTTTACTGCCTACCCATTTATGGGTTTGACCAGAGCAGCCCTTCATATAATTTAAAATGTTGGACTGATAACATATATGCTAGCAAGTATGCCTATGGTTTATAAGTTGGGGGTGGAAAGAAAAAGATATTAGTTTGGAAAGTCAGAAAAAGAGAGATTGGAAAATTTTCTCTAGATGGCATGACTAGAACGAATCAGTTTGAAAGAAAGTCTCAATAATCTGTTGATGTGGTAATTCCAACTATATATAAGAATACCCCTCTCATAGATGTCCACGCATCCTTTAGGTAGCTCATGCACCATCTCCATAGGCCTGGATTTTTCATTAATTAATGCTTTATTTTGCACTGCAAACTTTATTCTATTGAAAACTTGATATGCGATCAAGTTACCTCAGGGTTTACTTGTCTCCAAAATACGGTCCCCATCCGAGCTTTCACATGACATCAAACTGCCAAAAAACACTCTTCTACCATGATGACAACAAGGAGGAGGAGGAACTTGCTATACCTTCATCTTTAGGGAAAAAAAAAATTGACAGGCTACATGGGGCATGCATTCAAATACAAGAAAGGCAAAATGACCATCCCACTATGCGAAATGAAAATTTCCAACCCCGTTGGATGCCCCTGTGTGCGCTGTCATTGGTCCCAGCACTGGTACGGGGAGTCACGCTGCCTAACAATGATCCCCCTAGCTCCCTTATCTTTATTCTTTATAATATCATGTATTTTTCCATATGATGATATTTTGCTTATATCTCTTAGGAAGAGAGGGGGAGGGGGGGGGGTATTTTCCAGGAATGTGTTCAGTTTCTATCTTAAAAGTTCGAACTAGTGAATAGAGGATTGATTCTCAAATATATAAAACACTCAAGATTTTGGACTTAACCAATGTAGGATTATCCCAACACATGATCCTTAATGGTAATAATCTATATTTTAATAATTATTATTATTTTTTAATTATCTAAAAAATTATATATACCAATTTTGTTTATATGCACAAAATATAAAGATGGTCTTTAACAAGTAACTGCCATATGTTTTGTACTTGGTGGCTGGGTTGGCTCCATTACTGTCTGAGACACCAAGTATCCCTTTTTTTTCTATTGGATTGCAAATGCAGCAATGGAGGCAATTCCATCAGGGCACCATTTACTTTCAGCTAAGCTTCCCAATTTGATGGCACCCAATACAGTACACTATGGGAGGTGTTCATAGTAATTTTTTTTGACGTCAGACAAGCAAAACCAATATTCAAGTTGGTCATAATGCATGCATAAATGATATCTGAATTCCATTATCTCTTGTTGTACTTATCCTTTATCTACATTCTTTTCCTATCTTCAGCGTCAAGATTGTCCGGTATGATAATTTTTTTTTTTTTTTAAATGGACAATCCCCCTCCCTTCCACCCCATTCCCCTTTTTATGATGAACAGTTTTGGTTGTTTTCTGGCAGGAACTGTCTATATATGAGAGTTCAATTTGTTCTTTCCTCCTTTTTCTATTACCTTTTATGTGCTTCGAACACTTTGTTAGTGGGAGAAAAAAACTGACTGCCCTAAGCTTCTTCTTTCTTTCTTTGATCGAGATCACAATGTTGGCACCCATTTTGAGACATGGAATGATGGGGTGCTCAGCCCACCTTCATTGAAAGGTCTCAAGGGGAGAAGATATTTGTCATGGCAAAAGTGGTCTTATCAGGGTTGTTTTCTAAATATCCTCTATCTTTCACATCCTTGCTTTGCCACTAGAGATGGGAATGATATCTTTGGATGAGCTTGGGAAGATTGGTTTACAAGGGGAAGCTTTGAGTCCCCACAAACTCAGTGTGGTTCTTACTTATGTTTGGTGGATAGAGCATCACAAGTGGTTCAAGAATCGCCACAGACATGGTACAAGGTAAGGACTCCAGTCATAAGGCCTTTATGGTACTTCTTTAAAATTTCATACAAAATATTGAATCCATGCATGGGACCAGTTGCTATTTTCAGGCATGGTTCAAGTAAGCAGAATCAGCTAAAAGTAGTGGCCGGAATCTATTTGAACCCCAAAAAAGCTTGATTTTTTAAGTGAAAATAGGAGAGAATGAAACAGGTTTTGGTCTAATTCGACAAGAATCGAAGATCGAATTCCTATTCCTCAAACCATGTTTCCAGGTTTTTTTTTCTTTATATATATATACATATATACATAGGTTTTTCCTGGCTATTTTTAATACCACTGGCTTTAGATAAGTCGATTTTGCCTTGGGATGTTGAAAATATTTATGGACAATTTTCTCTGTTTTCTGTTATGTTTGTGCAAAGAAGTGTTGTTGGGAGAGTCCATTTTCTTTCAGCCATTGCTTTTAAGCATCTCGGCTAGTGTCCAATAGGGAATTGGGTAGTTTTGGTATGTTAAGGGACAATAGTGCATATATAATAAGGACTATAGTAACATATGCATGGAGATAAATAAATAAATAAATATCATTTTTATAAAAAAAATGAATAAATATCGTGTGATGTTTAGAAAAATAACATACCCTAGTGAGAATAATATTATCCAAAAGAAAAAAAAAGTAGTGAAAAAAAAACAAATCAACTAACTCTATTTCGAATCAAGGTTAGTTGTCTGATCCTGTTTTGTCACTCAATATATTATCCTTATTCCACACGCAAGTGATTAAAGAGAACATTTCTATAAAAAAAAATATATTCCATGCTCACTTATTTCCTTCACTTTTCCCTTTTATAATTCTCCACACTTTGAACAAACATGGGCTCACATTATTTACATTATTTCCAAATTTTTTATTTTCTAAAGGCAACAGATTTTGTGCATGCCCTTTGGATTGAAAAAAAGGAAAAGATATGTAATACTAAATCTATCTCTTTCTATTATTATTAAAGTATTTAATCTAAAAGATTAAGCTATTAAGTGGATAAACCAATTAATATATTAAGACATCTCAAGTCTCACAATTTTTTTTTAATGTGAGATTATTTCCAACATTTATTTTTTGGGTAATAGCATATGTAACATATGTGGTCTTTCTTTTGGGTGACTGTACATAAGAATTTAATTAACGTAAGACCTGATTGGTTCTGATATTATGTTGAAGTACCCAGCCCAAAAGTTTAAACTATAAGAGAGAGAAACCAACTAATATATTAAGATATCTCAAGTCTCAATATTTTTTCTATTGTGGAATTATTTTCAACACAATAACCCAATGCATGACCATATATATATATACACACCTGATTAAAAAAAAAGGGACCTTTTACAGAACTTCACCATTTATCTACCACTGCTATCTCTACCACTGCTTTTTCCAACTCCCTGAACATCAAAGACCGAACTCTACAACTTGGGCCTGTAATATGTATAACTTTTGGGCCCAGACCTCACGTACACAGAAAGGATCTTGCCCTGGCTAACCTATTAACTGTTTTTTTTGGATAGGTAGGTTAACCTCAAACTGGCCCAATGTGCAACTCTTGGAGATTATTACTCGATAATATGTTAATGGAATCTCTACCATGCGACCAATACAATTGTCTCTCAAATTGGTTTTATCTCAAACCCAATACCAGTAGTTCGAATTGATTCAATTTTTTGGGTCATTTAATTTTCGATTTGGGTTCAATTTTGACAGATCCCAGATCATTGTTTTTTAAGTTAAGCAAACCCTTTCAAAAATCTTTCAAACACTGATCATTGTATGAAAACTTTAGCTTGCCAAGGTTTGGGACTACGCAACTACTAACCAAACACACAATTTTATCAAAAAAAAAAAAAAAAAAAAAAAAAAAAACCCCAAGCACACAATAATGATATTTGCTTTGTGGCCTTACAGGCCCATGATTGCTTTACAAGTTGCTTTATACTAGAATATTGGTTTTTTCTTTTTTGGGGTGCAGTTTGTATAATCTTTATTCCAAGTTAAATTAATATTCCATGGAACCTTTCTCATCATGCCATTATGCCAAAAAAAAGTGAGAACTTTCTCACTCCAAAACAATTTTCCCTTGCCACAAAAAAAAATATATATATGATAAAGGAAAAGGTCGTACAGCTTCTCACACTCCCTAAACATGTGTGACCATGTGAGCTTGAGCGCTGTGTGTGATCATATGAGCTCTTATATATGATATATATCGTGTTTTCTCTCGTGCATCTATTGACTTGACGTAGAAGATGTCAATCTACACACTTTGTCTCCTTGTTCGAATGCCCATGTATGTGCTTTCATTGGTCTTCCGCTGACATAGGGGCCACGCAGCCCGATAGGGATCCCTTGTCCTTGTAATATTGTAGACATTTCTCAAACCATGCTTGACCCTCACAATTGTCCAGCTCCGAGACTCCCACGGCTCTGTCATCACCGCACGCTTACAATATATTTAGTGCTTCTCTCTCTCTCTCTCTCTCTCTCGGGTTTGTGTTAGGATTTAGGTTATCTATTTCCCAAATTTTGTTGAGCTTCATCCCTTTTTCTCCTGACATGCAGTTGTGTAGGGGATTATTCCCATTTGGGGAGGAGACTGCGTTCGTGCAACACTGCAACCTACATAAGCCTCAAGAGTTGGGAGGCAGAGAGGTATCAAGCTAGATAAGGTCAACTCAATCCCTCACCTAGGCTGTTTGAGTCTGCTAGATCCCCAGACTGTTATCTAAAAAGCCAAATCTATTATGGTCTCTGCCTATGAGGTTTATCAGTTTATGGGTTTGAATTTTGAAAGCCTGATTTTTTGTGGTTTAATGGTTTTTAATGGTTTATTGTTAAATATCTGAAATTGATCATTAATTGGATTTGGGCCATTTGGTTATTATGGTTTACGGTTTGGAGTCTGGAGTTTCTGACATGTATAAAAAAGGTTCACTGATTGGCTAAGATTTATGGATTTGATTCTCCATCCGATGTTTGAGAGTTTATCAGTGGAGTTGAATGTTACAGTGTAAGCTATTTTCTGTCACACTAGGGTTAGCAGTGGGGTTGAATGGAACAATGTAAGCTATGTTTCAGTACAGGCTGATTTCATAATTGATGGTTGTTTTCTGTTAGGCTGTACTACAGTGAGCTATGTTATTGTAATTGGTATACTGAACATTGGTTTTTGTTTATCTGTCAACTAGACATTTGGCAGGTTATATCTTTGAATAATTTAATTCGTGTCTGAACTTACCAGGTCACCTAGAGAAGCAAGTAAGGAACCTTGAATTAATGTGTTTCTTTACAGCGGGTTATCTGTTCACTCTTCAGCTTGAACTTGGCATGTCAGCAGATTTATCAGGGTTATATATATATATATATATATATATATATATATATATATTGCTACTTTAGAACTTTGCTAGTCTGTTTAGTAATTAGTAATTTTGTATGGAAGTTTATGCAGTCAGCATGCTGCACGAACACCTACATAGACAGATTTTTGTTTGAGTTCAAGCAAAATGTTGTAGAGTTGTATGTTCTGGAGGGCCGGACAGGCAAATGGTACTTCAGTTTTTCAGAACTGACGGATTTTGATTCTTTTCAATGGACCCAGACTGTCAAAGTGATCAAAGTTCACACCAGCAGGTAATTGTATAGTAGGCAAGAAAAGCAACATGAAAGATTGAGTTTCAATCAAACTACAAATTCAGACTTAGACAAACATGGCCCAACAAGGGCAGAGCAAAATGACTAGAACAACTCTTTGCTTGACATCATGGAAAAGATGATGCAGTCTGACACATCCTAGATACTCATTCCTCGAAAAATGAAATGCATCAAAAGAAGAGCAATGGTATAAAGGTTCACATAGCAAAAGGGAGCAAGTTATCAGCTTAGGACTGTGTAATCAAACAATAATTCCCACTGAACCTCCTCCGAACACTTCTGTGAATTTGAATGCAGCAAACAACAAAAAGCAGAGATCCTTAGTAACTAACACTCTATTGACATTAAGCAATCATAATCAGATGCCCCCTTAATCCAACAGCAAAAAGGTTCTGACAACTCCACAAGTGTGCCACTCACACTTTGTATTTCTACTTCCTAATTGTACAAAAATAAACATATACCTAAGTTTGGGGGGATGAAGAGGCATCATTCCTTCCGAAAGCAAAATAAAAATAAATGAACATAAGGCTATGCATCTGTCAGAACTGGGACAATAAGAAGTAATAGGACTTAATGAAGATAGCAATCCTACGAAATCCCATAGTTCAAAATACTTTGCATGAGAAAAATATGCTTCAACTCTACTTGCTAATTAAATAAGACTATGATTTCACAGTTATAGAAAAAGAAGAAATATGATGCTGGAGCAGACTTAGGTGGGCTAAAAGCATGCTATATTCAATCAAGGAAGTCAACATGCCAAGTATAATACAACAGTAAGCTAATATGGAACATGGCAGCAGCAGGAGCTGCATCTTTTGCCATTGGAAATGACAATCACATATAACCTATGGGTATGATCATACAAAATCCAGAATCAAAGCCCTGGATCAATCATAATGCCCAAGCACTGCAAGCATGCCAATTTCAATCGTCATCTTCATCGTCATCTTCCTCCTCCTGCAGATACACAAACCATTTAGTCAGTATTTGACTATACAAAGAATTGAGAACATTAGAATCAGTTGATATGTAACAAACAGAGGCACCATATTGTGAATTAACTACTGATATAGTTCATGAGCACAGTAAATTTATGCCTGTTAGGATGAAGGGATAGAGTCCAGTGGAGATCTATATACACAAGAAATGCACCATGGGAACTTAAATGTCTAGGCAAAGTTTATAAATTCCATATGGAACTCTAGATTTTGCTGTCATCACATCCCTTGGTCATAGGATAGAAAGAACTATTTATGCCAAAAGCACCAATGACATGAGATTCCTTAGGAATCTTACAAACCTTGAATACTAGCAAGACCAGGAATTTTGGATGAAAAATCAAGGGTTATGACATGAGAGATACAAGGCTGGACCAAATGCAATTTCTTTCCTAACAGGGTTAATAATTCCCATTTTCTGATGTAGGCAAGCATGTTACAACCACTTTGCAAATATAGATCAATTTCAGAATTAGCTGCTCTCCCCTCATATCCAAAAATTGAAAATAGACCACTGCGATGCAAATCATATTGGTTCTGAAAGCACTTCTCAGTCCCCACTTGCAAAATAACAATGCCCATACACTACTCTGAAGCATAGTCTTATCACTAAAAAGTGAAAATACAACACTATATACAGGCCAAAACTTACCTCCGCACTTTCTTCCTCATCATCATCATGCACTTCAGATCTTGATCTGTCAGACTCCTCATAATTATCATCAGCCATACTTTCCTGTAAGTGAAAGAGAGGTAAATCAGCAAGCCAGCCCAGAAGCATTAAGTTAACCACAGAGAAGGCCAGTGCAATTTATTAACCTGCTTCTTAGTGTAGGCTGACATAAGCTTTTCGTAGTCTGACTTCCTTTTTGCAGCTTTGGCTTCATATGGAGCTTTCTCCTATTAAAAAACAAGCATACAGCCACAGAGTATTCAGTTAGTTTTGTACAGTGAAGCACCCTTTGGAACGAGAAAATTGATACTAAGAGCCAAATATATCATTTTTCTTGATTAATTATGCGTGCCAATACCAACATTGATAGTTTCCAACTTGCCACATATTACAATGTGTGTCCATCTTTAATTTTATCAAATTCGTTCAGTCATGGTCCCCTACAAAAATGATTACCGATGAGACTACAGCAGTTTGGAATTGGTTGGGCCAAACCACTATGAGATCCCAAATCACAAAAATAAACTCTTAAACAGACTTGGGTTCCACATCACTAAATTTTGCAGCACACCTTCACAAACAAAATTCATTGAAGCTTTTCCAAACACGGATTTAGTTCACCGTATCCGATACGAGTATTGACCAGAATCGGTCAGGTATAGGCCATATGAAGATGTGGCATAGATTTTTTTGGTATCGGTCAGGTGTCAGTGTGTATCGGTCACGTGTCGGCCAATATCAGCCTGTATCAACCACGTGTTGGTCAATATCGGCACGTAACGGTTTGGTATTGGTCAGGTATCAGTTTGGTATTGGTCCTCATAACAATTCAACAAAAAGATACTATACGGTTAGGTATCCATAACAGTCATGGCTGATGCCGATAGGAATCGGCCGATATGATACCGATACCTCAAACCATGTTTCCAAGTCAAGATTGATCAATTTTTAAAGGCTTGGCATCTTCCATTATTTTCAATATATTTAAATGTTTTCTTGCCAACTCTGTGTGAAAAGTTCAACACTTACAGCAACAGTCAATGATTTCCACTTCTCTCCACCAGCTTTCCCAACCTTTAACACAACATTCAGCAAATCAAACATTTCAATAACTTATTCAACTAAACACAACAATGAAATGGATGGAGTTAATGCTTGTAACTGCTTACAGCTGAGACAGCCTTCACATTAGGATGATCTTGCTTGTAAGTCTTTCGGAACTCTTCTCTGTACAAATTAAAAAACAAGAATCAAAGAGAAGCTTCAACATAATGCAACACTGCATACATAAAACTTCTAACGTACCAACAAACAAAAATATATTTCCTTACAGAAAGACAAAGAAAGCACTTGCTGGCCTCTTTGGTTTGTTAGGGTCTTTCTTGGGAGCTTTCTCCTTCTTTGCCTGTCTTATGCTACCCTTGTCTGCCTTAACAGGAGCCTTCCGCTTGCCGACCTTTCTGTAATTACAACAGATACAGGCAAACTAACAACGGTTTACCCAATCTCTAAAACCATATTTGAACGGAACAATGAATAGTAGAAGCATTCATAACTTAATAATGAATCTAATGAAATAAACATTTTTATTAATTAACCTGTCGTCAACAGGCTTCAACGCTTCCCTCGTGGTATCCTTCGCTGCTCCCTTCCCTTTGCCAGCCTTCATTTTAGAAAAGGAACCCTGAAACAATACAAGTTAAAACAGAGCCTTAGTCCAAACGAAAATTCAACCAGAAACTAAATCTCTCCTCTTAAACCCACAACTCACAACATGAATACTACAAGATCACTATGGAACAAATAACAAGTCTAGCAGAAGCTACAGCTCAAAGATGAAAAGCCAAGTTCGGTCAGACCTAAAAACCATTAATCCAAACACAGCATGATTTGCAACAACGTATAAAAGTTAGAAAAATTTATCTACGAGTCTATCCTAAAGAGCCCCAGAAGGAGAAATTGGACTGGCAAAAAATAGAAAATAGGAAAATTTTAACCAAAATTAGAAGGGAGGAAAAAAAAAAAAAGCTGAAGGAATCATAACATATAATTTACAGTACAGCAAAATAAAAGCAAACACCAAACCGCATAGAACGAGAAAGAGAATTGATTTTCATAAGCACGAAATATCATAAACGAAAAAAGCAGCAAAATTTACAAAATTTGCAACACAAAACTCCCAAGAAGAACATATATTGGGAGGTGTGACACCACGATCAGATTAAAAACGCATAAAAACAGAACTGTATCCATGCTTAACGATCCGTGAAAAACAAAAACAGATAAAAATTCAGCAAAACTAAGATCAACAGATCTAACAAAAACAAATAAATTCAAGCAGGAAACAAAGAAATCAATGCACACCTGCAAAAAAGGGAAGCGAACAGATATCACCTGCTTCGAAAGACCAGAACGATAGGGCCGAGTAAAGCAAGCGATCACACAACACCGCAGAGCAGAACAGAGGAACCAAAGAGAAAGCGAGAAAGAAAGACAGAGAGAGAGGAGACTCGGATGGGATTCTTTTTTGGAGGTGACCGGACCAACTGGTAACCTATGGTGCTTGCAGTCACGTATTTCATCAGAAAATGATGTTGTTACCTGATATCACCGGTTGTAGTCATTGTCAGTCTCACTGCCTTCCGCTTTATTTTAAGGCATTCCTCTTTCTTGGGTGTACCCTGACAATAAGATATTTGTGGTGTTTCATGAAACTAACACGTGGCAAATTTAGGGACCAGGTGACGTTGAAGAGATTAATTCTCCGTGGTCCGCTTGTTTACGACGGATTCAATTCCTCCCCTCCCAGGATTTGGGAGGTTCGCGAGTCCATCAGTTGATGTCTGATATATGGATGTCGATTGGATCTAAACCCTCTATCAGAGTAGGTACATAAGTCGACACCCCCTATTGGTTTATCTTATCGGATCAGATAACGGGTTCGAATCTAGTCAATAGTCACGTGTCGGGCTGGTAGCTGCCTCGCTTCGCAAACCTCTGGGAGTGGGTGTACCTATACATTAGCTCATTTGGCTTCTTTTGTAATATTCTAATCTTGGAGTGGCTTCGGATAAAGACTTTTAGTTTTCAATATTCTATCCCATAACCCTAGAAAAGTCTATAATTCTAAAACAGCCCTAAGAGTATATCCCTATTTGACTTATGTCATGGTGATGGTCATGGTCATGGTTGTGGCATCATCATCATCATGGTTTTAGGCATCTAGATCTATCATCCTATGGTCAATCCGTATCAGCATATCTAATTGATAGGGTATTGGATGGTTCATAATTTAAGCCAACACATGGGCAAAAGGTATGACATCTCAATGTTTTAGTTAATACAGATCCGATACGACCAATATGTATCTGATCCCGTATCGATTCCCATGAATCCGATTGGAATTGATATGGTATCAGTTTTGGCCACAACCGATACCGGGTTCATTCCTATAAACCATATGCGACTAGAAATAGTTGGACAAAAGTTGAGCCTTAAATAATTGATGGATTCTTTGATTCTTTGATTGGAGTGTTAAGCAAGATATTTTAGAGTCCTCATTTAATCTAATGCTCACCATATGTGGTGGGGACCAGAAAACCCGAATATTATTATCATTTTATTCCATCTGAAATAAATAAAGACCTTGACTTGGAGGAACCATAGGATATTCTCACCTTGGTCAAATGGGATAGAAGTTATTATACCGTTTATATTGGAGTGATGGTTGCAGTCATGCTAAGTCCTGTGTATTTTTAAGTATTTAGATTCTAGTTTAGAAATTCGGGTTCGATCGAAACTTGCTAATAAAAAATCGAATCGAGCCAAACCTTAAGTAATCGGTTCATTTTGGTTTTAAAATCTAACAATCGGTTCGGTTTTAGCTCTAACTGAGAAACCGTCAGTTGCAAATAGAATAAACCGATTGATGTTATAGTATTTTTTTCTCTCACGCTTTCTCATCTCTTATTCTCGTTTTATTTCTATCAAATTTGATGGATTTCCACTCTTTCAATTAGTATTTGCAGATTTCCTAGCATTGAATCTTCTTTGAATGTGGGTGGAAGGAATGTTGTGTAGTTATGCAACACCAATGGGAAAAGTCTATGGAAGTGAAACCAAACAGGAACCGAATAGGCCGACTCGAATCAATTTTGGTTTGAGAAACTGAAACCTCTTAATAATCAGTTCAGTCTTGATGTTCATTGCATCTTGAACCGAACCGATTAACTCCTTTACTCTCATATGTAGGCATAGGCTCTCAAGAGCAAGATCATAGCATTGTTGTTTAGCAGTGCCGGTCCTGATCGTTGAGAATGCATCGAAACAGGTGACTAATGCATTCTCAACAGTTAGGATCTGTAGTGCTACACTGTTGCATTACAAACGATCTTTTTTCTATGCTCTCGTGTATTACCATGTATTTTCTTAATACTTTGTTTTGTCTTTCGAAAAACTCATATTGGATTTAAGTTAAACAAGTGAGCAAAAGACCATTTGATCATTGATCATTTCTCAACCCCATGTGTGACAGGATGGGGATTGAAATCCTCTCCATACTCGAGTCAGATGGAGGCACGGTTGTCGATCCCTAATGCGCAACACGGGGGATTCGATTAAATCTCAGCCGTCCATCCAGTTGACAAGGTGAGAAATGGAAAAGAAGCTCATCAACTGATTAGACGGCTCATATTCAACCGACTCCCACGTTTTGTGCATCAGGGGTCGGCAACCGTATCTCTAGCATATAGTCAAGGATGGAGAAAATTTTATTCCAAAACGATGGACAGGGTTCTTTTCCACTTTTCTTTTTGTAAGAGCTTTAAGGGGGTAATCAAACAAAAAGTATACCTAAACTTGCTTAACCGGGTAAGAAAGTAAGAATAAGATACCACATAGGAAAAGTGGGTCCCTTCTAAAACAAACATTTTGAAAAGGTATTCGGGCCTTATTTTTCTCCATTTGAATGGTAAAAAAATATTACTGGAATTTTAATAGGTGACAACAATTGCCACTGAGTCTGCGTTTATTTTATTGTAGAATATTTTATGGAAAAATAATTTTTATTTATATATTTTATTTTATGTTTTTTTTTTCATCATTTAATATTTTTTTAATGGACATGATAAATAAAAACATTTGAATATGAGTGAGTAAAGGAAAGAATCTAGCAAGAGAATCAGGGTGGACCTTCATCAATGCCCGGAGTATTAGTGATCAAGGTACATAACTACGAAGTTACTAAAAAATTCTTTTTCACGAAAAGGTGTCAATTTTTAGTTCGCACTGTTTTTCTGAATCAGATCAATCAATTAAAGCCAGATCGACCCGCATCATTTACTAAATGTGTCGGCTTAGGCTTGGACCAACAATTAATCTGTCGTTCACGGTGTAAGGGTGCAGCTCGTCGGTCGTCAGAATACATCTATCCATTATGGATCGAAACCGAGACCAATCCATTAAATGGAAATTAAACTAAATCCCTAAATGACTAAATGTCATTCATTTCTCCCCTTCATTCTCAATTAACAACTTAAAATATTAGGTTGTATAACAAATAATAACCAATTACAACAGAACATGGGTCAAAGATTGTATTTTTTTCCATTGTGACTGAATAGCGTATAATCGATTCTAGATCGATTGGTTTGTATCATTGAAACTCGTTAATAAAACGATTACATCGATTAACATAAGACCGATTAGGGACCAAGAACAATTGGACTGAATATAAACGTGTCATGTTCGCAAATGAGGATCGATTAATTAAATATGTCAGTCATAGTACAAGGTATTAAATTGGTGGTGATCAGTTAAACATAACAAAGATCTATCAATTGACACCCCTTATTCTCATGTTCCGTGAATAATCGGGACAATGAGAAATATCTAAAAAAGCATTTTGGAAATCGATCTAATTCTATTTCTGTTTGTTCTCTTTGAAGAAAAAAAAAATCCCAAAGATTCGATCCTTCTTTTTCCAGAATAAAAAAATTAAAGTTTGAATATTTATGGTAATTCATTTTGGCATAAGTTTAATTGTGAAAAATACTTGATCAGATCATTATTTATTAATAACAGTTTTAAAAAAACCAAATAATAGGAGTGTAAGAAATATTCATCCAATAAGCAAGTAGAGAACAATTTTTTTTAAAGTTTTATAATTAAAAAGTGATATACAATCTTTAGTACTGGATATTTACTTAATTATCCCTTCTTAAAAATTAATTAACAAAACCTCTCCATTTTAAAAATAATTAATTAATATAGGAACAATCATCTAGACCTGCTTTTTTTTTTTTTCATTTTTAATTTCCACTTTCACATTTACTAATTCACTTGCGGTTGGCCTTGTGTGCATGATGCACTATTGCACTTCCTTGCCTCACACACCTCAATTATTATTTAGTGGTAGGTGGGGTCCACAAGGGGGGTTTTTAAGAGGATAAGAGAATTTAGAGAAACTACCAAAAAGATGTGGTTTTATATAAAAATTTTTGGGTATTCTATGTTTATGCTGATTTTAGAAAGGAGAGATGATGGTGATTTTATTTTACATTATTTAATCAATTTTAAAGTGAAAATCTTATGAAAAAATATCTTCTACATGGGTTCAAATCCTCTCCTTTAAGAGTTTCTAGAGGAGAGGTAGTGTTTCCATTGGATGGATGACACCTGAGATTCTGGTGAATTTGAACCCTCCATCTGAGCAGACACTGAGACGATAAGTTGAGCCGACTGGGGGTATTGACTCGGATGGAAGGCTCGAGTGGTGTCGTACATCCAATGGGTGCACCACTTCTCCTCCAGAAACTCTTGGAAAAGAGGATGTAGATCCCTTTTACAATGGTCCAATCTATGAAGTTTCTTGAAAACTCCACCATTTTCAGCTACAAGATGATAACCAAGTCAGGATGACTCAAACCATTCATCATAAAGCACTTAATAGGTAGCTCTTTGATTAAATTTGTGGTGTATTTCAATTATATGATTTATTATTTAATTGATTTTCTCTTTCAATTATAAGTTATTAAATAAAATTCAACTTATTTTATAGGAAAAAGATTCTTATACAGTAATGTTCTTTTGCATTCAGAATCTCAACACAGGAGGGGTGAAATGACCTCTGTGCTAATGTGGGAGCTCTGTAGTCCCACAAAAAAAAACCCTTGCCTTTATTCTACCAAAAAAGATAAAATTCAATCTCATAGATTGCTGATGTGATAAGAATTATTGTATAGATAGCGAAACAAGTGGATTGACCATTGATCAAGTTTTAGGGTTAAAATCAATCATATAGCCCAAAAAATTATTGTATCTATACTCGTTAATTGTGGCACATGGTGTAATGCATTTGATCAGAAACATTGACATGCGTCAACAATGATGATGATGTTGACAATATTATTACAATTAGATTATGCAAAAAAAAAAGAAATACCCATATTTTACTAAAAAAAAACTTTTTAAATAAGGGAGATAAATGTATTCTCCCATTATGGCCTGTTTGGGCATTGGGTTTTTGGTAGAGGGAGATGAACAACTTTGTTTGACCTTTTCATTTTTTTTCCATTGAATGTGGTAAAATAACACTGCTTGGACATCCAAGCAGGAATACTGTCAGAAAATCAGGTTTTTCTATGGGATAAAAATCTTTTCATGTTGTCCAATTTCTCTAGTCATTCAACGAATGAACTCAAGGGGTTCGCATATAAGAAGATGCAGCCCAGCACATCCAATGGACAGTTGAATGACTGTACCATAGGAAACGAGTTTCACCCGACAATTTCATCACTAATTTAAGGATGAAATTTGACAGAATAAATGAGTACAATTAAGGGTGTCAAATATGGGCGTGGCCTAGTAGCACGGACCGAGCCAGCCCGATATAATCCTATTCCAGTTTGGATAGAGTCTTAATGGATAGGTTTTGGTCTGGACTTGTAAAGTCCGACATCGTTTCAGTCCAAACTAAAATCGGATCAGACCGGCCTGTTAAAAAATTCGAATAACTTGAACCGATAATACTCAACCCGAACACTGGTAAGGTCCGTTAAGAAGTTCGAACTAGCCTGAATTGATTCTTTTTGCTACTCAAATAATAACCAATTGATCAAGAATCTAACGATTATAACCAAATAAATGCAAATATACAATCCATTATTCATGTTCATATGCCATTAAGATCAATCAAAACTCAACCGCTTACAATTTATAGCATGGGCCTAATAAACCCGATAAACTCGAATAGGACCAAGTCAGTCCAAAATCAGTCCGATAAACCTAGCCTAATAACAAATCATATCACACCCCAATTCCAACTGAACCAGAAGTGTGAGTGAATCGTCTCAAATCCAACCACTCCAGGATCTCAATAGACAGTGTCAACAAACCAACCATGTATACTCAACCACAATCAGAGGATAATAAATAGCAGTGGAATAATAAATAAATGAACTAAATTTGTTTGTTATAAATAAGTAAAATATTCAAATTATTCTCTATCAAAACGTAAATAAATAAATTTGTTACATCGTTTATAAACAACTGAAAATAACAACTAATAAATTCTAAAAAAAACACACAGAAAGAACACTCGCACGAAACATCATGTTCATCCTCCACTGTCTATGTATCTAACGCAACTACTGTCCCATATACTGCAGTAGCCATAAAATCCTATATGATATAACCTGCATCAACATCTAAAAAAATTATATATATACAGAGTAAGCTTACAATTTAACTGAGTAAAACACAAGACCATACAATAAACAAAATACATGAGATAACATTCACATTGGGTGAGGTATAACTTGTAAAGTGCTATGGTAAGGTTTGACGGTCATCGTACCTCCATGCACGAGAGTGTGAGCACACCCAACAGTTAGACTTTGATCCATACTATTGTTGTTGCCCCACATCACTCACTCCGATATAGAAATAGAGCTAGAGTCTAACTATCAGGCTACAATCCATAGTACCGCGTCCTCTCCCTAATACTCTACATCGTACTAATACCTACATCCCTATTGGCAAGGGTTTGCAAGTGGATTTTTGTTTCTAATCAATCATATATATAATCACAGTATCTATGGTCCTACCCCAACATAGCTCCCTACGATATAAAGATAGGACTCGAGTTTGGTGGGCAGACGGAGTCACAATCTCACATCCTCCCCCTGATACCCTACTAGTTCCAAACCCCCTAAGGTGTGTGAGGGTATATCTAGGGCTCCACTACCTTTCATATTTCACACACTAACGAAAACAATCACATGCCTAAATAAACAACAATCCTAACATATGAATATGCATGAACAAATAATAAAATTAAATAACGAGATGACATGTGAAATGCATAGACAATAAGCAAACAGATTACAGAGGTAAATGTTTACTGTCAATTATTAATTAATGTTTAGGATCTTGTCCCTTACCTGACGCATGATTGTAAATCTGCTCTGTGTCACAGAGTCCACTCACGTCATCCACAAATCCTACATGACATTATTCATTAATTAGAATTATGTTTTCTAGGCTTAAGTTGGTCAGAACCAAGTCTGGCCAACAATCAGGCTCTGACAGGCATATCAGTCTGACTCAAAGTCCAACCGGTATGTGCCTGCGATATATACCGCCTTGTCATACCGCATGACTTTAATCCAGTCGGTATGTCCCTGTGGTATATACCACCTGGGCATCCCGCAAGATCTTCTATCCAGCCGGTATGCCCTACAATATAGCATACCAAAGGACATTTAGTCCCATCGTTAAACCCAGCGGTATGGGTCCGAGAGTGCCTGTTCGGACCTTCGTCTCCCGTTGGTCATTGACTTGATTTCAAGATTTTTCTTAAACCATTCTAGGGTCAAGATATATGTTAGGTCACTTATGTTTAAATTATTCATCGTCTAATAACATCGAACAATGCTCCCATCCTTCTTATAATGGATCTCAATGAGAATTAGGGTTTTACAATTCTAAGGTTTTTAGATTAATACGTCGTTTCACGGCTTTGATCCTTAACCTAAGCCTTTCTATAAAGGTAGAGCACTTACAGGTGTTCATGCTCTCCTCCCAACAGAAAATTCCTTCTCGAATATCCTCTTTTTCCTCTGCTCCTTCTCAGATCTCTTTCTAGACGACTCTAGGATTTGAGATTCATTAAAAAGCATATAAGGAAGAAGGAATATGTATTTATAGAATGGGAGACCATTTTAGGAAGATTTTCTACGTCCAAAAGATCTCCTAGAATAAGATTCAGAGTGTAGGACCCACTGGAGTCGATCATCACTCGCGCATTCATACCGATTGGACATACCGGTCTGATTCATAATCCAACCGGTATGTCAGACCGGTATGCATAAAATTGGTTTGAAATGCTTGTTTCTTGTCCTGAAATCCATGGTTCGTCACCCGGCCTGGTTTTCTGGTCCGATTTTGATTGGAAGAGCTGTCAAGATGCGAAACATAGGTTAAACGGGATTTTCAGAGTGCGGGTAGAAACCAACACCAAAAAGGTTCGTTAGTTAACGTGTCCAGTACAGCCCACCCCAACCCGAACCCCTAATGGACATCTTTTGGGTTGGGCTTATAAAGTCCGACACCATTTTGGCCCGGACCGAAATCAGATCAGACCGGCTCATTGACACCCTTAGGTACAATGTAGTTAAGTCTGTCCATATGGAGGCCAAGGTTCAAGTGAGTCAACTCAGGATGCGATCAACCGTCGACGTTTCAGATTGCCCTGGATCAAGCTTGACTCGGCCAACAAAATTCCAGAATCAGTCTTACATTCATGGAAAAGTGATCCCAAGAAGCATCTTGTGCTGATCTGGGATCAGCCGATCCAATCCATGCTTTTGAACTACGATGGAACCATTCATGTTTGCAACAATGTGTGATTTAATGTCTTGCTTGTGTCATTTAGAGTCAATAATAAAATTGAAACACAGTAGAAAAAAAAAAAAGGCATCTAGTGCATGTGGCTTCTGCTATTGCAGGGTCTAGTGAGGTAGAATGTATGTAGTCTTACACTCGCAATGCGAAGAGATTGTTTCCGTTTTTCGAATCTGTAACCACCAAGTAATAATATAATAATTTTGCCATTTCACCAAGGCTCGTCCTCTATTTAAAACATAGTCAGCTCTTAAAAAATATGACATAAAAGTCATAATTTTGTAAGATTGTGAGAGGCTTGCTTAACGCTAATTTAATAGGATGAGGTTCATTATTTATTAGGAACATAACATATTATTTGAATTATTTTAAATTTTTTGAAAGTGACTTATCATTATTCATTATCAATGATTGTCATTATCCCGTATAATTTTCAAATGAATATATGAAATGATAAGAATTACTCTTATTAAGAAAAATAAATGTATTATATATACTAAGAGGGTTAAAAAAATTAAGTTCCAAACCAATTGAACACCATAGGAAGTATCAATAAGAAAGTCTCTTCCTTAATCCTATCACTGAATCTGACTAAATGGCACCTACCGGATGACAAAAATTGATGTCATTGATTCTCTTTAATACATTCATGGGATCATGGCTAAAATCTAAAATAAAGTTTTGATATCTATGGTTAGAGGATGTCAGATTTTATAAGATCAGCCTACCCAAAAAAAAAAAAAAAATCTTATAAGATCACATGCTTTTGACCCTTTTGACCTTGATGACAAGTCTAATTGTCATTTGTCACCCACCTGAGTGACAATTAATTTTCCTTTTTTTTTTTTTTTTTATTATCGTTGCAAAGATAGAGTTTGGGTACAATCAATGAAAAACTGTAAAATACATAATCAATTGCGCTAATCCATTCAAACGGCCCTCCATTCAAATGATTGGGTCACCACCCATGGGATTCTCATCCAATCAGCTTAATCAGTAGAAAAATGTACATTAAAGTATTTCTGTAATAATAGTTATTCAATATATCCTTGGATTATACTCTTGGATACCTTTCTTTTCCCCCTTGTCCCACACCCACTAATGGATTTTCATTAAGGGTGTTAAATGATGTTGTATTGTTGTTGCACGAACTAGGTTGCTTCAAGTTCGTTATAGTCTGCACACAAGAGTAGAACGACAAAGGTAGAGGTCTGGTTGGATAACCCTTAGACTACTCTAATGTGTAAATCAGTCCATGAACAAACAATATGGAACAGACAAGAAAGTGACTGCTATTTTCTAAAAGTGGGGACAGACAACCAGCTTAAGCAAGAAGGTAATAAGAATTGAGTTTTGTATATCTTTACCTTTGCTTGCTTTGGGTTTATAGGCTTGTACTGATTCGATTGGATAACGTCCACCCGGTAAGGTAGGAGATCAGCTCAGAGGCGTAGATCCAGCCTCACATAGGGGAAGCCAATCAGATCCCATCGCATATATATCGACGTGGATCCCAAGATTCGTGATCTTCATATTTATCCTTCGAGACCAGCCCTCGGATGGTAAGATGAGATGGACATTCCTTATTAAGGTTAATTTACCTCATTTGCCAATGCTTGTAGATAAGTATTCCTTGTATAGATTAAACGTTTACCCCTTGACAGCCGAGCCTCTAGCTCGACGTAAATCACGGGATTCTTCTATGCACGCTTCCATCTTTCCTTTTATGTTCTCATCTTCTATATAATTGAAGGGAGGATCATGTGGTAATATCTCGTGTCACCCTATTATTAGTAGAGGCTGTAACCTCCATAACAGTTATAATTCAATTTTGGTTTATATGTAAAAGATAAAACCAAAAGCGAATAATTTATTAAATGGTTTCAAAATACATATAAAAATTACTTATTTAATTAAAAAAAGAAAAGAAAATTACAGATTACTTAAATTGGGTTTGGCTTTGTAAAAATATCCAATTAATGTTTTGTTTGACCCTATTATCCCAAAAAAAAAAAAAAGATGCATATTCTATTGGGAAAAAAATCCCAAACCCAAAGCTTAGGAAATCTTTTCAATTCTCACATATCTAACACTCGCTCCTCCATCTCCACCATGACACTGTGATCCTTCTTCTTAATAATACCAACACTTGTTCAGGATGATATTGTGGGCCTTTATTAATAATAATACCAATACTTATCCCATGATTGGTGTGGCTTAGAAAATTCGCTTAAACTCACATCTTTTCACCCTTCCGTGTTACTATTTTACACAAATTAATAGTTGTCATGTCTTATAAATAAATAAATACAAGATAATGTTTTTTCTAATCTATCCCTCAGGTATGAAGGGGTATGATCTAAAGTATCTCACCCTAAAAAAGATATAAAGTCCCCTACCTCTATATTTGAGGTGTAAGAAATGGTATTTCCATGTACTAGGTTCCACATGGTCAATAAAGAAAGACATGTAAGAGAGAAAATACCTGAATGTGAGAGGGTGTACACCCCCCAGTGACATTGTAGAGATTTTTCCCCAATAAAAAATTTAATAATTGTCATATCTTTGGGAGCATTGGCTTACTATTGGGATGATTTTACCCTTAATATGTAGTGAAGGAATGATTGATAACACAAGGACATATTTAGGGATGGCAATTTTTGGTTCGTACTGTGTCCCTGAACCAAACTAATATGCACCTTTTATTAAACGTAATGGGTTTTAGCCCGTACCGATTATTAATCGACTGTTAATTGTGCAAGGGTGTAGCCTGACGGTCACTCGACTATTGTGACAGATTACGGACAAAATTCTTTGATCTTTCCTATCTCCCTCTCCCCTTAAAGAGGGGAAGGGGGGGTGGTTATGAAAAAACAAAGCATGGGAAACACAAAGACCCTAAACATGGATTTATTGTGAAGCGGTTTTATGAAACATATGATACTTGACGAGAAGATCAGTCGGATCATACGAATGATGTCATCACAGTGATGATACTAGAGATAATGAATATTTACAAGATAGGTTTAAATAACGAAGAATGAATACTAGATTGAAATAGTTTTTTGTTTTGGATTTTGAGCATGAAGTGTATTAAGTGGTAAAAAAGGACACGTGTGCCTCCCTACTCGTTTAGGAAGCAGAACATGGCCAAGAGTTGTGTTTTTATCTATTGTGGACCAATTGGCATAATTGGATCGATTAGCATAAGACCAAGCATGAACCGGTTGATTTGCATCATTACGGTCTATTTATAGATCGATTAAACCGATTAAACCGATTGGCATAAAACCAATCAGAAACCGAGAGTCTGAGACCGACCGGACCGAATGGAAACCTGTCAATGTCTCTTTCAACATTTTTTCTCCCTCTAGACTTGTACCTAAATTCTACGACATAAACAGCTGCTGTTTGGCGACGGAAGAGTATAATTCCGTGGAATTTAAGCACAGAGGCTCCGGAATGTTTGTCCTCAGCATCTCTTTCTTATTGACCTTCTTCTATGTCTGTTGATCTGGTTTGACGATCTTCTCATGGGTTGACGATGAGTCTCCTATTCGAGAATGGCAGATCAGTTGTTAAAGCAGCTTGGGCCTTGGCCATATCACCAAAAGTGGCGGTAGGTGGAAAGAAACTTGGTAATCTGGTAATTTTTCCAATTGTCGATGTGCCTATCCAACTTGGACAATTGGACGACCTTTCCTTTATATTCGCCGTCAATTATATATTTGGGCTACTTGTTTATTGTAAATGCAGAGCAGCTGAGCAGGTAAGATCATCGATCTTTACTTCTCTGCTTCAAAATCTAAGGCATTTTCCCTATTCCCAAGTACCTTCTCTATTATTTATATACATTTGTGTTTTATCTATTTTTCTATAGATCTGATTGCTTTTCTGATTCTGTCTTTTTTCTTACTGGGGCTCTGTTGTTTTTATCAGGGGAAAAACTTCTTTTTCTGATTTTCAAGGGAAAGAAGGAAGGTTGGTGTGGATAGCTTGTTCGAAAGAGGGTAAGGAGGAATAAAGTTTTTATTGTAACGGAGAAGATATGATGGGTAGGCTTTTCGTGGTCAGTCTAGAAGGCAAGATCTATAGCTGCAAGTACTGCCAAACCCATCTCGCTTTATGTGAAGACATCTTTTCCAAGGTTTCGTCTCCTTCTCTATAACTCGTTTACTCTTTGTTTTCTCCACATGATATTGTTTAGTTCTTAATCTGTTCTATGAATGTGTATGTGGTTTCTTGATGTATACTTATCTCCGGGTTCTTTCAAATCGATTATGTTCTGCTTGGTATTGGAGCTTCCTTTCCAATTTCCACTTCTCATTTTTTATCTTTATATATTGGAGATGAAGGGTAAGGGAAATCCTATTTGGGTTCTTTTGTTATCATAACTGTTGATATTACTCCATCTTTAATTTTTCTTCCTATGTTGAGCTTTTGCATTGGTAGTTTAGTGTTGTTGAGCTTTTCCATTGGTAGTTTTCTGATTCTTCTTCGTCCTATGCTATCAAGCCAATTAACTTCTTTCTCTTTATTGCATTATATTGGATATGAGGGGGATGCTAATGTTGGAAACTAATCACTCCTCATTCCCCCTCCCTAAAGGCAGAAACAAAGGGGGGGGGGGGTGTTAACCTCTAGATTCGGTTCAGTTTTCCTGACCATCCCATGATGCTTCAATGGTGGACCTGTTTTGGCTATTAGTTTCTTTGTTTCAATTCTGTAGTTTTGTGGATTTGTTCAAGTAAACTTAACTCGATTTAATTTGGATTGTAACAATCAAGAGAATGATGTTCCTTTTTCTTGAGAAAAGATATCTAGAGTGAATGTTTTCTAAGATGACCAATGTGTGATAATTTATCTTCTCCTATGGCAGTTTACTTTTTCTTTTATGCTTTTGTCATTTTATTTTGATCAATCTCGTTGGTAGTCAAGGAATCTTTGGACGTTTTGGTTAGGGGTGCAAGTTTTACCCTGACAATCCGAACCCGCCCAAATCTGCCCTGAACCCTAGCAGGGTTGAACCCGGCCTGAACCCTGACAGGACTGGGTTAGGGCCCAACTTTTGATCAACCCTGGCAGGGTTGGGTTGGGTTAGGGTTGAGCCCGGCCCAGCCCAGCCCAACCGACCCTATATATATATATATATATATATATATATATATATATATATATATATATATATATATATATATATATATATTTATATATATATATATATATATATATATATATATATATTATATTGGTAGGGTTATATATATTTATATTATTATATGTATGTCATTTGACAATTTGTTGTATGTTTCGAGGGCCAATCGGGGTCAATCAGGCTTGGCCGAAGGAGACCAGGTTAGGGTAAAGGGGGGGGGGGGGGGGGGAGGGTTTGGGCCCGTCTTTACCGCTCGGGGGTTAATCAAGGTTAACCCTGATCAACCCGGCCTTGTCAAGGTCAATCAGGGTAGGTTAGGGTTAGATCCAACCCTGCCAGGGTCAAGGTTAGGGTTGTACATTTTCTGACTCTGGCAGGGTTGGGTTGGGTTAGGCCGGGTTAGGGTTAAGTTTTAATAGTCAGGGTTAGGGTTAAGGTTTTAAAAAACCCGGCCCTGTTGCAGCCCTAGTTTTGGTATTGTAGTAATGGACGGAAGATTTAGTTTCTTATTGTTATATACTCATGATAAATAGTTGTGTCAAGTATATTGTTGACTTGAAAGTCATTGGTCCGTTAGGGAGAAGTGAAGGAATGAAAGTGAAGTAAAAACAACTCTTTTTTTTTTTTTTCACTTTACTCACAACCGAACAAAAATCCGGCGGCTGGTGGATGGCCACGGTCGGAGGGACCGGGCCCTCCATCCGAGCCGACCCCCCCCCCGGGGGGGGGGGGGGGGGGGGGGGGGGCCAAGCGGCAGTCTCGCCCAACGGGGGGCGATGGGATCCACTCACAACCAATGCGCTGTTGGAAATTTTGAAACTTCTAATCTAAATTTACTTTAGTTTCTAACTAAATAAATATGACCTGATTTAGGGGAAAATTTTTATTTGTAACTTGATATGAATATTGGTGTGAGCTAGATACCCATACTGCAATAATATGATGGTTTTAACATGTTTAAGTTGAAGTTTCTCTCTGTTTTCACTGTCAACATTATGTTAGGATTGTTTATCAGACAAATGTTCTGACCCACTGTTTTGCCTATGTTCTTTTATTCAGTCTTTCCACTGCAGGCGTGGGAAGGCTTATCTCTTCAATAAGGTGTAAGTTTTCATTATTTTCTGTAATCTGAGCTAATACCATGTAATTCAGTTACTAGTTAGTGACTACTTCCCATTTTGGTCTGCCGATAAAGTTTAACTGCGTATATATACCAGTTATTCTTCCTAGAAAGATTTTTTTTTCCTGCATCCTTATATTCAAGAAAAAAGAGCAGAAAAAATGCCTCTCAACTACGGACCATATCAATTGATTTGCAAAGGCACAAGTCAGTCATTAGGCTGTCCTCTGGGTAACCATTCAGGGGTATACCAAAGATCTCCGATAACTGATTCAGCCAGTGATGCTCATACATACCATCTAAAATATAAATGCTACTGGGAAGATAAAACCATCAGTTGCCAGGATGCTGTCTACTTGCTTTTTCCTCCCTTGAACTTTTTTTTCACTTAACTAACATAAAGATTTTCAGATATTCTTTCATGGATGAATTTGCATTTTCTACTCAATGGAAAATGGAATATCCATTAAAAAAAATATTATTATTATTACTGTGGTACACATTGTGTTTGTCCAATCCAGTGAAGGTTATGCGGTCTAGTCACAAATCCTGATTTGAATAGGAGAGCTAAAGACAAAAGATGATGTTGAGTTAGTGAATAGTGCGAGGTGAAGAAATGTCCATCGGCATATACGTTTTCAGCTCCTCCACAAGTTTGGCACAGTTCATACCTATAATAGAGCAACTACTTTTTGTGTTCAAGGCTTGTGCTGATGTATTTTTCCTCCGACAATGCTCGACAGTGTGAATGTCTCAGTTGGGGAGAAAGAAGAGCGGATGATGATGACTGGAATGCACATTGTTGCTCACATTTTCTGTGTAGGATGTGGGTCAATCGTCGGATGGAAATATGTAAGACAAGCAGAATTTCAGAAGTTGCAGCATATGCATTGTGTTATCCTATCGTAGTGGTTAGCTTATTGGAGTGATACTTTTCAGGAGTCTGCAAATGAGAAGGGCCAGAAGTACAAGGAAGGAAAATTCATCCTTGAGGTAGGTGGTGAACAAATTTCCTGGATTCTGGTTGATGATCTGACATTCAGAAGGCCACCCAAGTGTTTGAGATGGTATTTTGTTGTTGAGCAGGTTTAAGGTGTCGGGTCCTGATGGAAGCAACTACTGGGTCAGTCATGAAGCTCAGGTTGGTGGAAATGATGTTGATGATGCTTGACTGCCTCTGATTCGGGCAATGATTCAACTGTTCCAACTGTATATTCTCGATCTCATTGTTCTCGACTAGAATGGATCTTCAATTTGATAATTTCTGATGTTTGCAGTTGTCCCAGCTGTCTGATTGACACAGATTCTACTCCATTGTTCATACTTATTCCCAGTTTCATTTGAGTATTTGCATTGGATGTGTGTGCTGGTGTTTAAATCATTACATGTTAACCAGTGGTGACTACTAGTCATATCCTCAGGCACAAGGCCTTCTCTGTCTTTTTATATTGTATTCTGCTACTGCTACCTCACTTTAGGAGCAGAAAAAAAAGGCAGTACTTCAATCTTCAGATAACTGACATTTAAATCTCCCTTTTGGGATAATTTACCTAGTCAGTCAATGCTAATTTTAACAGTCAAAATTAAGTTAATAACCTAACTGCAGAAGAGGATAATACCATCCCTTTGACATCCACATCATTGGCAATGTCTAAAGGGTTTATGTTAGGACTGGAAGGGCCATGTTCTAATATAAATCAAAACTTAAAAATAGTGTGCTTTGGATCTCTTACTGAAGGCTCATCTTCTTCCTTTGTTGTCTGTGCCTCACATCATCAAGGAGGGTGAACAACACACTGCTTTATTCACGCTTGCTTTTTCCGTCTGCCATTTGATAACCATGTTGCTTTGGTGGTAAACTGGTTCACAATGTATCACTCAATGAGAAAAAAAATTGGTCTTGTAAAAATTGTCTACAATATCGAAAAGTTAATCAGATTCTGCAAAGAATAAAATCATCAGCCAAATGGTTGCCCTAATAAGGTTCATCCATATAGTGATCCTTTGGTGAGCTAGGTTGAATTAAGGGATAATGATCAACCAAGACAAGGTTGAAAATTTATATAATGAATTTGATTTTGCATGTAACTGTCAATATAATGCATTGGGATGGTTGTATATTTACCCGTTGAATTTGGGCTAGTTGATATCAGTTCACATTTCCCTTTCCTCCTTTTTCTCTCTAGCTTCTTCTAGTTGCAAGGGATATAAAATCAAATCATAAGTAATCAAAGAGGAAAACTAGAGGAGCGCAAGACAATTGATTACAATATTTTCCATTTTATTTTTAAAACGATTTGACTTCTTTTTTTTTTCATGGTATTTTTCAAGTTTGGGTACCAAATCAAGATCAATCACTCATCCAAGCTGATCCACAACCAAATACATCATGATCTTGATTGGTAGTGGGCAAAGCAGCTTTTCGAACTTCATATATATGTTGGCCACAGCACACTAGTGGGAGTTCAACCCAATCAACCAATCAGAATTGGTTGAAAAGTTTAATGTTAAACAACATCATACAGAAATGCATTATTTCAACACATGAAGGACATTAAATATGCCATCAAATTTGCCATTTGTCTGTGGAGGGTAAATTTTTTATCACAGGCTACCAAAGACACCTTTCTGAAATGGAAATGCTATTCTTTTCTTGGATTGCAATAGAGGACATTACCAAAGTTGAAATTACCAATGTTGAAAGGTTTTAGGAGGATAACCAGTAGTACCACTTTTCCAGTGGCCTCAGATTGCTGCGATTCATGTATTACTAACATGTAGACGCCAGAGAACAATCTGTAAAATGAGATCTAAGAACACAACACAGTGAGTAGTTTGACACTTTAAACAAGGGGAAACCAATTAAAGTTGATCATTAAATTTCATCTTCGCAGCTGCTTCCAAAATCAATTCCCTTGTCCATTCACTCAAATACTTCTATTTACCCATTAAACGGTCACTGCATTGCAATTAAGGTAAGAAAAGTCCATTAAGGCTATGCTATGCTATGCTCTTTTGCCCACATTTTTCTGATGAAAAACAGCAAAGAAT
This sequence comes from Protea cynaroides, assembly GCA_028583415.1. Taxonomy (NCBI): domain Eukaryota; kingdom Viridiplantae; phylum Streptophyta; class Magnoliopsida; order Proteales; family Proteaceae; genus Protea; species Protea cynaroides. The sequence goes on along the minus strand of CM053266.1, from coordinate 47,090,514 downwards.
GTGAAACCATGGGACAGCTTTCTTTTGTAAAAGTCCCATGTTCCAATGCTTTCCTTATTCAACCACGCTTAGTCTTCTGGAAAACCCAAATCATTTGAAACTGGAGCTCCACATCTACTCTCTGAAACATAGTTGAATGCTATATTAACCATTCAATGCATAGGCCATCTCTTCAGAAGGCACAGCTCCTTGGATTCAACTCAGAGATGAATAGGCCAGAACCATGCAAGACTTTATGCCTTTCACTCATCAAAACAGACAAATACAGATGAGGATCATATGAACCTCATTTTGAACCAGAATCAACAATAGAACCGCCATCAAAAGGATACATAACATCTGTACAGTGTTTTACCCTATAACCTTCTTCAAATAGGTCTTAGGACATGCCCACATATGGCAATCACTCTCAGCAGCCACTTTTTATCTGCCTCAACATGCCATAAATTGTACGAATGAGTAGCAAGTTACCCAAGTGAATAAACCATGTGTTCCGATAGTGTGGGGCCCACCAACTTGACGTATCTATGCAACTCAAGTTCTAAGCATCTCCTTTCAGCAGGACCGAGTGCTTGTTGCAGATCCTTCACACAAGAAATGAGATGAATGTCAAATGGAGTCAAATTATTAAAGAGTTAAGGGTAACAACCCACACACTGCATGATCTGAATTTGATGCACTAAAAGGTCCCCCGCACAATACATTCAAAACACGACATAAGTTTAACCACTCTTGACTCTACTAGCTGCACAAGCCACAAGGCCTGATTCTTTTTGGTGACCAAGTATTTCTTTTGCATGAAAGGTACCTTATCTATTTGCGGAACTGCAATGTATTAGAAAATAAGTTAGGTGCGGGGCCAGTTAAGGTGCAATACTAGAATCAGAAAACAAGAAATGAAGAAGAAAACCACTCTAAAATACGGAGAAAAAAACCCTACCGAGAAATCAGCAAGGAATCCCTTGCAACAGTAATTCAATGTTTTAGAGTAATAAAAATGCCACAGCATCAATTATTGACATACAATGGATATCCATACCTTGAATCTCAGATGTGAGCCCTTCAACCCTATCAAAACATTGCTGACATCAGCATCTTCTAGTTCATCATCTGATGTTAGATCAATTGTTTCTAGGCCTGAGTCATTGTCAGAGCCAACAAAAGCAGGTTCAACCATTTCTACATCTTCATCACTGCCAATGTCACTGTGGTCATCTTGACCAAGATCATGGTGTGGTTCAATAGAATTTTCAGGAACCTTACATCGTGACTCATCATTTTGTGTAGTGGCCAAATCTGATAAGACAACATATGGCTTTTCGTCTAGTGAAGGCCTTGCAATATCATATGGGACCCACCTGGACAATACATTCAAGATTCTGTTACAAACAAATTTATACCAGAGTCTAATACAGCTCAAGAACTATATAGTTGTGGAAGAAAGTTTTTTCAATTAGTTGTCTTCTAAAGCTAAGGGTGTCAACCAGTCTAGTACTGTTGCTTTCGGTCTTGCACATCTGAGTCCCCCGACTGAAACCAATAATTTATGTATTCAGTCTGCCGACTCTGCATAGCCCATGACCAACACCGATTAGAAAATGGTCGGTTGGTTAACAGGGTGTCATTGATCTCAGGCCAATCGATTCATACTTGGGATGAGCCAAGCCTTTATTTTTATTTTATATTATTTTTTGCCCAAGCACTTTATTGGGGATGGTTTTGGATTTTACAGGAGGGGTAAAGCTGTAATAATAGTAAAAATATGACCATTTGGGGAAAGAAAACTACTGGAAGCCTACCATACCGTAATAATATAATAGATATAGTGATATACATACAATTCTAAGAAGGGTTTGTACGGGTCGATTCAGTTCTCAGTCGGTTTTCAGTGTTGTCGATGTAACTGGTCGGGCACCTGTCAGTTATTCAGTCAGAAACCAAAAAATTTACATCTACCAAAACCAAAACTAGGTAGTTCAATAAAACTCAGTTGGGATTCAGTTTTGTTCAGATGGTCTCAGTCGGGTTTGTCGGTGTGGGCGTGAAAAATGACACCCCTATTCAAAGCTTCTAGAAGAGGATCTCATCACATTGAACAGTTTTTCCACAATCATAATTTTGTTTCATGCTACCTGCATCTAAATAAAATATTATTGTAGTGAAAATGGGGTAGCTGATTAGAAGCAAGGCTATTACACTTAAAACAGGCAGCCATGGGCCCAAGAAGACCAAGCCGAACCCACATATGGGCATTCTAAGAGGTCCAATATTCTTAAGGGGGCAGCACTCAAATGGGCCATGTATATAGTCCAGCCAGCTCAAAAAGATTTTTCCTTGTAATTTCTAAATGTGAATCCCAGATAAAGTTGCAATGATTCGACCATTTGACCACATAACATCATATATAGGTCTAGTTCTGTTTTATTTTGAGGAGACTTTAATTGAATTTAATTTACTTTTCAACCTTGTTCTTGAGAAGGTTTCATTCATAGCCTAATTTTATTAAGTGTCCAGAATCAAGTTTTGCTTCTTACTAAGCGCATTTAAATGTCCAAATTTCCAAGAGTGAAGTTTGGATCAAATTACAAGCTGTAACAATTCACGTTTCTAAATTTCTCCTTTATTGCTTATATAAAAGGGATCACTTCTATGTCATTAAGTTGTTAATGATTACAATCAGTCTTTAACCTTTTGCGTACTCTACACATTTGCATTATCAGAGGTAACTCCTTCATAGCTTTTGTTTGATTGGGAATTAGTACAACACTGATTCTTAAGTAATGAAGGAGGTGCATATCCTTCCAATTATCCATCCAGCTGAGATGTGAGAACTTCTTATCTAGATGTAGCTCCAAGGTTTTTAAATTCTACAATTCTAGTTCTAAATTCATATACGAGTTCAAGTCTTGAAAGAGGCCCAAAATTTTGCTTTCAATTCCAGCATCTTATGTTCCTTGTTAATCAAAGTCTTAACTTAAGCCCATTTTCTTTTTCTTTCTTTTTCTTTCTTTTTTTTTTTTTTTTTTTTTTTTCAATTCCTGCTGTACTTAGGCCCACTATCATAATAACCCAATGGCCAAACCCAATGAATTTTATTTCAAATTACTATTAATTTTCAAAGAAACCTGTATACTAGACCTCTTCAATTGATCAGTTCTATTTCTTTTGATCTAAGCCTAACTGATTTAACCAATACACTTCCTATTCTTTTTTCTTTTCTTTTTTTAAAAGTTATCTATTCACTAATTGGAACTCTTTGTGTTGCTTCCACTTGTTAAAACAATTGAATTATTATTTAAAAAAATTCGGACATTTGAGAATCTTTCAATCACTTTATTGAAGACCTCCAACCTACATTAAGTATGAACTGCCTCATTCTCATAGAAAAGACCAACTTACAGAATCCAACCCTTACTATTATAGATGACAGGTACATGTATCCTATTCCATCTCTTGGCTAAAGCTTCACTAAACTTCTCTAGAAGGGAATAATGCAGATTGTAATAAAACACAAAACAAAAAAAAGAAGTGATAATTTGCACTTCATTTAAAAATGTGTCTTATTGTGGGTATCAGTCACCCATTTTCTAAGTTCCTGACTGCTGGTAAGTTCTATCATGAAAAGAAATAAACTCACTGGTATCGTAGAGGGCAAAGAAGCTCTGATGGGTGATATGCTGCCTTGTATCTCATCTTGCTGCATGAATGAATATAATAGCCAAGATAGTAGTATTGAAGGCTAGGACTATGGACTTGGTTCTCTTTTACCCAGCCTATTTCTTGCAAAGCTGAGTATTTACCCAGTGACAGAACAGCAAGGTCGGGATCCCAGAACAGATATTTACTTGACAGACACCTTGGAAGGATATCTACTACACCAACAGCAACAAGGCGCCCATCAATCACATATTGCTGATGGAAAGAACCAAATCCACAAGTTGGAACAATACCATCACCAGGAGGAGGAACAAACACTAATGGAGTGTCAACCAGAAACCTTCTGTATGAACTTTCCATGACTTGCTCGGGTGATTCTTTATGAACTTTAATTTGGTATCTTCTGTACAAAGCATATTCTTCCGGATCAAAACTAGATCTTTTCAATCGAATCTCAAGTTTCCGTCTTGGCTGGGGGCATTCCCTGTTCTTCTCTGTACAGCCGCGTTTAGTTCCACTGACTTTAGGTGATTGGCCAATTGCATTATCCATCATAGACCCCTCATCCGAAGAAGCTTGTCTTGTAGTAGAATAAAAGTTTATATGCCCGTTGCAGGCTATGATTGACAAACCAGAAAATTCTCCAAGTTGATTTAAAGAGCGTGCCAGCAATTCCGCAATAGTTTTTGGTGAAAGCTCACAAGAATTTTGTTTTGTGCCATTTCTCAGTGGTCCTATCACATTATCTTTCTCCAGTTGTATAGACCGCCGTAAGGTTGCTGCTACCTGAAATGAAATGTTGCTAGTGTACAACAAATCTTCAGATCCTTTAATTAGCTTCTTTTTGGCTTGTATGACCTTTTTCACAGAAGCTTTTGGTAGTTGAATATGGGAAGGAAATTCCCCACTCACAGCACATGCATGCACCGCATCATCAATTTGATTTGACAAAAAGTGCATATATTGTTCTTCCTTGTCATTCTCCTTGTAAATACCAGCAGAGGATGCCTGTGTCATAGAACTTGAAGCTTCATTAATGGCCAAGCTGTATGGAGCCTTAGCAGTATTTTGCTCTTCTGTCAATATAAGTCTTTTAACATCTAATGTGCCATCCAGAAACCTAGACATTAGTTTTATTACCATATCAGCAACCTACAGTAAGTAAAGAGGAAGTCTTAAATACTTCTGGGGGTAATTAGAAACAATTTAATAGCATCAAATGAATCCATGGCAGGTCTATGCATGAGAATTCCATGATTTCAGTCCCGACCTAGGAAATCTCTCGCATTAAAAATCAATCCAACAGTATTGGCATAACCATTCTACTGCAAGTAGTCTCCACAATAATTTCTCAACAGGTGACAAAATTTTCAGGAAAGAGGTCCACGGAGGGATATGATGACAATATTGGCCAATTTCGATATAGGAGATCTTATAGGTTCCACAAAGCTTAAACCTTGCAGCTTTCTAACATCTAGTGTTCCCTGATAAACGAATATTAAAAACAACTAACCATCTTAGATACACAAGAGAATGGAATTTTTTTTCTTTGATTATCTTAAACGTTCAGAAGAAGAGGGGAGGAACAGGATTTCATATGCAAAGGAGGTTGCATCACAAAGCTCAAAGGAAGAGTCCAGATAAGCATACCTCTGCATTCGTCTAGATACCCGAAGTTGCTCTTTAGAAGGAACAAAGTCACCTGCCTTTAGACGGATAGTATAGGAGGGGCAGCATGTCCTTTCCATATCAGGTTTGTAAAGGAAACAACCAGATCTCCTCCAGCCTCGATCGAGAAGATCTGGCAGAAAGAGTACAAAAGCATTGAAAGCAAGTAATGGGGTAATAATAATTTTTCAGCAATACTAAATGCCTAATGACTGATTTCCAACGGTTTCTTACTTATGTATGACAATAAAAACAGAGAGTAGAATATCATTTTCTCCCCATTTGATAGAACTACTGCTTATTAATCAATATCTAGCACATAACCAAAGAGGCAGCAGAAGAAAATGCAAATGGGACATCATATTACCAAGCAAAGCAAATAATTAACTAGCCTTTCATGGAAGTTTTTTATTTTACTCTTTCATTTTGTTTATTTCCAATTATCATTATCTTGTGCGTCATTTGCTGCGGTTTTAGCTTTTCCATTGGCAAACCATAGCCCAAATGAAGGAGATTAGCCTTTTTCATTTCTAGTCCAAAGTCCAGATGAAGCCGAAGGATAGCATCAAGCTAGCAAGTGGCAATCAGCAGAGAACTTCTCCAAATCCATCACATGAATCCAGATGATTCAGGGAAAAGCTAAATCACAAGTTCTTTCCTGGGGAGGCACTATAGAACGTCAGTGAACTGATTCAAGTCATTATTGTGTGAATCATGACATTGTCCTACTCTTTTCCAGTTTAATATCACATACAATGGTAGCCCAACCACTGCAAATTCTGAAGATAGAATTTCATGCTTCTGAAGTTTGAATTTCAACAAAAAACCTTGGAGAGGCAACATAATGAAGATCCAAGTCCTCGTAAAAGCACACCTTTGGCAGACAGCAGGACTGTTTCACTCTTTTGGTGAAGGTTTGAGGTTTCTCAGGAAATCTATATGATTTTTATGTTGTTAATCCAGTTTTTTTAGCATTAATAACATCCTGTTTTTCTCTTTTGAATAAAAGGTAAGAGAGATTGTATTAATGATTGCAAAACAAGAAACCTGTACTTTAAGGTGCTGTACAATTGTCACATCACCAATAACATATCTCATTTATTCTATTTTACCAGACATTGCAAGATGCATCAACTTGCTATTATGAACAAATTATCTCCAAGTAAATTTGATCGAAGTGTAAAGGGTCATTGTTGGAAAATACAGTTGGCAATGGGTGACAATTGAAAAGGGAATTTAAAGAGTAGTGAATGAAGTAGAGAGGACTTGTAGGACTATTCACAACCAACATATTCCACTAAAACAGAAGGGCAAAATTTTATATGATGGATACAACAGTAGCAATGTTCATGGAACCATGGTTTGAAAACTCGACATCGCGAAATCTCAAGAATTTCGTATTTCTCAACTTGGTGGAGACAAGAAATGAGATGAGACTGGGTTTCGACTCTCGAGTGGTCTCAACTGGTTTCGACTAGTCTCAACCAGGACTGGTCCAAATTTCATATAAATATCAAGTCTCATCTAACTCTTTCTTGCTGCATTTGCTCTCCTTCTCCTATTTTTCGCATCTTAGCTTTGAAAACTTCTATTATCTTGGGGGTTTTGCAAATCTTTCCACGAAATTGACAGGGGACCTTGGTACAAGAGCGGAGATCGTCCATTCATCGTCGGTTTCACTGTTTAAAGTAAGAATTTGTGCAAAAATTAAATTTTTACTTAAACACTATCATTACATGGTATATGATGTTGCTAGTTTTATTTGTGATTATTTTTACAATTTTATGGTTTAAATGTGTGTATATATATATGCTAAAATAGGGTTTCCCTGGAGTATTAAGCCTTAAATGGTCATTTAAGGCTCGAAACACACAATTTAAGCCTCCGCGGCTTTTGTGCACTCTCTCACCGAAATCTCGGAAATCTCGGTTTGACAAGAGGTCGAGACGACCTTGAGTCTCAAGATTTTGATCCTTGTATGGAACCACATGTCCACAATAAGACATAACATAGACGAGTGCAGCTGAGATCCAGATTTCAAGACAGATGAGTAGCAAATCTATAAACATTAGAATCAGAAGCAGTCAAGGAGTTACTCCAATTTAGTTGATGAAGTTAGTCCTATTTGGTTGAAACAAGAGGATCAAGGTGCACCATCCCTATCAATCTTAATTTATCATCCAGTGGAGAGTCTTAAGTATGTACCAACATTTAAGAGAAGTAGAAGGAAGAAACTGAAGAATCCTGGCTGTACCATTTAAAAAGGGGTTCCCCGTCAGAAACTGGTACCCCATCAGCTTTTGGTCAAACTCTCCCAAATCACATTATAAGCAACTGCAAACTTCCCTAGCTAAACCAAAATCAAAACTTTTAAAACATTTCTGACCAAAGTGCCCTTATCCATCACCCAAGGGCATTGCACTCACCCCAAATTACAGATTGACGATCTGAGAGCACGAACATAACAAATTCACGCATTTCCCAACCCACACACATGTACTGAAAGTTTGCATTTTGCAAACCACTGGATTTTCACCCAAAAGAAAAGCATCATCCCGCTCATCAGAAATCGGTTCAAATTAGAAATTTTAAAATAAAACTCCAATCATAGATGGAAAAGTAAGTTCATAAGTTGCAAATTTATAGAGTGCAATAACCTCTTAAAAGAAAATAAGGACCAAAAGAAGTTTCTGAAATTCATCCTACATAAAAAAAATAGAAATCTGTAACCAATGATGTCCTTACTAATACCAAAATTCTGTCAATTGACTCAATCTTGTGGGGTTAGGGGGTTCTTATTGTAGATACTTTGTACTCTTCTTTTTTATGTATATTTTTTTCCCTACTAGTATTAGCAATAAGCTAAGTTGTTGCCTGTACATATAAAGCATATGTAGCAACTTGAAGCCTTCAAATACCAACCTTGGTAGTTATCAACAGTAATGCTATGAGCCCATAAACCTGCAAAATTTTAAGATAAAAAAAATTTAGGTGAGAGACAAACAGAAGAAGTGAAAAGAGAAAAGAGAACAACCAACAGGAAAACATAGATTTTTTTTTTTTTTTTTTTTTGGGGGGGGGGGGGGGTGTCAATAACTTGATCCTGATACAAGCTATAAATGTCTAATTGCAATACATAGATAGAAAAAAACACAGACAGGGCAGAACTACCAGATTTAAGATGCTCATCCTCTAGTATCCTAATGCACTATGTGAAATTTTGCACTTACTTCTTGGTGTTTAACATGATGCATCCTTCCAGTCAAATAAAACAATGTTTTAATCCCTTCATCCCACAATGACTGTCTCCTTTGAAAAAACCCAAAGTTTCAGGAGTGTAAACCCCTCCCCCTCCACCCGTCCCCCCTCCCCCGTCCCCCCTCCCCCCCTCCACCCGTCCCCCTTCCCCCGTCCCCCCTCCCCCCCTCTCTTAATATTGCCCTTCCTTTACTTATTAAATAGTAAACTTCGTGGTAACCCACTACTTACCTTGTGGTATGAACAAAAAATTTGGGAGAGCCAAAAAAGGGAAGGAGTCTGTCTTTGCAGGCTGGGGGGTATATGTTGGAGATTTATGCAAGATCATCTAATAGGTTTTTCAGAAAAAATCTAATATTCTTTCACAGAAACTGAAGGATTGAAAAATAGTGGGGAAAAACAAGGGCTTATGATTTGATGGACATTATGGCACTAGATTAATGGAGACTGAATCTCACTTAAAGGGATGAAAGGGAATATCAATGGAGAATATTGAAAACACTATTATCAGGTAAGGGAGGAAAAGGGATAAGATCCAAAATAGTAACGTGGGATGATTTTAGGGATAATTAATGGGATGGTGGGATAATTGTAGGGAGTCAAAATAAAGAATTAAAACAAAAGAGATATATGAATATACCTTATGGTATGGGGAGGGAAAACCAAGAAAGAGAAAGATATAGAGAGGAGAAAGAAGCTATCGAAACAGCAAGGGAGAAAGGGAACTCAAAGAGAGAGATCAAAGGGATACCGTAGAGATGGAGAGAGCCGAGAGCCTCTTCTTTTCTTTCTTCTCAATAATCATCAACTACTACTTCCATTAATAAGAATGTGTTTAAATAAACTTACAATCCTAATTGGATTGAAACTCTAAAAACACAATTACAACTCAAATATGACTTTAATATAAGAGTTCTAATTAAACTCAACTACTAATTAGAAATCAACTCAAATACTAATACTGACCTACATCTAAGGGATAAGGGACCCACATCTAAAATAAATAAATAAAAACAATAAAAAGAGAAACTACCTTCCTAATAGAAGTAAAACTCTAAAATAAAACTAAAACAATAGAAATAAAATTTACAAAGATTTCTAAATTAAATCTTCCTATCCAGCGGATCTTGGCCTGCATCAAATAGAATGGAATTTTGAAACAAGAATCATCTAGCTAACCCTGAGTATTTAGGATAAGGCTTGCTAGAGTTTTTTATCAGACCATTTAACATTTATTCACTTATTTCTCTGGCTGAATCAGAATAATTAAAGAGGGAGATGCATTTATAATGAAAACTGAGAACTGTCACAATCTAAATCAGATGACGAATCCATCAAAGTTTGAAGGTCAATGCATCCTAGAAAGCTCAATAGTTAATGGATCTGAGTCCTAGCCACATAAGTGACATGGTGTATCACCTTATTTATATGGAAATATGGGGAGTTGAAAAACTTTCACAGGGGGAGAAAGATATTATCACCAATATGGAAAACATTTGAGTTGACAGCTGGACAAGCATTGGTGCACAATTATTGGAGGGTAAAGAAATTTAAACAAGAAGAAACGAAGACACAGCTAATTAGACATGAGATTGATAAGAAAATCGTGAACCAAAACATCCAAAGAAGACACCCATTATGCTTATGGAACCAGCATTGTGCCAAGAAACTCTACTTCAGCTCAGAAATCATAAAGATTTATACATCTATCAAAAAATATCATAAAGATATATGTAATGGAACAAAACTATCAATCATAGTGTAATTATGCATGTTTCTTTCAAGACATAATTTCCAAAAGTTGAATATTACTCCAACCAGCCATTAATTGTTGATAGACCTACCAGTAGGCTGGCACTAAAATCTCAACCCCCAATTCCAAATTGAATCAAATATGGGCCACAGATGTGATAGTTTTAAACTACCCATATGACAGCAAATGTTTAACAATTACCACAGCACTATCAGGAACAGAACCACAGCCTTCCTAGCAATCACCCTATTTTCGTCAATTTCAAATATGTAGAGGAAATAATAGGCACTTCTTTACACAAAATCCCAGAACAATTGGAAGATCAGATGGTAAGATATGCCCAATCGACTAAGCAAATCTCTGCTGTGACAGTTCTCAATATCATCTTGGAACTTTATTTTGATTTATCAGCATTGAATTTACACAAAACAGAATTTGTGTGTACTATCGATATTAAGATGATAGAAAGTGAAATATAAATCTGAAATTATATATGTTTGGCACTCGCCAGCCCTTGTTGGCACTCCATTAGCACATCTTTGGGATAACGATCCAAGGATGCAATGTCAACAAATCACTAATTATTAGTACTTAAATGTCCCATGAGAAGGCCTTCGACCAGTATTGTCTTATGTGCTCTCACAAGAAGAGAAATGTAAGAAACCGTACAAATAGGCTGCGGTTGGTATTGGCAGAATAAAAAAACACCAACTCCAAATCAATGTACAAAAAAAATTTATACGTACTCATTAATTCCAGACAAACTAGAGTCAAATTTGTATGATCAACAGCCAATTATAGCCCAGGACCAGGTTTTTTTAGATACGGGTTTAGTGTTTAGGAATAAATTTAAGTTTCAATCGAACTGTAAACCCAAGCATCTTATTACAGATCCTAAGAAAGTTCTTCATGGAAATGCAAACATCTCTTCCTCTCCATTCAGAGCTGCAGGGCTACCTACGCATTGACTTGATGTAACAGGCTTCAGAAAGAAAAAGAACACAAAAAGAAAACAGTCTCCTTTTTTCTTTACCATGTTCTCGGTATAATCATCTCTAACAACCACTAAGCTAAAACCATATAGCATATGAGTAACAAAAACGTCACTGAAATTAATCAATATAGAGAAAACTTATTCAATTGAAATTCCCAGTTAAATCGAGAAATCAGATAGCACAAAATCAATCCCCCGATCAATAAAATATGTACGAGTGATGGATACCATTAGAAACACTGGTTCGTCCACCAGATTTGCAATAACCGCAAGAGCTCTTACACTTGCCAACATCAACAACGATGCTTTCACCTCTACTGCTGCTTCGGCTACCACTACTGCTGGTCTCGTTGTTTCTAATGTTCCTCGCCATTACCAGACGTTCATTCGTGGGTCAACAGCACTCAATCTTAGAGAAATTAGGGCTTTCTTCTTTGCCTACTGGACCAGACGAACTACGATGACCTGCAAAAGCTGGATCATCAATGAAGAGTCTCTCTCTCTCTCTCTCTCTCTCTCTCGGTCTGAATAGTGTTTGAGAGAGACAATTGAGAAACGCCAGCTAATGATCCCACAATCACGTCATATGCCAAAAATAACAACGAAAAAACGGACCTACCGCCAACGGAAACACCAAACAGGCGAACTATTATAGAAAGTCATCGAAAGGAAAACAGATTTACTCCGAATCATTCCGAGTCTAGAACGTATAACCTGAAGCTTGTGGGTCATCTCAAACGGTAAGGCGATGTTTGGAACCCAAGAAAATTAAAAAAAAAAAAAAAAAACTTGAAATGGAAAAGAGAGATTGTTACATAATTACCTAATTTACCTTTGTCTTATTGGGATTCAAATCCTCTCTAGCGCGAGTCGAAACTTCAGCGTGATCCAACAGCTAGAGTTTAATTGGCACACATATCAATACATCGATATGTGAACTAGATAAACTCCAACTGTTGGATTACTTCTAGCACCTCCTGCCGTAAGAGAGGATTTCTATCCATCTTATTTAGAGGTGTAGATTTCAAACCAGCTAAACTAAACCGATCCATTATAAACCAAAAGTGTCCGACCCATTAACTCATTGGGACGGTTTTGATAATAGATTTTGGAAGTGATTATTTATTGGGATGGCATGGTTTTGTGACATGTCTCTCAATGGGACCAGAACCGAAAGACTAATTAAGAACCATTGGGTTTGGAACTGCTAGAACCGTTTTATTATTATATATATTATTTTTTAATAAGACAATATTTTATATATAAAGTTATATGTTTTGATAGAGATATTTATAAGTGCTACACCAACTTAATATTTTTTATATTCAAGTTGATGAGTGATGAATAACAAATAAGTATGATATTCAACTTAAGGATGCATTAATTTTTAAATTTAAATGTTTATCGTTTCTTTGATTTTTTTATATTCGAGAATATCGTAATTTTCAGTCTGCAGGAATATTTTTGTGATTTTGAAAGGTTGATGATACTTATGATACAAACATAAAATGATAAAGATTGATATTTCCTTTTTAATCATTTGGATTTAACAATTTGAATGTTTCAGTGATTTGGATTGTTAACTTGCATTGGAAATTTTTTGATGTGAATGATTTGAAAAGTTTGTTTGGATTTTGGATTTTTAGATTTACTTGATGTTTTTAGAAATGAATATTTTAGATAAAATTTGTCTTGACACACCTTCTTCTTATTGCCCCTATTTTGTTCTCTTAACTCCAAAAAAAATAAAGGTAATAAGGAAATTTTATAAATATTTGAAATTTCCACTTAATGACTAATAATTTTTGATATATGATTACAAAAGTAGATTCAGTATTCTGCTTCTCTCTTACCTTCAACATCATCTTCCATTGAAATACCTAAGGTGTTCAATCTTCATCCCTGATTATTGTTTTAAAAATAAATGATGATTATTTCAATATTCTAATTACTCTAGCTACGAGCAATTTGGGTAATTACAGATAGCAAAGGGAGCATATGAGAAAAGACGATAATAGAGGATTGGTCGTGCGATGCTCTGGAATCACCATTGTTGGTGGCATTAAATGTAACAAAATAACAAGATAAAACAGAGCAACATTCATTCCCAATTGTGAGACTTTCAATTAAATAAAATCTTAGGGGTGAATAGATTCTTAGATTTACTTTATGGACCACCATGCTTTGAAAACGATGAAAGATTTCTATTTTTTTATTAAATGAAAACTTGAGGAGGGAGAATATACGAGAGAAAAGAGACAGTGGTGTAAGATGTTATCTTATTATATGCTTAATTAATTACGAATCTATTAATTAAAGGGTTTTCGCATCATAGGTTGATCGATTTTGATTTAATTCATCACGGATTAGGGATAGACCACCCTAAGCCATTGTAGAGATGGTCCAAGATTTAGAATAATATTATTTTCTATTATAAATATTAAGTTCAATATCCCTGTTGTATAATTCCTCTTTTTGTTTTTATACGAGAAAAAAAAATGATGATCTCGTGTAATTGAAGTTGTAGAAATCAATCTCCAACGCATAAGTATATTTTAATTGATCTTTTATTTTTATTTTCATTGTATTTTAAATTATTGTATAAATCGTTAAAGATTTGTATGAAAACTAATATGCATTATGTTCTAACAAGTGGAAGTTCCACTTTCTTTTTGATAAGAATCTATCATGAGATTGTGGGAATCACTATGATTATCATTTTTGGAAAAAAAAAAAAAAACTGTATTTAGTTAGGAGTCGCACTTAATCATTATGAAGAAAAAATCTCACCTACTGCTATGCAGTAGACGCCATGAATCTGAAATCAAATAATAGGTTGACAGGAGCAATCCTTGCGGTGGTAGTAAAACAGAACAACAATGATAGATCTTGAGTATTCAGACTTCAGAGAGGTCGACTGTGTTTTCAGGACAGGGACGGCCGGACGGTGAGAAAAACCCCATATATTTTAAGCCTTAGGTTCGGTGGACCGGCTTTTTTTTACATGCCGAGTCACCAAGGACCTATCCCGTGCATTTTTTTTTTTTGGCAATTCCATTTCCATCCCCGTTTACAAAGGCTAGTTTGGGATTTCCATTTCCATTTCCATTTCATCTTCTACTCTCTCCTCTAAATTGTTAAGCATTTTCCCCTATTCACATTTGCCTTCTGCCCTTCTCTATTATAAATATACGTTGTGTTTGGAACTTATTTATTTATTTATTTATTATCTTTATTTCTCTCTTGTTGATTGCTTTTCTGATTTCGTCTTTTCCCGTACTGGGTTCTGTTATTTTCATATAGGAAGAAGCTCTTTTCGTGATTTTCAAGGGAAAGAAGGGAGGTTGGTGTGCAGAGCCTGTTAGATTCATAACCACAGAAAGAGAATTTTATCATAACGGAGGAGACATGGGTAGGCTTTTCGTGGTCAGTCTAGAAGGCAAGATCTATAGCTGCAAGCACTGCCAAACCCATCTCGCTTTATGTCAAGACATCGTTTCCAAGGTTTAATCCCTTCTCTGCAACCTATTTACTCTTTTTATTTTATTTTATGATATTGCTTAATTATTAGTTTGTTCTATGAATGTGTTTTATGTAGTTTTTTTGCTAAAACTGTGTGGTTTTCTTGATGTATATTGCACACTGTATCTCCGGATTCTTTGAAATTGATGATGGTCTGCCTGTCATTGGAACTTCCCTCTCCAACCTCATCTTTTTCCTTTTTAATCTTTAAATATAGGAGACGAAGATTTAAGAGAAGTCTTATTTGGGTTCTTTTGTTATTGTAACCGTTGAAATTACTGCCTGTCGTTTGATGCTTTTTTTCATTCTAATTTGATCAATATAGTTATTGGACAAGTGATCTTTGCAGGTTTTAGTATTGTGATAAGAACCCTATATTTCTTTCATATCAGAAAGGCGGGTCCCTTGGCTGTCTAGGAGTCGTCTAGGGGTGCCTTGGTCGCCTTATTACCTGAGTCAGTTTCTTATATCAGTTTTTCTAATCTTTTATTACAATGTATTTATTTGACTGTGTATACAAGTCATGGTACATGTGAGACGTAGGATCAGTGGGCTATATAAGCTGAAATGAAATGAGAAAATTGATCTTGAAGACTTCAGAAAAAGCTAAACTCAATTCTGAACACTGAACTAGAGAAACCATCCGATTTTTTATGAATTTTTTCAGACTTCAAGTCTTTTACCTTGCTGTATAGCATATAATATTTAATGGGCGTCAGTGGTAATAGTCATGCTGATGTCTTATTGCTTTGCAATTTTTGGAGTATGATATAAACATACAAATGGTAATAAGTAGAATAAGGGGATATAAGAAGAGGTACCCCTTGGATGCCTTATTGACGCCTAGGCTCCCAGACACCCCTCCAATGCCTTGGGTCGCCTTGGCACTGACAACTATGTGTTAGATACTCATGATAAATAGTTGTGTCAAGTTCAACTTGAAAGTCATTGGTCTGTTGGGTGAGAAGTGAACTAGTGAAGTGATTAAAAGTGAAGTAAGTCCAACCAATGTGCCCACTTTACTTGCAACCAATGTCCTGTAGGAAAGTTTGAAACTTCTACTTCTAAATTCATACTGTAATCTGAGCAGATTTAGGGAATAAATTTTAGTTGTAACTCGATTTGAATATTGGTGTGAGTTGTACACATATCCATACTGCAAGAATATGATGGTTTTAACATGTTGAAGTGTACATTTGTTTTGCTTCACGGTCAAATTTATGTTATGATGACATCTTGTTTGGGCTCCTGGATTTATCTTCTTAATTCCTGGTTTGTCGGGCAAACATCCTGACTCAATGTTTTGCATATGTTCTTTTATTCAGTCTTTCCACTGCAGGCATGGGAAGGCTTATCTCTTCAGTAAAGTGTAAGTTTTCTTTATTTTCTATAATCTGATGCAATCTTATACCATGTAATTCAGTTCTTAGATGGTGGCTACTTCCCATTTTCTTCTGTGGGTAAAGCTTATACAAGACAATAATTAGGCAATCATCTTGGTAACAATTCAGGGTTATACAAATATCTATGATAACTAATTCAGCTTTTGATGGTCATACTTACTATCTAAAAAAAATGTAAAATAAATATTACTTGAAGGTAAAATCTATCAGTTGCCAGGATGCTGTCTACTTGCTTTTTCCTCCCTTGAAAACTAACATAAAGATTGGCAGCTTTTTTGTTTCATGGATGAATTTGCGTTTTCTACTCGGTGAAAAATGGAATACGCACTAAAAAACATAATTATTGTTATTATAACTGTGATATACATTGTTTTGTCCAATCTAGTGAAGGTTCTGCGGTCTAGATACAAATCCTGATTTGAATAGGAGAGTTAAAGATAAAAGATGATATTGAGTTAGTGAATTGTGCAAAGTGAAGAGATGTCCATCAGCATATACTTTTTCCACTCCTCCACAAGTTTTGCCACAGTTCATACCATTAGTAGAGCAACTTTTTTTTTTTTAATGTTTCTGGAGGCTTGTGCTGATGTATTCTTCCTCTGACAATGCTCGACAGGGTGAATCTCTCTGTTGGGGAAAATGAAGAGCGGTTGATGATGACTGGAATGCACACTGTTGCTGACATTTTCTGTATAGGATGTGGGTCAATCGTTGGATGGAAATATGTAAGGAAGAGGCCGAATTTCAGAAGTTGAAGCATGTCCATTTTCTTATCATATTTTAGGTATTAGCTTATTGGAGTGACATTTTTTCAGGAGGCTGCACATGAGAAGAACCAGAAGTACAAGGAAGGAAAATTCATCCTTGAGAGGTAGGTGGTGAACAAGTTTCCTGGATTCTGGTTGATAGTCCAACATTTGGAATTCCCCCAAGTGTTTTGAGATGGTATTTTGTTGTTGATCAGGTTTAAGGTGTCAGGCCCTGATGGCAGCAACTACTGGGTCAGTCATGAAGCTCAGGTTGGTGGAAGTGATGCTGATGATGCTTGATTGCCTCTGGTTGAGGCAATGCTTTAACTGTTCCAACTGTATATTCTTGATCCCATTGTTCTGCACTTAAATGATCTTCCATTTGATAATTTATGATATCACAGTTATCCGAGCTGTCTGATGACACAGATTCTATTCCATTTTTCATACATGATTTTTATTCTTAGTTTCATTTGAGTATTGCATTGGATGTGTGTGCTGGTGTTGAAATCATGACATGTTAAGGCCCATATCATGTCAATGGTTAGCTAGTTGTGATTACTTTTCATAGCCTTTGACACGATGCCGTCTCTCTGTCCTTTTATCTTATTTTTCGCAATATTTCTATGTTGTAAAAATTGTCTACAATATTGATAAAGTTAATCAGATTCTAGGAAGAATAAAATCACTGGTCAAATGGCTGTGCTAATAAGGTTCCTACATATAATCTTCAGGTGGTGAGGTAGGTTGAATTCAGGAATTTGGCTGTGCTAATTAGTTTATCCAGTTTAGTTTTGTTGCTTGTTCTTTTGTTCATTTAAGTAGAGTTTTTGAATGTTTCTGCTCCTCTTTAACTGAGGCTTCGGCAGAAGAAGGTCCTGCTACCGCTCGGATGATGACATGTGATGGGTGGAAGATGCAAGGGCTGGAGAGGAAAGGGAGTGGGTTAAGCTCGGAGGGGGCTGAAACACTATATCAAAATGGCATCTTCTTCCCTAAATCTTCAAGTTCCAGCAACTCCATTTCAAACTGTTGATCATTGCAAGTTCTGGCTTGTTCAAACCAGTCTTATTCCTCTTCTCCCGCGGAAACTAGTCGGAACATGCAAGTTCACCAGCGATGTTCAATCCTTCTGCTTCCCTTTCCCTTCATCATCACCTCCCTTCAAAAAGTAGAAGTATTAGAAATAGAGGTGGGAATTGGGAACATGATGTCAACGGATAATATTCCGACGAATCCAGTCACTGGCGATGAAAACCAAATATCTGGAGGAGGGCATAAGTCAGACCAGCCCCTGAAATGACCTAGGTCCGATTTGCCCAATACCAAATTCTGCCATTACAACTATTTACAGCCACACCACTTCTGCAAGACTTGCAGGAGGTACTGGACCAAAGGAGGCGCTCTACGCATTGTTCCCATCGGCGGCACTTGTTGCATGACCAAGAAGACTAAATCGACTTCCAGGCTTTCTTCTGATGTTCCCATATCAGGGATTTTATCCTGCCATTGAGTTTCAATTTGGTAGTATAAGTGATGGAGGGGGTTTCTTGTCTCTAGATTTCACTCTTCGACCGCAGTTTCTGATTTAATAACAATAATCCTCGATTCCTCTCATTTGGGGGAGATTTATCATCCGCTGTTGCAGGAACTGTAACCAAGGTTCATGTTTCGATATCAATTATCTGATTGAGGGTGAAGGTTTCAAATCCGATGGTGGGATGAGAGAGAGGAATTCGATGAATGTTTTTTTTTTTGGGTAGGTAGTGGCCCCAAGGAGAGTAGAGCTCATGACCTCTTTTTTGATGTGTTGATCTTTTATCAACGAGCTGTCCCCCTTGGGGTTGAATTCGATGAATGTTCTTCCTCAAATCTTCTGATCTTACCAGCAGTTCTCTCTTATTCTTTTTTTTCCTGGTTTTGCTGCTAAGTTGTATACAGTTTAACAACAACCAAGCATATCTGGAATTTGATTCTTTGTTTTGTGATACTATTCTTTTAGTACTTCACTGCTCCCACTAAGTTTCAGGTCTGAAAATCTAACGGATTCGGGTTGTAACTGGAGTTGAAGGGAATTAAAGATTAGAAGAAGAGGAAGATGGGTTTGAAATGACTATTTTGGGTTTGGGCAGATTACAATTCATCTTCCTCAACAATCGAGGATTTGGCTTTTGAAATAGTGTTGCTTGAATCAATTGATGTGTTGTTTCATGTATGCCCAAGCTTAATCCACTTCCTTTCCTCTTCAGCCCTTAGATCTTTCACCCGCAACACATATCAGCATCCAAGTGGTGATAGGAGAGGGGCCGAATCCCATTGAATTCAGGGTAACTGATATGAGCCCACACTTCTTCTTTTTCTCTTGGTTTTGTTTGGTTGTTAGGAAACAAAGAGAAGGAAAGTAAAATCAAATCATAACTAAAATGGAAATTTTTGTAATCATTACCTAAATGATTATGTAACTAACCCTAAAACAATTTAAATTTGATTATTAATTTTTAGGAAAAGATCCTTTGAAGTACACACATTTGAAGTACACACACACTCTCTCTCTCTGCCCCCTCCCTCTCTCTCTCTTATTAACTTATCTCGTCCCTGTGTCCATTGGTGGGCGGTGGCACTAGTCCACTCAAAGAACCATCTTCCTTAAATTTTACTATATATTGCAACCAAATTCCTTGGTTTTAAAAAGGAAATTAGACAGTTTTTTTTTTCTTCTTGTTGACAATGGATATTCAGATCTTCGGCCTGACTAGTCCTATGGGCCCATACTGATCCCATAACCGCATGGATCAGGTCATTACGGGGTTGAATGAATAACATTCCACTTGCACCCTAAACTGGAAATAAATAGCACTTAATACCTTGTGCGAATGGACTCAAGACGGTAAAAGGAGTTGAATTCAGAACCTTCCACTTCCCGAGGTATAAGTTCCTTGCCAGATGAGCTACCCCCTTGAGGTTAAAAATATGAACCATTTTTCAATTTCTATCTATCATTCTTGTGTTCCAGCCATGTTAATCTTCCCTATATCGTTCCAATTTTATCAGAATTTTATCAGATGTCTCTAGTTAGGTAAACATAATTATAATGTTTTCATTCTTTATTTTTAAATTGATTTCACATCCCTCTACGACTCTACTTGAAACCCGTAAGGGTCTCCTCATTCTTTTGGTTAGTGATTTTTTAACTTTTCTTTCACACCTTTTTACTTTTTTTCATGGTATTTTCCAAGTATCAGTATCAATCAAATCCAGGTAGATCACTCATTCAGGCTGATCCGCCACCGATACAACCTGATCTTGATTGGTTTTGGTCAAGAAAGACTGGTCAGTCCAAAGTGCCGTTGCCTTAAACCTTATCAAAACTGGTTGAAATCTGTAATGCTATAGAAAAATTCAGAGCACCGTAAACTATAAATCCCACCATTATATTAAGGTCAGGAAATAGGTTAACAAATTTGACATTTGATGGGAGGAAATCACCGACAGATTATATATATATATATATATATATTTGAAAAGAAATTGTTATTATATTCTCGGATTTAAACAAGGACCTGTTACCCAAGTTAAAAGGATTTTGTAGGATATGCATCTAAACTAATGATATGTTAATGTTTCTCACCATCACAACAAGTTGAGGTTTAAATTGCTATTATATTCTCGGATTTAAACAAGTACCTGTTACCCAAGTTAAAAGGATTTTGTAGGATATGCATCTAAACTAATGATCTGGTAATGTTTCTCACCATCACAACAAGTTGAGTAATGAGCATTATAAGCATATTGGAGCTTATTAATGGACATTTGGGGTGAAAGCCCCAAGCAAAGGGATCCACAAACTCTCTTCCAAGAGATCTGGAGGAGAGGTGGCGCCTCCATTGGATGGATGACACCAAGGGTTCGGATTCACCAAGAGATCCGGAGGAGAGGTGGCGCCTCCATTGGATGGATGACACCTAGGGTTCGGATTGGGTTCGGATGAATCCGAACCCTCCATCCGAATGGACACCCTCTGTTGGCTCAGCTTGTCAGATTGGTGTCGACTCGAATGGAGGACTCAGATTCACCCGAGCCCTAGGTGTCGTCCATCCAATAGGGACGCCACCTTTCCTCTAGATTTCTCTTGGAGGAGAAGATTTGAAACCCAACCAAAAGAACAGGTTCTTACATTCTAACAATAATTGTCTTTTTCTGATAAAAGATAATTCTATCGAGACTTCAGAAATACAAAATTCTTGGAACCAAGGAATGAATACAAGCCAAATAATCCAGCTCAACACCAAAAGGACCTTTCAAACAAAAGAATGGGTAATGCCATCGACTACCTTTGAGATGTAAACAAAGAAACATTCAATAGTGAGCTGCCTCAAAGGCAGAATGTCACTAATAATTGGTGAGAGTGATGAGACATCCTACGGTAGATAAAACTGAGGAATTGATAAATGGAGAATCAACTAACAGGCATAGAGTTAGGCAAATCTCATACCACTCTTCACTACAGTACCTACTCCCACTCTCACAAAGTCAAAGTCACACCTTAGGCATTTAGGGTGTGTTTGGAAAGCAAGAAATATATATATATATAAAAGAAAGAAAAACACAATACGATGAAAACAATGATTTTTTAGATGTACATCTCTTTCTTCTCATCCAAATTTTTTATTTTTTCCTTGCATCTAAACCTGGCCTAATAGATGGTGTCTGTCAACTTTACCACCAGTCAATTAAAAAAAAAAAAGAATCAACATCCCATTCACACACTGTTCATCTTTTCGGAGCCATTTGTTGACCAACCACCAGCTTGTACCATCAAAACAGTTGAACTTCCATAGGAGACTGGCCACCAGACCGACCATTTTATTCTATAGCCATCTTCAAAGTAGAACAACTCTCAAATATAATACAGAAACACAGAAGTATTGGCGAACTTACACATATGATATTTACATCAGAGCAATGAAGATATCATCATAGGGTAATCAATGACTTTGAACCTGTGACCCATAGACACCTCCATTTGTTCGGCTTGTGAGGGAAGGCCTCATGGTAACAATGGCAGATTCATTAGCTCCAGCCCTTAAGGCAGCTCTTCCAGCTTCCAAAAACCTAGCCACCGCGTCCTCAACGTACTGGTTAGCTTCAACCACCGTCATGCTTTTGCCCATGTCTGGGTAAGTACTAAGAACGTGATCACCATTCAGCTGGGCTGCAAGCTGAATCAACTCCAACTGGAACTCCGAAAGGCTCTTGTCCTCTTGTGGTCCCCATGGCCTCAGCGCAGTTGTAACCTCTGGCAACTTTTCTGCAAAATAATCCAAATTTGGGGTTTTCTAAGTCAATCACTACAAATTGAGAGGATGGTCAAAACAATAAAAAGGGACCTTGCCCCTCTAAGACACAAACAGTGCATATGCTCCCAAGAGTTAATGAGCTGGTACAGTCACCACTGGGTGTTTAGAGAGGCAACAATTGACACATTTATTACTTCATTACCATGAATGAGTGAAATAATTTGGACGGTCTTCCTATGATAAAGAAACAGGTAGTCATAGGTTATATGATTGTGCGGATCAAGTATCCGAATGCTCGAGCGGGTAGAGAAGTTCATTTATACTCACGATATACTTGGACAAAACCCACAATACATGAAGGATATGCAGTTGGAGCAGTATAACAGAGGATTGGCAATTTGGCACAAACCTGGACAATCAGTGCGGGGAGTGTCACGAAAGTAGTTCTCAAAGGTCCCAGCCCATGCGTCTCTCTTTGTCAGGAAATCTGACTTCAGGTTGAAGAGCTTCTTTACAGTTGCAGGAATGGAGGAATGTTCAAATTGTGAATATTGAGTTGGCCCATTAGGCTCATGGATAACTGGATGAGACAATCAAGAATCAGTTTATATATGAAAACATGAAAAGAAGAATTGCTTAGGACCAAATAATAGAAGAAAAAGGAGGAACAAAAAATTTGTCAACAAAATTATTTAACTCAATAATGCCTAACCCTAACTACTATGGGTTGGCTACAAGGAGTCATGTTCTGCCATTCCACTCTGCACCCATGCCTTTTCTCCCTACGTCAACCCAATTAGTTGTTGTCTTTTATTGCCTCAGCCATTTCAATTCATCTTATCAGTCCAGTCATTGGTCTTTTGTTGTATATGTTACCCGGATACTTTGAAGTAACTTCAACATGAAAAATGGCACCCATGACCAACATGTGTGCATGCAGATTCTGATAAAAAAAAAAGTCTCCAGTTAGTATTTATGCTTTTATTCAGTTATTTACTTCCCAACGAAAAGTATGGGGGGAGACTCCAAGCCAGAGTTGAAAATGTTGAATTTCGATTTCTTTCCCTACTGTTTACTTCAAGAATCATAGACTCTAAAATGTAACTAAAATATTTTGTAACTACCAGTGGATGGTCCTTTTCATTAATCTAGCAACCACTTAATGTGTCTTAGATCAGTGGCTGAAATCTGGTTAACGTCCAGAACTTACTTCAGTCCCCCCACACACCGACCCCCCCTTTTTTCTTTTTTTTTGGTTGGAGAGGGTTTACTCTTGAAGTTGATGCTTTTCCCCACTGTTTACTTCTAGTTTTGCTTATATCTTTTAGGAACAATACCTCAAATAAAGGTTCAAGAACCCCAACAAAATCTAGAGTGAAAAGCCACTATTTGCCAGGAATATCACAAATGCTCAACACCACCCCACTTTTCCTCACATCTGTGTGGAGAGAGAGAGAGAGAGAGAGAGGTGGAAGAACTAAAATCTTTTTCATCACTGAACCCCACAGACAACATTACTTCATATGAAAATCGTATCAGGATGGAATCATGGAAAGTAGTTACCTCAACCTAGACAAGCTGAAGATACTACTATATGTTTTTTTTTTGGGTGAATGATACTACTATATGTTACTGCAATCAAGCAGAGTAATAGCTTCCCTTCCCATATTCAATTGATTTGGTCATTCATATGAATTCATAATCAGTCTCTTGACACTAGAAAAACCACATCTCAGATCCTTAAATCGAACCTTAAAGTAAACTTTACCTTCCCCTTAATTTCCCTCGCAACCAAACGGAGCCCAGTGAGAAGCTAATACTGAAATAGTTTACTGGTGAAAGCAAGTGTGAACTGCTACAATAGGCAAACCAGAAATACCAAGATTTCAAAAAAGCATGTAACTAATTGCATTCCAAAAGCAAAGGTTTCAAAACATCCATTGAGACAAAAGCATCCAAAGTAATTCTACACAGTAAAGAGCAAAGATAACTCCTAACCATTGAAGAACCAAGCAAGGAAGGACTTTCCTACTTTCTTTGTTTGGTTTTCCTGATCTACGACCACCCTCACTTTCTCTCAAACTAAAATTTGATCAAATTTAAAACTCCCCACCCATTTCTTGATTTGATTCCAGTCGTGAAGAACCTCAGAACCTAATTAAACATTAGGATAGTGACCAGCATAATAAATTAAACCTTTTCCTGTTTCTTTTATCGATGAACAAACGTAATAGACTAGAATCCAAATCTGGTACTGAGAAACCAAGCAGAAACAACATATTTTCTTACACAATTGAAGTCATGACATCTTGAGAAAGAAAATTTACAGAGCAAGCATAGTTCAGGAATAAAACAGAAACGACAAATATCCAAGAAAAAAACCCAGAAAGAAAATGAGCAGATAAGATGTAAATGTATCCAGTGGAAGCTCATCATGCCAAAGACATAGTTAAATTATCCAGTTGTCCATAAATTCAAACCATACAACATTATTCTTTCACAGTTTACATGTCAGTTAACACAAAATGGGAAATCACATTAACTATCTAATTGATAGACAAAAGGCAGAAATTTATCAATCTCACAATTAATTATGCATCAGAAACCAAAATTTAATGAGATCAAATAGTCAATATCATCAATCGACAAATAGAAATAACTAAAGAGAACAAGCGCAAGAAAACTGACCCAGCCCCTTCTCTATCCAGGGTGAGATTAGTATCGTCGGAACTCGAACACCCAGCCTATCGAACTTAAAGTAGAAAGGGGCAGGTCCAATAATCCCATCAGGGCTCGGGACACCAGCAACCGGCGTGGGAACATGATCATAGAACCCACCATGCTCATCATAGGTGATGAGAAGCGCCGTTTCGTTCCATTGCGGGCTCTTCCTTAGTGTCTCATACACCTCCTTCACAAACTTCTGCCCGAGCGCAACGTCATGTGATGGATGATCATCGTTTGCAGGGTCCAACTTCACATCGAAGTACCTCTGCTCAATCACCGAATAATTCGGAAGCTTACCCAATTTGGCATGTAATTTGAACTTCAACCCGTAACTGTGGAAATTAATCATGTGCTTAAGCTTCCTCAAGCTCTTCAAAAAGAGAGCTGCAGGGATATTCTGATAATAAATCCCATAGCTAAGCCCATTCTCTTCGACTGACTCGAAAATAGTCTTCTGCGGGAAGCCGTGGATGAGGTCTTTCCGTACGTTGCTCTGACAGCCATGAGAGGTGGCCGAGTGGACGTAGAAACGATTTGGCTGAGTCGAAGTAGGCACAGAGGCGAACCAACGATCAAACACAGCGAACTCGTTCGCCAAAGCAGTGTAAACCGGCACAAGCTCAGGCTTGAAACCGCTCATAACCGTCCTCGGCATGTCTTCGCTCATGCTCGCTGCCTCTTGAACAAAGCCATTCATGGGAGCCGGATTGGCAGAGGTATCCTCCGACCCGAAAACCTGCTGTCGAATCGCTTGAAACGAGTGACCAGGATCAGAGTCGACGAAGATAGCTTCGTCAGAGACGAATACTTCCTGCGAATTAGGGTCAGAAACCGACAGACGGTTCGATTCTTTGCCAGTCAAACCATCGATTTCCGGCCGAGTTGATTTAAGCCAGCCAAATATGTGATCGAAGGAGCGATTTTCCATGACTATAACCACTATGGTTTTGATAGGGCCATTGATTTTCTTCTTCCTGTGGAAATTGTTGAATTTACGAGATTCAGAGAGAACCAAGAGGCTGAAGAAGAAGAGAGTGAGGAGTAGACGACGGCGGTCCACCATCTTGACCGGCGCCGGAAGAAAAACCAGAGAAACGTGGAAGGATAAAACTGCCTCTGTTTTCAAGGAACAATTGGTAGCTGGAGTTGGAGTCGGAGTCTTTGGAAGCTTTTAATAAGAAGATGACAAGGCTAAGTGGAATTATGGTATATGCCGAAGGATATAATATAATAATAAATTAAATAAACAATTTTCAAATGAAATAGTATTTCATCGATGTTATGTGGGACCCACTGAACTGGGTCCGGATTTTTTGGGTTTTTTGTTTTACTTTCAACTGTTGGATTGTTTTCTGATTGGGATCAAGGATGATTTACTCTTGGTTGTAGGTTACTTCATATGTACTAGTTACACTGAATAAGTGAGGTTTGGAGGTGAAAGAGAAGAAAAAAAAAAAAAAAAAAGTGGGACCGAAATGATTGGAAACTGGAGAAGGAAGACGTATAAGGTGGGACTCTAAGGTGTAATATGGACTAAGATTATATGGTGGAGTCGGCATGATGTTTGATGGATCTAGTCCTTTCATTTTTCAACGAATAAGGGCTCTGAAATCCTGATAAGAACCTTTGAAATAGCTGACGTGGAACTTGGTAAACCTAGTATGTATATGTGGTAAAATAGTAAACACGATATAAAAAAATCAAGAGGGGCTCCATCAGGAATCAGGACCACACATTCACTTCCTTTTGCATTAATTGCAAGGAAATGGATCACATCCATTGGTCAAAGGTGGGCCCACTCCTCATGCCATTACTGATGATGGTCGCCGGCATACTCTGAAAAGGTCAGTTTTGTCTGGCGAATGGGAAAGTGGAATTTTAACCGTTCGATTGACCGATCCAATGCATAATCGGGGCAAGTTATGGGCCCACAATAAAAATTGGTGGGGCGCATTCCAAGTTGGTAGGCATTCAAAGGTGACGTAATGGGCCGATCTCAGGCTGGGCTGAGGTAGGCCCATTCTAGCCCGTAATTGTACATCAGTCTCAGGCCAGGAAAAACCTGTCCCTAGCCTGGCTAACCATAAAATTTCAGGGCTAGTACACACCAGGCTCAAGCATGGCCGTGCACGCAACTTTCATGTCAACGCAAGCCAGGCTCAAGCATTATCTTGCACGGGATATGTTTACCAAAAATAAATAAAAAATCTTGCACGGAATATATATATATATATATATATATATATATATATATATATATATATATATATATATATTATTTTATTTTATTTTTTCTGTTTGGGGGGTGAGGGGTTCAGGTTCAGCCCCCTACAGAAGGAGACTGAGAATAAAGATTGATACAGTGGAGGGAAAGTTTAACTAATGACATTTCCATGAAACTTTGTCCAACGTTTAATTACACTTGGATACCACCAGCGCTCCATTATCATCTTAAGGGAGATTTTCGTGCACGCGACATCATGTCAATGTAATAAAAAATCTCATGTGTGCGAGCCTGTGACCAGGTATTTTTTCACTTGTGATAAAGAGATTCCGTGTATCGATATTAGATATGACTCTAGGGGTAGAGGTTGCCTCCATGCAATGAAAGGAAGAATGATGAGTCTTGACTCTTCTATATTGACATGTTTCATTTTATTT
Source organism: Protea cynaroides (assembly GCA_028583415.1). Taxonomy (NCBI): domain Eukaryota; kingdom Viridiplantae; phylum Streptophyta; class Magnoliopsida; order Proteales; family Proteaceae; genus Protea; species Protea cynaroides. The sequence continues at coordinate 47,062,825 of CM053266.1, read as the reverse complement.
AATTATTCTACCCCATTTCTATTTTTTCTAGAACCTTTGATAGGGTAGATCATGAATTGATATGTCATTGTATCTATCATTTCATAATAATAATAATAATAATAATAATAATTAAATAAAAATAACCGGCACATTTTGTTGTTAGACCATAGTTTTGGATTGACTGGTCTCGTGCATTTCGCTTTTGTGTTAGCTTGATGTAGATATGATGAAACTTCATATGCTTTTTTATTCCGCTTGAATGTGTGATGCATGCATCCAAAAAGATTAAGAAATCAAATATGAAGAACTAGGTATCGACTTTCATAGTTAATGAATAATTTAAAGTTATAAATTAAGTGGAGGATCTCACACTTTATTTGCTATGTGATTTCTCTCTTCATTCACATGCACCTCCTATACCGTGCGTTTGCATCAAAGATTCTTTTCACTGCCAGCTATTGGTTTGACGTGTAAAATGTCGACACAAGCTAACAATGTGTAGATCCCTTGTAAAAATAGAAAAACAATCTCAGAACGCAAAAATATATATCAACAAGGTACTTACATTCATGGAGCGACGTCACTTACAATAGACTTGAATCTTATTCTAGGATTCATTTGTGCATATTCTTAGGAAAAAAAAAATCTAGAAAAATTAATACCCATATTGGTTATAAATTGTACAACTAAATTGGGTTTCTAAAATATCATTTAGGTTCTTTTTGGTATAGTTTATATTTATGTTTATGAGTTATTTATAATAAATTATTTATGAAAATAAATTATGTAAATAATAACCATTTAATATCACTACACATAGAAAAATAATAATAGATTAGCATAATAATGATAAACCCCTTATAACCTATTAGTAGATTTTTGATTATATCAATTTATCTTAAAAATAAATAAGTACTTTAAATCATACCAAACAACTACATATCTTATAATGTATTATATAATTAATTCTATAATACATACCAAAAAGAGCCTAATTATGAGAATTTGTTTATTTATTTACTTTTTGGTAAAAAGAAATTGTTTATTTGTAAAATATTCATTAAAAGTCACCATGGTTCCCTCTCCCTAATGTTGAATTCATCTATTCTGTACTCTGTAAGCATAGCTCGGCCCATGACGGATCTGGTCACAGCATGGGCTGGTCCAGTTTTAATAAGAATGGTTGAAACCTCTTAGGCCCAAAATGTAACCGGCTGGGCTTGAGCTATTCTCGGCCCAGCCCAATGGTCATCTGAACAGACCCTAACTTTATCTAATTAATTAGGCTAGGTCAAGTAGCCCAGCCCTCTTCCATTGATATCACATACATGGTTTTAGGTACTCGGATTGGCGGATCTGGATGGATTATCAGCCATCATCAATACGAAAACCTGTCAATAAGGGACCAGATGACTCAGCCTTGTGGGCCTACATGTGGGTCAAAATGTATGACATCTCAAGGTATTGGACCAATACAGATCCGATATGAGTGATTTCAAAACGTTGGATCACGGTTGGAGGGGCAGGATGACAGGAGAGGATATTTTTCCGTATTTGTGCGGTAATCTAGTGTCTAGATTAGCATCCAAGTTAGGGTGATGTGGCGATTTCTATGGCCTGGATATTTAGGAAACAGTTGGCATTGCACAATTGTCAAATTTCAAACTCAGAGTCAATCATATATCCTCACATGAAATGATATACTGTTAAGAATTAACAGAAAAAAATGATAAAAAATATAACAACAATTTTACATTATTCACCCACACAATGTCTATGAGTTACGTCCACTACAGAGCGAATAATCATCGATTCCACTATTTCAAAGAAGAAGTTACAACGCTCAATCCTCTCCATACGAGATTACATAATATATAAAAGAAAACCCTAAACCCCAACAAAATACAAGATTGCTCATAGTAAAACCACCTTAGAAACCTATGGTAAACTGGACAGAACATCCTTGCCTAAGGCTCTCTTTGATTTGTATTATATAATGTATTATATAATATATTATAAAATTTATGATTGTTTGGTATGATTTATAATGTTTATTTATAATTAAAATAAATCAATATAATTCATTATCTACAAATAGGTGAGTAGCTGTTTATCATTATTAGAATAATCTATTAGGTGATTGTTTATATTTCTCATTATATAATGTATGTTTAGTGGTACCAAACGGTCATTATTTATTACTTGTAATCTATTATCATAATTGATTTGTCACAAATAACTCATAATACATTATATAATACAAACCAAAGATAACCTAAGATAACAAGAAACTAGCTTTACACATATGACCTACCATTGATATCAAACGATTCATAATGAGACATTGGAATAAAGAATGAAGGAAGAGATTTTGAATGTCATTTAGGGAGAGTGGATGCAAGTCACAATTATATGAGATTACCAAACAAAGTTCATAAATCAAAATATTAAACAAATTAAACCAAACCTTTGAAATCTTCAATCATGAAATTTATCTGTCATGAATTAATCACAAATTAAAGCATCACATGGAATGTTTCAACCTATTTAAATGTTCATATCAATTTATCTTTTCCCTTGCAAATGAGAGGGGAGAGGGAAGCGAGTGGATGACATGATATTATTTTTAGAATATTGGAGGCTGCCTTTGGTATGTATTATTGGAATGCATTTTTAAAATAAAGAATACATTTTTTATGAAAATGGTTTAAAGAGCAAGATATCTTTGTTCTAGGCTCAGAATGCATAATGTGTTAAATAACATATTCCAAAATGGGTTTTCCTAAAGAACACATTCCATGATACAAGATTGAGAATGCATAGCAAATGTTATTTTTTTTGTCATCTTAGAATGGATTTCAATAATGCATACCAAATGCAACTGAATTATCATATGAAATTGGAATGAGTTTTCCTTCGTCCACTATGAAAAGAGAATTTATTCTCCCATAGGTTCTCACAATTCGATGGGACTCTAAGAATAATGGATAGAACCTTTCAGAAATTCGTTTCGTATGGGAAGAGTATTAATATAATTATATGGTAGATTGGGGATACTTGAATAGTAAAATATGACCTCGACTCCATTGTCAAATAAATTTAGAAATTAGGCTGTGTTTTGTACGCATTCTTTCTATGTCAATAACACATTATGAGACAACAAAAACAGTGTTTAATTGGTATGTGTTTTCTTTCTTATGTCATGAAGTGCTTATTAGAGAACGTGGTCCATTCTAAAATGTTTTGCTCTTTAACTCATTCTTACCTAGAATGCATTTTCCATTCTCATAAAGTAGATCTAGGAATACATTCCAATAATGCATACCAAGGCCAACCTAAGGTTTTACATATTTTGATATCATTAACGTACAAATCCTTCGAGATCTTCCGAGGTGGGACATATCTATAGATAACAATGAACAGAGCACAGTCGGACTTTTAATACAGGGGGTCACTTCGATATTTAAGTCAGGAATCCAAACAGCAAACAGTAATAAACGTGTGAGCAATAGAAAGTAAGTGCTGGTAAAAAATAGATTAACCTTGATATTCATGTCCTATTTTATAGGGATATGGTGTGGGTCTCGCACGCCTTTGTAGTACAAGTCCAAAATTGTTGTGGTCGATTATTGTGTCTAACTTTTGAGGATATGCTAGATGTGCCCTTGAGAGTATTTTTGATAAGAAACCAGTTCTGCCCTCAATGGTTGGGATTTGGACATGACCATGTGTTACGCTTCCATTGGCCAATATTATTTATACCCAATACCATATATAGCTGTTGGGTTCTTTGAGAAGAATGTTTAAAGATTGAAACCTAAAATCATTAATTGGAGGTGATATATATATATATATATATATATATATATATATATATATATATATATATATATATATATATATATATTATGCCAGTCATTGTTAGATTTATGTGGGCTTAATTAATTATATAAACTAGTTATTCAGTGAAAGCCTGATTGACACGGTAGAACCGGTTTGATTTAGTTCGTCACATGGTATGAAATATATTTGGTAACCCTAATTCTATTATGAGAAGGGTTTTAGGGTTACAGCAATATTCTATAAATACTGGGTTAGAGTCTCACATTCACAGTTAATCAGTTCTCTCTGTACCCAATAGCAAGAGACATTAGGATATCCTCTGGAGGCTGTGGAAGACTATAGTTGAAGAATTTCGATCAAAGCTTAGAGCGTATGAGAATCGATCTCTTCAAACAAGTATGTCTTTATAATTCATAGTTAATGGTTTCTCTATTGTGTTATAGGACAACTGTATGGGATGGAATGGATTTGATTGAAACTTTAAGTATAATAATTTCTAATAATTGGTATCATAATCAATCATACAGACATAGGATCAATGAGGATTGATTGTAAAGACTTCTAATGAATGACTAAATAGAAAAAGAAATTTTTTTCGTTTTTTGATCTAATCTGTCAAAATTTCCCACCGATAAAATTTTTCTGATCAGAGAAATAGGTCATGCCACATACCATTAGAAAGAGGAGATCGAGACGGAACTGACGATATAAAAATCTTCAACGCCCACCGTCGGACGCGCTGCCACTCGTTGGCGGTAGTCGCGAGTGGATCTTACTCGCAGGGGATAATTAAAAAAAAAAAAACTCTGACAGTAGAGTTGACCCAGACTTCGCTAGGTCAACTCTGAAACCCTAATGGGATGAGCCGTGACCTGGCTCGATCCGAGTCAACTCGGCAAAGTACTGTCACATGGCGCACGTGTGACCCATGACCCGTTCAACAGACCTGTTGACTACTAAGGCGGGTCGATCAACGGACCCAAAAACCCTACCAAAGGATATGACTTTTGACCCGTTTTCTTGACCCGAAAACTCGAAGGTTGACCCGGGTATTTGACCCATTAACCCTGGTTGGCCCATTGGTCAGACTGGAGGTTGAAGCGTAGAGCCAAACCCTGGTTCAGTTTGAGAATTAATTTTTTTTTTAAAAAAGGTATATCCAGTTCAGTTCGAACTGAGGCGAGGTCGAGCTGATCATGGACAAGCCGGCACAAACCGAACAGAACCAAATCGAACTGACCCTGGCAAGCTTATAAGGGTCTATTTGGCCTTTGTGTTTAATAAAACAACATTAAACCTCTATTCTGGGAGCTAGGAATGTCGGATTGACTTCTGATTTGTTCCATTGGTTTACATTTTTTATGCTCTTCAATCTGATATATATTTTGGTATATTGAAAAATATATTATTATAGAAAAATATTCTATGAAAACTTAATTTGTAATATTTTTGCTGATTTTTCTTAAAGATATTGTACCAAATTGATTGTTGAGCTATTGGGCATGATTGCTTGAATGTTTAACTTTATAAAATTATATTTTATAACATTCCATATATTTCGACTCAAGAAGATCTAGATAATCAGGCAAAGAGGCAGAAGCTGTTAGTCCTTAAGCACTAAATCCAGTCCTGGATTGAATATCTTGAATTGGAAGCCTAATAGTTTAAGCCGATGGTTAAATATATATCCCACATGAGCTGTAGGTTGGGATTTATTCATATCATGGTGGAACTTAGTGTGATCACCAAAGTGACAACTTTGTTTTATATGATGTATTCAAATTCAAAGGTCTGTGCTTGTAAATGTTTCAGTTTGATAGTGTTCACCCAAATGTGACATTGCATAAGTTTACACAAATTAAGATTTATAGCTATTGTGTAAAGATTTTGGTGTGACCACCAAAGTGACAACCTTGGTTCTATCATAATACACTCAAATCTAATATTTATGCATTTACAAACTATAACAAAGAAGTACAGTGCTCGTCTAAAAGTGACACTGATATAAACTTTCACTTTTAAGGATGCAGCAAAGAGCGACACTGTCCACCCAAAGGTGGCGTTGTCAAAGAATATAAAGAACTCATGCACATAGTTGAAATATCTTGACTTTAAGGGTTTCATCTACCCAAATGTGGTGAGATTTTTGAGAGTCATCATCCCTACGTAATTATTGTACAACTATCGAGAGGACCAGTGCATATATTGTCTCAAATGATGTGTGTGTAGTTAGATTGACTTTTTAAAGATATAAATTAGCTTGTATATGTTATGTATATATTCTTGCTAGCTAATTTTGTTTGGTATTAATCGTAAACTTGTAATTATTTACATTGTAAAATAGTTATGGACATATAATGATTAAATACCTTAAGATATCTGTCATTTACAGTCAGTTCTATCAATTGGCATGAAAATTAAAAATTAGTCTAGAATTATTTAACCTAGATGTACTCAACAAAAAATTATATTCTGATCCTTGGGGTGTTAAGTCCTTAAGATCAAATAAAATAATGTTCAGATACGGAACATTGAAAAGGGATATTCCTAGTGAAATCCAAATTAAGATTTGATATTTCAAGAAAAGACGGAGAGATGTTTTATAACTCAAATCCTTCAGTACCAGTTTTAGATGATAATAGATGGTATTGAAAGTGTGAGAAAGTACAAGGTAGAGCTGTCAATTATTAATGATAAACTCAAAGATAAGTGAACATTTGTAGGTAATTCATTAAAACCTATGTAGGTGGTACTTTCGATTTTCACTTCCTCACAAGAATTGTACAGTTTGATCCTGGTGACCTATAGTACTCAAAGATATAGTGAACCTCAATTGAAAGAACTAAAGATAGAAGTTCAAAGAAAAAGAAAAAATATAAATGCCAATATCGTAGTGCATAATACATACCCAGACAAATGCAAGTTGTAAAAGGGGTAAGAAACCCACAGAAAGTAAAATAGTTTTTCATGGAATAGTAAAAAATGTTATGACAAAGAATTTGACATTAAAGAACTGCAAGATAAAATGGATCTATATATAATGAAATTCTTGTAATGTAACTTAGAAGGAACATGTGAAAAAAATGTTATAAAGTTGGACAGGATCAAGTGAAAAATTAACAATGATTATGAAATTTCTGAGCAAGATTGTGCAGTAGATTGGATACTTAAGCATTAATCGTAGTATGAACCCATAGGAGTATCAAAACCTTTAATTTACTATTTTTAGATAATCTATCTTTAGAAGTTAAACTATATATTGTTATCTTCCGCCTTGATCATAAGGGTTTAGAACAGTTGTCCAAAGAAAGATTGAAAAGAATAATAAACCTTCCTTATAAAGTTCATAACATGTATATATATGAGAATTAGTTAAAAAAAAAGATGATACAATTAAAGTAAATAAAGATTATTCACAACAAGGATTTATTAGACTTGGTGGACATCTAGATTTCATCTAGGACTTTTTATCACAGTTTAGTCCATGAGTGTTTTTCTAAATAATAAAAATTAAGATGAAATTTTTTTATTAAAGAAATTAAAACTATTGGTTCTGAATGAGAGAGTTTTGTACTATGGGAGATCATGTGATACTGATTTATTCTCTAACAAATTTGAATAAATGTTTACAAAAGGTTAAGAATTTATTTGATCTTGTAAGAAAAGAATTGATATTGCAGCCTATATTATTAATAGAATGCCTAGTTAGTCAGTTTCAGTTTAAGTTGTCTTCTTGTTTGAAACTTTGGAACTAACATGGTTTCATAACACTCATAGGAGAGTGATTATTTTAAGACAATGAGTTGTCATTTTATGAGATGTCAAAATAGACCGAAAGAATTCAACAAGATTCTTAAGATTGATGAGACCACATGAAAATGACTGTGAAGCAACCAATTGAGATAACAAAAATATTACCAAAGATAATGAAATAATTATTAAAATATTTATTAAAATTGATGCTTCAGTCATAGTAGCAGAGTCAGATGAGACAATGAGAAGATATACTAAACCATGTAGATTTATGATTTCATTCAATCACATGTTGTACTTTAAAATGAATGTTTTGGTATTAGACAAAATAAAGATCCCAATGATTTTAAATAAGTTGTCAGTAATATTGAAATTACTCTTGAATACTTAATGGTCATAAAAATGTGTTGTTGTTTATGAATAATAACGAGGTTTGAGATTTTATACTTTTGTCGATGAACAATGTACTCATAGGCTCAAAATGGATATAAAAGAAAATGTCTGATTCCAGTGGAAGAATTGATTGCTACAAAGTAAGACTTATAGTGAAGTAGAATCGCACAAAGAGAAGAGAAAATATTGATTTCAAATCTTTGAGGTCTTAGTTGCGTTTTTTTTTTTTTGAAGTTACATTAGATAGATGTAAAGATCGTTTTGATTAAAAAAACAATCTAGAAGAAGATGTTTATATGCTTTAATCACAAGGTTTTATGATAATGGTAAGAAATATATGTTTTGTAGACTTATAAAGTCAATATGTAGATTAAATAGATATCCAGGTAATGGTATCTACAGTTTGACAGGGTTCTATCTTCTTTCAATTTTGTTGAGATTGTTTTTTATCGTTGTATATATCTATAGGTCAGTGGTGACAGATTCACTTCCTAGTCATGTGTGTTGATGGTTAATTACTAGCTTGTAATGACATGATTTGCTAGTTGAAACCAAAATTTCAATGTCTGATAACTTTGATATGAAGAATGTATGAGTAAGTACGCTTGTATCTAACATTGAGTTTCTTCATGATAGAAAAATTAAAATTCTAGATTTATCTCAAAGTGTAAACATTCTTCTTGTTTTCGAACTGTTTAGTATGCATATATAACCATTATGTTACAGATGTGTAAATCAGTAAATGAGACAAATTGACAAAATTGTATACGAGGAATGACATTGAGTGTGAGCATCTATACTGTATTTGAGAGCTTGATATATGCTCATGGTTGTAATCATTTTATATAGACTTTTCGTTGAGTGTTATGGGATATTTTTAGTTGGATGCTGGTATAGCTTACTGGACAACAGGAAAAATGATGGTCATGTGGTATATGCAGAGGACCAAGGATTGCATGTTCATTTATAAAAGTAGTGACACTCTAGGCTATTTTGATGCAATTTAAATATTTACATTGATGACAGAAAATCAACATCAAGGTTCATTGTCATGGTGCTAGGGTTTTATAACTCTATGTAAAAATAACATATTAGGTATCTGGTGTAAGAGTTTATTTTCTGATTTAAAGATTGTAGACTCTACTTTTAGACATAAGAGTTTCTTTTCTGATTTGAAGGTTGTAGACTCTAATCTAGACTTATAAAGATATGTTGTGATAGCGATTTAACTGTGTTATTATCAAAAAATAATAAGAAATTTAGTATTTCACAACATAATAGAAATCAAATGTCTTCAGGTAAGAAAAAGACCATGTCGTTGTAGATTCTCTGACGAAGGTTTTGTCAATGGGAGTCTTCAAGGGATGGTATGTCCAATATAGGAATGATTGAAAATAATTAATTTTATCAGAGGCTTGGGTGACCAAAGATTTAAGAATCAGTAGGAGTCTCTAGATATGCTTAATCAGTGGGAGACTCTTTATATTTATACTTATATTTTCACATTACTTATTGTATTTGATTGTATTGCTCATGATTTGATGGGTACAGTTTTTATAACTATGATTTTATTTACATTAACATTTACATTATTACTATTTTACATACATAGTTATATGTTTGACATGTCAAAGATAAATCAGACTGTATTTAATCAAAGATAAATTAGGTAGTATTTAGCCAGACGTTAGGCAGTATTTAGCTAAAGGACGAACAAGACAGTATTCAACTAGATATATAAGGCAGTATTCAGCCAAGATAAGATGTGGTATTTAGCCAGAGAAAAAGGACGATATTCAATCATACAAACAATGACGGTAAGTCAAAGTGCAGTATTAATCCAAACTAGAAGTAGTTTGCCATGAGAGGATAATATCAAAGGATAAAGGCGGTGTCTAGCTAAAGTATGGTATTATATTTTTATTTTATTTAATTAATACCATGTTTTAGTTGCCCATAAAGGTTTTGGGAAACTTTGATTAATGTTCTTTAATCAAGTTTGGACTCGCATGAGAGCTTATTTTCATGCATTATCTTAGGGGAATCATGTATTGAGTAGACCTCTGTTGTAGCTGACAGAAGATCGTACATCGTATATTAAGGTGTATTATCCACTGTTGCTTGCATTGGGAAGCTTGTTGGATGTTTCAAAGTTAGTTACGATTTAGTGTGTTGGATTCTATGGCCACACTGGTTGACGGTGGTTTTATAATTAATATAGCTCAAGTGAAAGATCGTATTTATGTGGGCTTAATTAATTACCTAAACTAGTTATTCAATGGGAGTCTGATTGATACGATAAAACCGATTTAGTTTGGTTCGTTATATGGCATGAGATATGTTTGGTAACCCTAATTTTATTGTGGGAAGGATTTTAAGGTTACAGCAGTATTCTATAAATATTGGATTAGAGTCCCCACAATCACCGTTAATCAGTTCTCTATGCACCTATTAGCAAGAGACATTATGATATCTTCTGGAGGCTGTGAAAGACTGTAGCGGAAGGATTTCGATCAAAGCTTTGAGCGTCTTGGAGAATATGAGAACCGATCTCTTCAAACAGGTATGTCTTTATGATTCATAGTTAAAGGCTTCTCTATTGTGTTCTAAGGCAACTATATGAGATTGGAATGGGTTTGGTTGAAACCCTAAGTACAATAATTTTTAACAGTCATACCTCTCTCTCTCTCTCTCTTTTTCTTTCTCTTAGCCTTTGTTTGGCAAGCTGTTGTAAGTTTTCGATGAAATCTCTTTAGTCCAACAAGCATTCATGATTTATTCGATATAAAAAAAATTATAACAATTGATAAGATTTGTTTCTCCGGAGTACCAAAAGGGAGCATGATGTCGTTACGAATATAAAGTCCCAAAGTATGGAACCCCAGAGAGAGGCTGATCCAATTTAAATGGGATTTGATAGCTTCTTTATGGTCTAACATTCTTGCCAATACATTATCTTCATTCTGCTCTGGATTATAATATCTAATAAAAAATATCACTCCATGAGCAAAAGCTCTCATGATAAATCCTACTATGTATTGATGATGAATATATAACACAGCTTGAGTAGTAATGTCTTGTGTTATGAATGCATAAGCAAGTAAAGAGTACATGTGTTGAGCTACCAAGGAAATAATAACCCCTAAAGAGGCTAGAGCAAGACCTAATTGAAAATGAATCGAATATTTAATTGTGTCATAAAGACCTTTATGTCCACGTCTCAATCGCCCCTCGGAGGAATATATGTTTCTAAAAGATCTTTTATACTGTTCCCAATCCTGAAGTTAGTTCTCTACATATGATCAACGACGAGAAAAATCAGTGCAATAACTAAATGATGATGTGCAATATTGGTCAGTAATAAACTTTGTGTTTGTGGATGAAATCCCTTGAGAAAAGTTAGAATGGTAGTTCTCACTCCTCGTGAGATACCAAATAAATGACTACTGGAATCGGGGTTTTGGGCATAAAGATTCCATTGACCTGTAAAAAGCAGGCCTAGCCTAACCCTTAAGGATGCCGTAATATATATATATGTTCGAGCCGACACCCGAGCAGACAAGTTGAGCCAACAAGGGTGTCAGCTAGGATATCCGAGCCCCACGTGTCGGCCATCCAACGGGGCGTCCCCATCCTCCCAGAACCACTGGGAGGAGAGGATGTGGATCCGCCTGCCTGCAAGTTGATAAGTCTTAGACATCTTTGTCCCATGCCTCAATGATAGTTCCGGGAGAGAATGGTTAACTAAGGCATCAATTATGTTTGGATCTTAAGAAAAGAAAATAGAAAATTTGAAATGAAGAAAGAGATAAATACACAAATGATCAATGTTTCATTATTATTTTATTTTATATTCTTTTTCCCACATCCAAACACTGATTTTGAACTACCTAATTCAGAAGGAGGCTGAAGACCTAAATTTTCAATAAAACCTGGTCTTCACCCCTCTTGGTCTCTCCTTTCTAGTTGCAATCGGTCTCTCCTTTCTAGTTGCAATCTCATTCTGGTCATGACGTCACATATGGAAAATAATCTTCTTCTATTGTTTAGTGACTTTAGTCCCCCAACTGTGATTCAATAGTTGGAGTTCACCGGCTAGCATATCAATGTATTGATATACACATCTAATGAACTCCAGCTGTTAAATCACAATTGGAGTCCCCTAAACGCCAAGATAGGATCCAAAGTTCCAAACCCATGATACAACGAAAAAAAAAAAAAACCTATTTCAGGGGATACCACCTCTACCAGTAGCTAGGCAATGCCCATATTGTTTTTGCCCATATTGTTTTTTCGATTCGAGTCAACAGATGGAACAAGACCCATTTTCCAGCTTGGTCCTTGATCCGGACAAAAATAAAAAGTCGTAGGGAGATAGAAATCATCTCCTATCGTTGGAGTCAGAGAGATGCCAACTTTAATCGTATGACTGATCTTCATCTGACGCACATGCCAACATATGAGTATACACACCGTGTGATACGGCTGGATGACAGAAGACGATTGGGGTGGTTGGAAGGGGGTTGAGTCATACATGCGGTCAAAGAGCGACAACTCAAAAAACACCCTTTATTGGATTGGGATCCTAGTGGCAATGAGGATTCTATCCACTCAAAATGCATCGGGATATCCTCATTAATCACTCAAAATGCATCGAAATGTATCTAGATGCATTTTAAATGGCTGGGATTTTCACTCCCCTTCAGCTTCGCTACAGAGGAATTTTCCCCCTTTAATACTTCAAATGAAAAAATGGAGGGTATTATCGTTATTATCCTTAAAACTATCGGTGTTTAACTAGTCTCTCTCTCTAAAGCTTCTGTTTTGTGTTGTGAGTTTCCAAATATTCTATTTTCAAAAATCTGAAAACGCTCAAACGTAGCCTTCAAGTGAAGGAAAACAGGGGTCTGAGAGAGAGAGAACAGTTATTTTGGTTGCTGCTGTTGACTCTTATGGCATGAGAAGAGAAATCAAAATGACAAACAGGAGCTCTAGATCTTCATTCTCTCCCTAGATTCTCGCTCGCTGCGCTTAAACATTCAATATCGGACTTCACGAGACTTAAAATGACACTCCATGTTCATCAACTCCAGGGCTACCTTCCATTTGTGATAGCTCGCTTTCTCTTCCTTTCAGTAGTCTGTTCCTTGCTGTAATGGCGGTCATCTCAAGCTAAGCTGGAGCTAACAGCTAAGGTTTTTCATTTTATTACTCTTTGGCTTGGAAACTGATGTTATAGAAGCGGCGGAGATCAGGAAGTTACTTTTATATTTAGACATCTTCGATTCGTGGATGTCAGAAGAAATGCAGCTCCTTTTGCAGTTTTGCTCGTGTTTTTTTTGACGATTTCGGCTGCTCTTGAGCTGGATTTGAGATCTACAGGTCTTGTTTTCGCTTTGGAGAGATTTGACGAATTTGAGGGATTTTTTTCCGCTGCCAAGACAGTTCTTTTTTGGAGGTGTAGATAATATATATTTTAGGTGGGAGATTTCTTTAGTTGTTCCCTTTTCACTGGTTACTGGAGCTTATATTCGACAATGAACCGTAGCTTTAGGGCTCAGGAATCACGAATGCAGGCGTCCGTACAGCAGAGGCAGCCGATGAGAAAGCTTGGGACAATGATGAAGGAAAAGGAAGAGGAGCTCACTTTGTTTCTCGAGATGCGGAGACGCGAGAAAGAGCGGGATAACCTTCTTCTTCAGAACTCGGAAGAGTTCGATGCTCCGCTGGGTACGGTTCTTATTCTCTTTCCGTTAGATTTTTAGGTTTCGATGTCTTGACACTTGACCGACATTTTTGGAAGTCTGACGCTTGGAATTGTTCTTAACTGATCTAGGAATATCGTCCGTTGAGCTCTTAATTGATCCATTAATAAAATCCGGATTATTCTCGTTATTTGTACGTATTATTTTCGTACTTCGTTAAGAGTATTGACAAATTCCAGCAATTTTCTTTTGTTGGCTGTGGTTAGAATAGCTCCTCTAGATATTCCATTTTGTCGGTGAATTTATTTCTTCCTAATCCGTTATTGAGATTGCATTTGTGGATTTCTTTAGCAACCTTTTGAAGCCTACAGAGTGATCAGCCTTTCTCGTAAATTTTATGTACTTTGGCTATTGTTTTCATATTCGTTTCCCTTGTTTACCAATAATTTATTGCTGCAGGATCTAAACCTGGCAGTTCTCCCATATTTATTGTCTCGCCCACACCTGCGCGCAAGACTGGGGCTGATGATTTCCTGAATTCAGAGAATGATAAAAATGATTATGATTGGTAATGTGGAAACACCTCTTGATTTGCAACAACACTAACCATTTTAGTAGGGAGAGTGAAGTTAATTGGATACCGCTTGCATACAATTCAAAGACAAGCTGTCCAGTGCTTAGCCTTTTATTATCTAATTAACTGCCACTTACATCAACTACTTTGTTCGAATGTTTAATCTACCTCTTATTTGTGACTCCTGTTATATATTATATGGTCTTGGTTTATCAAAAGAAGAATGGACCATTAGCTAGGGGTTTCTCAACTCAGTTCAGCTAAGCTGTTGTGCAATTGTTTGGGATTAACATTGGGCCTGCCTGGTTACAAGCACAGGGAAATGAAGGAAAGTGAAATTAATTTAAAAAAGAAAATTGAAACTTCTATAATCATAATTCTGTAGCTAATTTATTATCTTACCAAATATGGTGAATAAAAGTCTTTAATAGATTCCTTTGCCGTATCATAATTTCCTATTCAAATCCAAAGAATTTGCTTTAAAAGTGAAGAGACATATAGTTATAATGCTTAGTAAGTTTTCAGTTACAGTCATTTTGGGTAATAATTACAAAATTTTCCTTTTTGGTCTTATTTTCATTTCCCTTTCCTTCACTGCACTCCAACCAGATGGAGCCTATGTACATCATTTTTGCAAAATTACTCTCTATCCAGGCCATGTCTTCCGTTAAATCATAAGTCGTTGTCTCTCTCTCTCTCTCTGGATAGGTAGGCCCCATGGAGAGTTAAACTCGTGACCTCTTTGAGGTGTTGGTCTTTATCAACTGAGCTAACCGCTTGGGATCGTTGAGTCTCTCTCTGCTTCCACTCTTATCCTTTTTGGCATTTTAGAACCTTCATCTCCTCCAATTCTGTAACAATGGATAGATGAATTCTTTACTGGGGATTCATCCATCCAATAGTATTCTTAGTGGTGGGTTGTATAGGCTCATTGAAAAAGAATATGTGTATTAGGTTTAGGCATTCTGAAAAGCTTTGGAGATATGGAAATCCTTATAAATGTTCAAAACCACGTCTCTTCTGCTACTTTATATTGAAATAATGATCACTTTTTGTAAAAACTTCTGATGATCTAATCCTTTCTCTTATCAGAATGCAATTCTATCATTTTTCTCTTTATCATTTGGGAATGCAACACTGGCAGTGCAAGGTGGTAGTCTTTATTCCATGACTTTGGCTTTTCTCCATTAGCTCTAAAGTCTAGTTTTACTGACAAGATATCAATACGAAAATTTAAATTCTTGATTCTTTTGAAAATAATCATCTTGTACACATTTTTCTCTCCTCAAATACATGATTCTCTTCTCTCTACTTCTCTAAGTGACTAAAAAAATAACTCTTAAGACAATTGGTATCTACTACTTTACAGATGTAAAGGCTATCCTCAATATATAAATCCTTCACTTGTGGAACCGAATTTCATTGACAGACCTTTAGATTCTCATAAATGACAGATTTACTACAAAAACAACAACCTAAAACTTTTTCAGAAGCCACTTGGGGTACACTAATCCTATTCTGTCCTTTCTATTTCTGTAAGGTCATGTCTGCTGTCAACCCAATTTGTCTTCTTTCACCACTAAAAAGCAGGCAATCTTCAGCCTTTTTCTTTCAGCACTTATAATTCATGCAATATCATTCCTCACTGGCATATTTGCTGGTACTTATTGTGAGCGAAATCCGATATCGATAGTACTACCGGTGGTAATCTCTGCCCTCAACTACCACCACCAACGATAGTACCACTGTTGGTACTATCGATATCGGATATCGCTCACACTTATTTCCCATAGTTGAACCAGTTCAATCATATTTTTTTTTACCCCATTTTGTCGTCTCCCTGTGCTACTGTAAAGTTGCCTCAAGTAACATTTCTGATTCTGTCTTTTCACATCGCACCAATCATCAATCCAACATCTTCATAGCAGCTGCAATCATTTATGTAGATTAACAATCATACCAACAAGTTTTGTTGCTCATCCATTATCTATTAGAAGAGGGGGCATTGCAAAAAGAATGACCATTCAGCAGCTCTCATCTATCCTTTTTGCTTTATTTCCCAACTTTCTTTGTAATATATTTTTTTATTCTATAAAAACACTTGTATATATATTAGATAATGTGGAAACCCGATAAGGAGAGTATTGTTTTGTCTCAATATTTTCTTTCTTATTTGATGTCCGTTTCATAATATTAGGAATCTTCTGAAACTATGTTATGGTTGCCAATGATGTTTTGTGTAGCATGAACGTGAAATGGATGATGTTCGTTTTAATGTATTGGGATCAAGTTCTTTTTTAGTTTGGTGTGTATAGCTCCCTTCGGAATTGGTATTTATTTTGATTATGTTTACAGGCTTCTTACACCACCTGGCACTCCTCTCTTTCCCTCTTTGGAGATGGAATCACAGAAGACATTTATGAGTCAGATTGGAACTCCTAAAACACGTCCTGCTTCATTGAAGTCTAGGGTGAGTACCAATTAAACTTTTGGATGCTTGATATCATACTGCCGTCATTGGAAAACTTAATTATACAAATTATAGATGGTGGTACATGAAACTAAGTATTGTAATCCTCATGAATTTGAACATGTCTCCTGACTTCCACTTTATGGGAAAACTGTGGTAATTTATGAAAAATACAACTGCAATTGATAAATTGAACATCCACACATGTAGAATATGTAAGGGAGGTATCCATCCTTTGATGAGTGATATTTTTTGAAAGACGCAGTAACCTGACTACTGGAGGTCATGAATTCGAGCCACAGCTACCAGATCTTATTATGAGGTGCCTTTTTTTTTTTTTGGGGGGGGTGGGGTTCATCAATCATCCCCATGCATGCATGACGCACTCAATATTACATTGTTTTAGTTTCAGTTGTCTGGCATAGAAAAAAAATCATTTTTTCCTTGGATTTTAGCTCCTTGTTTCAATTTGCGATCCTGTCACATTATCATTGAGAAGGCAAACCCCAAAGTGTTGGAATCAATGGACCAATACTCGGTGAGGTAGATTGGCTTAATATCTAATTATCTATATTGAAGAGAGGTTTGAGAAAAATCGCAGATATATATTTTTGTGACAAATATATCCTTATTACATTGTTCCCGTGGGATGCGTTATGGCACTTCTTTGTTTTATGTGGTTAAACAGTTGAATCTAGGAGATATAAAAGCATATGAACTCCATTAAACTAATTTAGGGAGTAATTGAAGTGGGTTTTAAGAGGTTAGTTTGTTACTGTTTGAGAAGTTTTCATATATTATTATAATCTTGTTGAGATGTTTCAATGAAAAGCATTTGTTGAGATAGCAAAGGTGATATCCACTATGTGGTGTCGATAGAGTCCTATTGTGTTTAATCTTATCATGATGTGTCCTATTGTCATTAGAGTTATTAGTGTTCCATTATAATTACTTTCTATAGTTCTACTAGATTGTAATTACTTGCTTTCATTATTAATAATTAGGTGGCAGTGGGGGAGAGAAGAACACACACATTCACTTCTTATCTCCCTCTCTCAGTTCTCTCCCTCTTCTTCCTCTTTCCTTTTACTCTGTCACAGTATTGTTTGGGACTTTTCTTTTTGGTGGCAATATATGTTCTTAAGACATGAAGTCATGCTGCTGAGTCATTTTTTTCTGTTACTGTTGTTGCAGTTAGCAAATCCGCAGATCGAACCTGCTTCAAGGGGAAATTCATTATGTAGGCAACCAACTTCATCGCCTGGGTTGAACTCTATTACAGGAATTCGAAGGCCTTCCTCACCTGGAGGACCAGTTGCAACTGCATCTAGACCTCAAACACCGACTGGACGACCAACATTAACAGCACAAGCTAAACCCTCAAGACCTTCCACACCTACTTCGCGAACCACCTTGCCCTCCACTAAGTCCACAGCTCCTGCAAGATCTTCAACCCCTACCACGAGATCTGTGGCTAGATCTTCTACACCAACAACAAGACCCACTGTACCAGCATTGAAGCCCACATCAAGATCAGCAACTCCAACGCGTAGAACACCAACTACATCAAGTGTACCTAGGGTTTCTGCTCCTCCTGGACGGTCTTCTTCAGTTACGAAGTCAGCTCCCACAACAGCAACAAAGCCAGTGCTATCACGTGGCAGTTCTCCAACTGTAAAATCCAGACCATGGAAACCCTCAGAGATGCCTGGATTCTCACTTGATGCTCCCCCAAATCTGAGGACAGCACTCCCTGAAAGGCCAGTTTCGGCCTCTAGGGGTAGGCCTGGAGCTCCCATTGCTAGATCATCCTCTGTTGAAGCTGGTTCCAATGGAAGAACAAGAAGGCAATCAAGTTCTCCTTCAAGGGGACGGGCTCCAAATGGTAGTTTCCATACAAGTGGAAGTTCTGTTCCTGCAGTGAATCGATCACCCTCCAATGGTAGTGATAATGTGAGCCCTGTTGTAATTGGTACAAAGATGGTTGAGAGAGTAATAAACATGCGGAAACTGGCACCCCCTAAGCGAGATGACCCACACTCTACCCAAAATAATTCTGGAGGGAAGTCATCATCATCCCCAGATAGTTCAGGCTTTGGAAGAACACTCTCAAAAAAATCTTTAGATATGGCAATGAGGCATATGGTATGTTCTCTCCTTTCTGCTTGCTTGTTGCCATTTTCTCGCTTAGGGAAACTAAAATATAGGACAGTGGAGGTGGAAGATAGATCGGTTGATTCATGCATTACATGCACTCATGTTATTCTGATCCTTAAAATTCTCTTCATTCTGTACTTTAAAATATCTTAGACGATAGCATTTCCATTTCCATAAATAGATTTGGCGAGATATTTGTAAACATATCCTGTGGTTTTGTCTACTTAAGATTTAACTTGTCAAGAGTTTCTTAAATCAATGTATGAGAGTAAGAGCTAAACACTTGATTGTTGTTTGGCTTATTTTTTATTTGTGGATTTCCTTAATCAGGATATAAGGCGAAGCATTCCAGGAAACTAAATAGATTTGGCGAGATGTTTGTAAACATATCCTATGGTTTTGTCTACTTAAGATTTAACTTGTCAAGAGTTTCTTAAATCAATGTATGAGAGTAAGAGCTAAACACTTGATTGTTGTTTGGCTTATTTTTTATTTGTGGATTTCCTTAATCAGGATATAAGGCGAAGCATTCCAGGAAACTTACGCCCATTAATGACGAACATCCCAGCTTCATCTATGTATAGTGTGAGGTCTGGGACAACAAGAAGCAGGACAGTCAGCATGTCAGATTCTCCTCTTGCCACAAGCAGCAATGCCAGTTCAGAGCAAAGCGTCAATAACAATGGCCTTTGTTTAGATGGGAGTGAAGTTGGTGATGATGATCTTGGTAGTGAAAGAGGTGGTCGATCATCTCCTGCATGTCAGCATGGTAGGTGATCTGAGTTATCATTATTGTTTGGAAATGTTTTTGTGCACTGTCTGAAGGTACCCCACCTTTAATTTTTAATTGGAAAACTCAACCTCTAGAAAGTGAATTGTCTTCACAAATTGCCAACAGAAGACATGCTTCTATGGTTTTTGTAAAGGTTTTTAGTGTAGGATCGCTGCTAAATTATAATTTTCATTGGCTTTTGTACCATTAGGGAGGCTAGTTAGATATGCCTTATAGCTCTCTGGGTCAATATCCACGACAAGTTATTGAGAACCATATTTTACGAACTCCAAATGTTGTAGTGGAAATTGAAAGTTCTGGTTTCTTTTTCGTCTCTATTTACTATGATCGAAGACTAATTTAGCAATGCCTGCCATTGTTCTGTGCATCATTTCTAGTGTATGTTTTGAACTCATGGAAAACATGAGGCAGGGGTTTGGCTTTGGACTTTTTCTTCATATCTGTTATGATCCCACATTGGAATCTCATTCCTACCAAGTATAGTTCTTAAATCTTGAGGTTCTCCCATCTAATAGACTAGTCTTTTGGGTTGGGTTCTCTTGGGCTTGAGTTGTAACAATATCCATCCTTTGGTATGTGAACTCGAGCACAATCTGCCGAAGGTTATCCAATTTTCATCTTTGAATAGTTTGCAATGTTTAAATCCATAGATGCCAATGACTTAATGACCTAGTGTGGGTCATTTGTTTTTTTCCCTTTCCTTTTTTGGTTTCGTTTGTTTCATTGTAAAATTTTCTATGCAAATGATATTTTAAAAGATTTTTTTTCTTTCTTTTTTTCAATGCATTTCTTTGTATTTTAAGTTCAAACAAATAGTTGAAAATATTATTTTACAGGAAACTTTTCTTTTTACACCATTATACATGGAAACAGAGAGAGCTTACATGATCTCAAAACCATCTTTTTCCTTTCTGTATTCCCAGTTTATGGAAAAAAAAATCTCTGGACAGTTAAGTGGAAGCCATGTTCTTTTTCTCTGACACTTGGCATTTCCGTGTACATTAGTCACTCTTCAGATTTCATAATGGCAGGAGTTTTGAGCACTGGTATGCCCTATTCTCTCATTCCTTGTCTCTTTCCTTGTCCTTTATTGAACTAAATTACAGTATCATTCAGAGAACCTTCCCCAGAAAAAAAAAAAAAAAAAGATATCAATGCTTCCACATGATTGTCATATGCTTGGTGTGGATAACAATGATGTCAGCGCAATCTCTTCTCTTTTATTATTATTGGAGGAAGGGAAGAGAAAGTCTAAAACTTTTTTGTTTGATGGAGAAAATCTGAACTTTAATCTCTGCACGTTCTTTGTCTCCCATGTGGGTAGGTCCCCCACATTATAGTAGGATGTAATCAATCCTCATTTAGTTGCCCTCTTCTTCTAACTTTTCTTGCCTACCATTATGACCCTGAATGCGTTGCTTGTTCAATTGTTTGAAACGTGCAAGTTCATCTTAGGATTTTCTTAATTAGTTGGATTTTCTTAATTAGTTGGATTTTCTTGTGACTTCTGAAATCTTACGTGCCAAGCTTGTACTAATCTTGCAATGGTTTGAAATATGTTGAGGTCAGACCATAGATCAGCCTTGGTACGGAATAATTTTTTTTTAATATTAAAAAATTATTATTATTTTTAATCTTTTTTTTTTTGGTAAAATTATTTTTACATAGATGATGAACATGTGGTAACCGATTCCCTAATGATTGACATTCATCACAAAATTATAAAAAAAAATGACTGTCAGTGTCACTGAAGAATTATAGAACAAAAGGCAATCGGTCGATCCCAAAAAGTCTACTAGAATCAATATCAGTTGATATTGATACGAATTCATCTTATCAAAAAATCCAAAAAATAAAATAAAATAAAATAAAAAAATAAAAATAAAATAAACAACTGATCCAAAATCCAACCCCCCACGCCCATGTTGATATCTTCGCTCTCTCACACCGTCAATGGGTGTGGTATCCACTTCTGGACTGCGGCTCAACTGATCCAAAATCCAATCCTCCAAGCCCATGTTGATATCATCCCCTTTATAGCACACCATCCATGGATGTGGGACCCACTTCTGGACCGTAAGTCCCATTGGATCAATTCTCATCCTCTCCTCCCAGTGATTCAGGAGGAGGGGGGACGCCCTAGTAGGATGGCTGACACTTGGGGTTTAGGTGAATTTGAGCCCTACATTCGAGCGGTCACCAAGTTGACAAGCTGAACCGACAGGGGATGTCGACTCGGATGGAGGGTTCGAATTCACCCGAATCCCACGTGTCGCCCATCCAACGGGGGCGTCCCCCTCCTCCCGAATCACTGGGAGGAAAGGATTTGAATCCCCATTGGACCTGGACACTGAGATCAGGGGACTGTTACCACGGGGGGATAGGATCTGAATTCCAAGGTGATGATGGCAAGACTCGATTCCAGGACATGACATCAGCAAACCAATATCATTTCAGGCTAAGCTATTTATCACATTCTCTCAACTCTAGATGTTCGATTCAAAGCGTTACAAATTCACACATCAATCTCATCATGAACTTCCTTGGTGTTGAACAGTATGTTTTACTGATTCAATTTATATTAATTTAGGGTTTTGTGATTCAAGATGCTTATAATAAGGAACATCTCATTTTAGTTTCTCCCTATTCCACATGTAATTGAGAGAATTGTTCATGGCAATTACAACATCGATGAATGCCTATAGGATGATATTCTTGTGAATAGTGACCAGCAAAGAGAAACGTGCTAGCCTTTTTACAACTGATTTGATCGTCCAGAATTCTTAAAAGATTTATAAAATAGTCTTAAATCGGACCTCTCAATCCATTGATAGCATCAAATTCTAGCAAATCAACCCAAACTGCAAGACAATGGAATTCAGTCGTGTGCTCTCTGATGGATGGAATTTGTTAATAGTTCTGATATTCTATGAACAATAGCTGGTCATCCATGATCAGTCAGAAGCCAAGAAAAGAGAAGAAAATTATGAAAATAAAGGAGAGAGAGAGAGACATAAATTCATCATTACCTTTATCTTATTATCTTTTTCCTTTTATTTTTTTTTGGCTTCTATGTAGCTTAGAGGGGGGCTTTTAGCATGTTGATTATGCATATAACAATCAGTATTGCATCCCACTACCATGTTACAACTTCAAGTCGGGGAAATTGCTACCAATGAAAGAATCTCCTATAGGAGGATGAGAGCTATCAAAACTATATGTCAGAAACCTTGGAGCAAAGTAGAATTGCCTGGAAAGGGTTACCTGCAATGAGAATGACAACCGCTTGGAAAGAATACCTATTTCCAGAATCCAGAGTAGCAGCTACTAGGATGATGGATGGTAGAAATATGTTGTTACAATTCAATCCTAATGACTAAATGAGCTTGATGTGAGTTGTTCCATTAGTCTTGGGGCTTTTGGCATATGGATCAGACAAAACAAATGGATAAGTGCTTTTCCAATAGGATTGACAGATTGGGCACAGACCACCCTAAGATGGGGTTTTAAAAATATGGAAGGAAAAGGAGAAAGATTCAAGGAAAGGATAAGCAAGAGCTAGGGAGATTTCCTAGGGAGATTTCCTAGGGAAATAGAGGGTAGAGAATGAGATATGAGAGGAGTTTTAAAGGGAGAAAAGTCCTTTCATGTTTTGTTTTTAGAGTGAGAAATATTTATGTTAGTGTAATAAAATGGTAACCATACACTACTTTGAGTTGGTCAAAGTAATTAGTGTAAGTTTCTAGGACTTGACCGACTCCTAATTAGTTTATTAGTTTGCTTTATTAGTTTCCCTTGTCAATTAGGCTTATTAATTTCTTTTTCCCTATTTTGAATTTACTTTGTTTTAGTTTGTGACTAGGACATTGACTTGTAAAGTCCTAAATTCTATCTAATAGTTGTTTTCTATTTTCTATAACTATAAATTACAAAGAAATGAGCAATACACATATTGATTTTCTCCATCTTCTCTTATTTTTCTATTTTGTTACAATTTCAATTAAAGAAAAAGGTAGCACCATCAACCTGCAAACATAAGCAAATATAAAAAACCATAATTCACTAAATAATTCCTTAAGAATAATCATTTACATAAATTTATCATTTGACACTCCAAAGCCACCCATACCTCAGAGCTTTTCTAATTTGGCAGCTTTCTCGAGGTTCACCTATCAGAAATGTTAATCCAACCACAGGAAACCAACTGTATATATTATGCTAGCCAAGGAACATTCAAAAAACAAGAGTTATTCAGAATTGGTGTTAGGACTGTTGGGAGTTTAGTCCCACACCCGCCACACATGAGCCTACAGTCCCCCTTATACACCTGGGTGTCCCTCCACCTACAAGAGTTCAAAACTTTTGGAGTTGAAATTGTCAAGGACTTTGTAAAGGAGAGGAGAAAAAAAAAAAAAAAAAAAAGAGGGGGGGCGGGGTGAGAAGAAAAAGACAACATGAAGAGGCATAAGAGAAAATAATTACCTGGAGTTAATATATGGCTTTTTTTTTGCCAGAGAAAAACAATGCTTAAAATAACAAGAAGAGTGTACATTGTTTTGGGATTACCATGTACTGAATATTCTTCTGTTTTTACAAGTACTTAAAGATGAGTAAGTTGGGAAGACAAATAAAATTTTGCATCTGGATGTCCTAGGCTGTCTCATGCTTCTAACAGAATTTAGCATTTTGTGAATTTAGGGGTAAACCAAGATTTCTTGGCAGACATAGCAAGCCATGCTTTGCTACTGGAGTTACTAGGGTTCGAAGGATCCTCCGAGGCTTGTCAGCACCTGGAAAATTTTGTCTCATTTTTCTCCGAGGAAAATGAAAAACAGAGCCATTCATCCCCATCAACAAGTTTGTCGTCGACATGGCCATCTGCCTTCATTATCAAGGTCATTTTCCCTAAAAAAGATGGAGGGACACTTTGTGCTTGTTCTGTTTCCATTTAGGCAGCTCATAGAAGGATTTCTTTGTCATTCCAAACTTCTCTTGAAACTCTTCATGGGACAAATATGCCTATACACCATCAGATATTAGATATATTCAGGAATTTATTTGTAGTAATCATTAAAACCCATTCTTAGCAGGATTTTCAGTATAAAGAAAGAAAAAGGTGTTATACCTCACGTTTAGTTGTATCTATGCCTGTCACTGGGTCATTGGACGTCACTTTTAAGCATTCATATGGGACAGTTTCCAATTCCTCACCAACTTCCGTTCCATCAACCTTCATTGGACTCAATTTCTCTGTGGATCTTGGCTCTTCAATTTGTACAGATACTAGCGACTCATCTGTGAAAGTACAAATTCCAGTCATAACAATCACCTAGCTGTGATATATTCAATTTTTTTTATGCAAAAAACCCGCACAGTGTGTAGTTCACTAATTCACAACCAGGAAAAGTTAGTCAGGGCAACAAGACAAGAAGCTGTCTACCCTTTATGGCAATTTTATGAAGTGCAGTAAACCTAACCACAGTGAGGGTCAAGAAAGCCAAAAAGAAATATCGATGTTTTGCCTAGAAGATATCCTAGGTGGATCCACTGGGTGGTATTGAACCCCTCTCAAGTCAATCATTGGCATGGAGGGTTATAACCAAAGAATGGAAAGAGAAAATGTGCATCCAAGTAATTCTGTGGCAACAAGATGACATGAAACCAACCCTTATCCTCTGTGTACAAATTTAGAGAAACACCATTACTAGCAGCATCACGATCAGGAGAAGTTGGGAAGAGTTCTCTGGCTATTGGAGTTTGACTAGAAGATCGGTGGCTCCTTGATGCCTCAAAATTTGAAACTAAGCCAGGAGATACACTTCTTCCAGTCCTGTTAGTACCGACAGTTTTACTTCTTTGAGGTGACTGCAAGGAGATATGCTTTAGTTAGTCATTTGTAACCATGTAATATCGTAGTCAGAAAGAGGTGGAAAACAGTTCATAATATCATCCTCGGAATACAAAGAAAATAAAAATGTGAATGTGCAACGGCACAAGTGATGTTAATCATCCCAGTATAAAATGCCTTCTTTTTTCTTCTGCAATATCTTGTAAACTAACCAGTGATATTCACATAATTTGATATTTAGAAGGAATAAATGGTCAAATTTTCTCTGTATGTAAATTCAGACTCTATTTTGATTGAATTTCTTCAAAATTTGTAATAATGCAAATAAACCAAGAAGCCTGCACAAACCTGTCAATAATAAAGTGCATAATAATAAAGACTAAGAATCCAATTATACAAGTGTTTATAAGGAATAAGCCATCTTTAGCAAATTAATTCTGTTTACTCATTCAAATATTTCATGTTTGATATAGTAAAGTATGAATAAGCCAAATTAAACCGAATGGAACTTTCCATGAGAGAAAAGAAACCTGGGGATGAAGTTTGATGATAATAGTAAGAAGCCATAAATACAGTTACTTACTTCCATCTTTTGCATCTGCCCTTTCAAAATAGCAAGCTTCCTCTCAAATGAGTTACCATGCATCTAAAAGGAGAAAAGCAACAAATCAATATCCACACACACACACACACACACACACACACACATATATATATATATAGAGAGAGAGAGAGAGAGAGAAAGAGAACAAGTAAAAATTACAACAATTCTTTAAGATCCATTGGGTACCATTTGATGATGAGAAATGACATACTTACACGTGTCTTTGAGGAATCCCATGCAAAGAACCGTGTGAAGAAAGATGGTTCATGCCCTTCTGAAACAACATATATAGGAGTCTCCAAAGATAGACCTTCAACAAGAATGTCCGTCTCAAGGAATTTCTGTGAGTTAAATGAGAAAATTATATGAAAACGAACACAAACAAACAGGACATCATGATGAGGCTGCCTGTATCTATCCGCCTCAGTCACGTGTAGTGTCTTCACTGCTCCCCTATTAACCATAGCCTATGCCAACTAATGCATCAACCAGACAGTCAAAAATTGGTTCCTCAACACATTAGTCAAAGACAGTTTGGTATTTTTGGGATAAGGGATGTCTTAACCATAAGATAAAAGAGCCAAATTCATAAAAAATTTCTTCAGAGGATCATCTTATTATGTGGATTGGGAAGCAGCCCGTGGAAGTGGTCAGTGTCCGACGATCCAGATTATGCATGGTTGGGTGTTGAATAATATACAATTTCATACCTATAGATTAACAGACAACAAACAGTTCCTATGTAAACTAGATGCAAGATATAAAGGGAACAAAATGAAGTCCAGAATTTTTTATTACCATGCCTAGAGTAAGAGCATATTGTTTTGATCTAACATTTGCATGGCGCCCTATCCAGACATAGATTTCACAGTGGCAGTCCAGTACTAATACATCTTCGGTAGTTAAATCATCCTGATTGAAGTTGAAGATCTCTTTTACCTGTAAAGTTTTATATTACACAGAAAATATAAAAGAAGCTGAGAACTTCTAGTTCGGCGTCTTCAAAAGGACTTCTATATTGTATAATAATGACTAACAATCAGAGTTCAGAATTAATGAAATAAAATTCACACTAGCTTGGGATCAAATATGTTCTTTTGATTTCAGAACTCCACTTGGTGAAGTCATTGAAAAACTCATAGGTTTTAATTTTACCAAAGATTCAGTATATGGAGTCTCCTTTTTCCTTGGTTCATATATATAAGTTTAGAATGAAAAATTAGTCATAAACCAATCTAATGAAATGATAGAAACTAAAGCTGCTGCAATGCATGAACCAGATAATAATTATCAGGAGTCAAATAAATTCTCTCCATTTTGCATGATAGACCAAACTGTGCTACTTCAATTAATTTATCATTTTCTTTCTTCTTGGGTTTCCTCTATTGGGAGATTCCCTTTCTATATCTCACGGGCTTTCTTGCTATATACATTGACTCATTAATAAATTTTAATTTATCATTTTCGTAGAAATTGTACATCATCATCATCATCAAAACAAAGGGGCAAGGTCTCATGGCTCCAAAATCTGCCAGTGGCAGCTCCACTGCTGACCAAAATTTTTAAATATTTTCCACATCTTGATCTATTAGAGTGGTTTCAATCCAATCCAACTTTTCCTAGTGGAAATATGAAAACGCTTTAAATTTCAAACTTTGGAAATTTCTAGGCAACTTAAGTTCAACCACTGAAAATATGAGAGTAGAAGTCGTGACATGGTCGGCCATCCAACGGTTTGTTTAAACTTAATAATAATAATAATAATAATAATAATAATAATAATAAATTTGAGCAAAAAAATAATAAATTATTATTATTATTAGAGCAATGGTAAAAGGTTCGAGCCGCCAGGGTTCGAGTCTTGAGGGCAGCTACTTTGTGCAAAATGCCATAGGTTAGGACCGACTCCAAAATTACCCCTCCTAGGACCTTGCATAGGTGAGACCAGCGTCAGATAATGGCCCTTATTGATACGATGATGATGATAATAACAATAGACAAGAGGTTTTTTTGTGCTTCCAAGTTAGGAAGGGGATCCTGCATCTGCCCACTGTCATTATGCCATTTGGACAAGTGATGTAGCTATTCTGACAGTCTGGTAGAGAGCGCATGTCTGATTTAGCCACATGTTAAAATTTCAGAGCCTAATTCAATCAAATACACTCCGGTGCATTGACATACATCCTTGTGTATGTCCATGCACATCGAGTCGCCGACTGGTACTTTGACCACTGCTGTTCAGTCTCCCGAGTCCATATTTTTCAAAATCTGTTTGCCAGTTGGCAAATCCTGTTTGGGCTGAAATTTTATATATGAACAGGGGATCTTAGGATCTACCCATCCACAAAAATTAAGCCCCAAATAAGTTGTCACATTC
Source organism: Protea cynaroides (assembly GCA_028583415.1). NCBI lineage: Eukaryota > Viridiplantae > Streptophyta > Magnoliopsida > Proteales > Proteaceae > Protea > Protea cynaroides. The sequence goes on along the minus strand of CM053266.1, from coordinate 47,034,326 downwards.
AAAATATTTGGGGAAGCAGGAAACCCTTCTTAGGTTTGCCATGAGCAAAACCAGAATTAATTGTAGTAATAATAAGGGTAGTTATTGGTGTCACAATTGTTTGTGACGTTTTTGGATGTCACAATACAGATCTGAGCTGTCCATTATCATGGTTTTTCCTATCTAAACTGTCTATTTCTACTCAAATTTGGGAGAGTGAAAATAAGGTACTGGTACACATATGTGTGGACGTACAAGAGGGTATTTGATCAAATTAGACTCTGAATTATGACATGTGGTTAATGTAGAACATGTTTTCTCTATCCAACAGTCGGAATGGATACATCATCTGTCCATGTGGCAAAATAAGTGTTTTATGAGTTTTAGAAAAGTAACAGACCCTCTTGACAATAATATTTCACCTAATAATAATAGTTATGATAATAATAATAGCAATAATAATAAATAACAATTCTGTTGAAACAGACCATATTTTATTAAAAAAAAAGGGACAGGTTGTTATATATAACAAATACAAATGATATAGTTAAGACTTAAAGCAGATACTGCAGAATGTATAATTCATCATTAAATGATTTCTAAGAAATTTCAGAGAAAACTGATCCTTAGGAGTAATATTATGACATAACTAATGTAATGTTTGCCAAGTCATAAATGATTAACAGTGCCCTTATTTTTGTGAAAAAATTATTACTACTCCCCACTACATCTAATAGATATTTTAACTTCTCCTAAGTTGCAGTAGCAAAGAAATATAGGAACCCATACAAACATGTATGCCAAGTGTACCTTGAAATCACCTGAGTAAATCAAATCCGATGGAGTACCAAAACAACCACGGCAGCCATTAGAAATGTTTGTTAGAACCATTTACAGCCGATATAATCTGAACCACAGCAGAATCCCATTATCTTTCAAGAACAAAAAATATTAAAAGAATGAGTTCCACCTTCTGTAGAGGTACAAATAAACAAATGTGGATCCTGTTCATATGTTTTGATCTCCTTTTCTCTTGGATACTCTGCCTTCCCACCAAGAGCAATCCAGAAATCATCAGGCTCACTGCCTTCCCTAACTGATACAGGTTGCCATGTGGGCTGCAATAGCATCAAAGTTGAAAATTTTGGATTATAGTGCAGAAGATATGTTAACCCGCTATTAGCAGTAGTAAGAAAGTTAGATTCATTAAAATTTAATCACAGTATTTATTTCTTGTCTCTTGACACAAGTTCCTAACTTTAAGGCAAATTTGCTTGGTTCCCTGCCATAAGCTGGACCATCCCAGGATTGTATAACCATATATAAAATGGATTGTGAAACAGCTACATTTTGTGAAATTTAAAACTACCCTAAACTGAGAAGCTTCAAATTAGAGAAGAGGACCATGGTCAGAAGAGAGGCTTGCCAAATGCTGCACTTTCAAGTTGTTCAGTGAGTTCACCCCCTCCTTGTTAAAAAGAACCCTGTTCAATCTGGTCTAGATATTGCACCTTCTTTGTTATTATACCAAGTAGATTTTCTACCAGAGAAACCACCATCCACTAGCCCCAGATTTTCAATGCGTTCATTTCGGGACCAGTTAATATTAGTTTTGGTTTGGCTCCATTACAATCTAAAGGGATAAACCAATGGACACCTAAATTTCTGGTCTTATAACCATCTTATAAAATTTACTAGAAGGTTTTAAATTTTGATGGAATGAATGGATCAGACAACGCTTAAGAAGCAGCTCCCACTTACTTCCCCCCTCCACAGCAGGGCTCTAATTCTATGAGTAACATCATTTTCAATCTTTCCCTCCTTGTTTATGATTGAATAAAAAACAGAACTCTTGATCAACAATCTTAACCAGTATATTTTTTCTCCCTATTTTACAAAAATCCAATTTGTCTTCAAAACTTTTGACGGTAAAGAATCCTTCCATATTTCTATCTTCATATGCACCCCCTTCTCTAGTCCCATCAACCAAAATTATCCAGGTGGTGACTAAATAATGATGTTCATCAGAAACATATTATTATCACACATCTTCAAACACGCCCACCAAATGAAAAAACAACTATTTGAAAGTTAGAAGTTTTTTTATTATTATAATTTTTTGTTTTTTTTTATAATTTTTATGATGCCAACTATTCAAATTTGAATCACTAAAAAAATGGCATCCCAGTGCACGAGACTCCCGCTACTGCAGGGTCTGGGGAGGGCAGAATGTAAGTAGCCTTACCCCCACAAATTTGAATCACTATAATTTTGAATAAAAATTTAAAATATTTAATCTCCTGGAAATTGTTCATACACTATTGATAGTCTGTACTTACCATCTAGCATAAAAAATACTTTACAAAGGTTAGAATCCACAATCAACTGAGTCTCGCCAAGAAAATCCAGCTCATAATTCAATGAATCCCACCTTATTTTGAACAGGTGAAAATTATTTTGCTAAATCACCAGAGGAAAGGTTTAATAAATTGGATGTTTTGTACAGAAATGAATTATATATTTCAATTATCATGTTATAATGGTTTTATGCCCAAGAGATCAACCGCACAGGGTCAATTGGTGGCACCCAGCCTCCAACCCTATATTCCTACCTGAAATTGTATGTCTAGAGACAGAAGATTGGATGTAATAACATAACAATAAGAATAGCTAAAGCTACAGGTTCATCAAGTCTTGCTTGACACAGACACTACATGCTATCATCCAACTATTTACGTTCCAGGCATCACTAAACAGACCAAAACAAATGGAACTGATATATAGTTAGCACCAATATGGTGACTGAAACGTAAAACTTGCAGATTAATATCTTATGACTTAACAAGATGAGCAGGACATTGAAAGTCAAGGATTATAAAACAAGTTTAGTTCTAAGTTTAACTGGAAACCCATACATTTATAACATTCAGCATTCTGTAAAGAAGCCCACGGTCAGTTATTGAGGAAAGATTCCCCGTCCAAAGGAAAACAGATGCTCTGGTTTGCAAGATGTAACAATAGGATGAGTTAAGTGAACCTGGGACCTGCCATGTGAAGGACCTTCAATGTCATAATCAGCAGATACCAAAATGTGGAAGAGGAAAAAGAATTCTATCATTCTATTAAGTTCTTGCAAATTCCAATAAACCATGTGCCGTTCATGTATTATGTAAGCATTTAAATTAACAACGAATAATGAATTATACAATGTTTCTCCACAGAAGGAAAGAAAATACAAGTAAACCATATCAAACTAAATCTCCATAATATTGCTATCAAGTTCCTTGACATTATAAAACAAAAATACAATCATGATTTACTGATAACATTATCAGAGTTAAGGTTTCTGATCCTTAAATCAGATTAAAGGTTATGTTTTTAAGAAAATGGTCCAGAAGGGTTGATTTCTCAAAAGACTAATCATTATGGTGAACATGAAACCTCAGGACACGGACTAGATTTGAGACTCTATCATCTTTGAAGTCCATGGATGCATCTTACCGAGCGAGAGACACTGCTAGATTTCTCCTAAGAATAGACTAATTGCTAATGCTTGGGTTCTACCTATCCAACCTAATGTGGATAGGAACTCCCGTATAAATTGATTGTATTCTTTTTTGCTTTCCCGGGTCCCCTCACTCCTAAAGAGGCTCCGCGCTGTACATTGTGCTTCCTTTTGTTAATATATTTCCATATTCTCCCAAAAAAAAGGTGCTCACAATGGTACCCATCAGAAACACTTGCATCATTTTTCCTTCCAGACATAATTGATGCATTTAGATCTTTTTTAATTTTGAATCGGTAAGAGTAATTATACTAGAAATTATACCAAAAAAGAAAATAACAGCATGTACACTCAAGATGCTTTACGATTGCCACGGCCCACAATGGGCCCTCTACAAAAAGATTCAAAAACCCTGTTCTCATCAGCAAAACCTTACTACTGCATCCGTATACCTGCACATTCACAGAATTTTCCCTATTAGTTGCAGCTTCCACGGTAAGATCTCTAAAAAGGGCGTCCTAGTGCACGAGGCTCCCACTACTGCGGAGGGGCAGAATGTACACAGTTTTAACCCCGCAACTTGCAATTTGACAATCTTACCATCACACCAAGGCTCACCCTCCACGGTAAGATCTCTCATGCATTAAATATTTTTAACAGAGAATATCCACAAGGTTTCCACTCTCGTATCTCTAGCATCTTAATATACTGCATTCTATTTGTGTATTCAGTCTCTACAAGGTTTCTGCACTCTCTTGCATGCATATGTTCAATTTATATAGGCATAAAATTCAGTCCTGGTGGGTATTGTCTGTCTAAATTCCTTGTCATCATCATATATCCATTCCATTACATGATATCACTTTTGATGATATTTCCAAACTGATTTCCAAGTGCACGTTGACTGTGGCCACCTTCTTCTTCTTTTTTCTTTTTTTTTCTCTCAATATGCTCTTTAGAATTTTGAAAACCATGGCCATAGAAAGGTTATGTGCAAATTTTAGGAGGAAAAAAGTCCTCTCAAATATCTAACGGCTACAGAAAGCTTCGCCTTCCCATTTAGGAGCACTTGTCTGATGGATGTGCTCCTAAATGGGAAACATTTTGCACCTCTTTTGCTTCTATGTCCATCAGGACCATTATCACCCAAATTTAAATGTATTGGATATTTTAACCATACATGAGGTAGCGCACTTTCTAAATGGCCATACTCAAAAAACTCAACTCATAGTTGTTCCATGTATAGATACAATGTGAAGGACGGACTTTCCTATCCTTTCATGTTCAAGTGTGCAACATACTATCCTACAGTTAAGTAGCTATTGGATCCAGGTGTTTAGAATCATTTTCATTATAATCATGGTGTTATAAGTAAGATTATGCCAAAGACCATTACATTATGGTGTAAAATATCTCTGAAGAAATGAATTCATTTATAGATTAAGATCATCGGAGCTGCCATTCCTCTTATTCACCTCTGACATAATATTTTATTATTTCATATTTTAATATAAAAATATCATACAAAAATTTGAGAAATGGCAACCACGATGACAACCATCATAACCATTATAATATCGATATTAGTCAAGGGTCAGAGCAAGACTGACTGTTAAAACCATTATTTTAAATCCTGACAGATTAGAAGATTTCCTGAATTAAATTTTTGGTTGTTTTGTCTCAGATTTAAAGTCTCAATGTTAAACTTACATGGGTCTCTTTTCCAGGGGAAGGGGAAATAATACGCTTACCAGATCAACTTGAATTGCTTGCATGTTATCAGGGCCCAATCCTTGAATCCGGAAAAGAGCTATCTTTTCTTCACCATACGTTTCATCTGCAATTGTCTTTTCTGATATGAAACGCTTATATCGTGAACTCATTCCACCCTATATGAAATGAAAATATAATGCGATCAGAAGCATGTAAAGTGTCCATCAACAAATTGGCTAGGAACATAAATATTTACTTCACTACACTAGGAGCTGCTCTTTTTTGGGGCCAGAGTATAATAGTATATGAACGAACAAATGAAGTAGGGATCTGTACACACCTTGAAGACAATCAATTTTTCGAAAATTGAGAAAAATTGGATTGGCTCCTTACCCTCGACGATTTGAGCCTAAAATTGAGAAATAAGAGTTATAAACAGTACAGAATTACCTGTTTGAGCCATGTAGGAAGGAAATATCAATAACAAAAAGAGAAGTGTAAATTGACTAAAGCATTAGAACCCAAGATGTTCCTATATGACAAACTGAGGTAATGGCATAAATTATGTTGTAAGGAAATGATTATCTACATGAAAAGTATACAATATAATCTTTAAAGCAATATCAAACACATAAGTACGTAAAACCAATCATGAAGTGAAAATTCAATATGCTTCAAGGTTTACAAAGACTTCTATTTGTTTGACGCCACGTATCTTGGAGGAATCAAATGTCCAATTACTTTAGGGAGACAAATGGTGTCCCAGTCTAAAAATCTTGCCTGCATTAACAAACCCCAAAGCAAATGCTCATGAGCAATAACTTTCTGATCTTGTCATATCAAGCTAGGACCAGGCAGTATGTCTCCTGGATGACCATGGGTTTCAATGAATTATGTCAAGAGTTATCCAAATTTATCCATATACGAAAAAAATATACCATTTCAGAACTCCATTGTCCCTTACCCCTCTTCATGTTGGAGACATTTTTTATGTACTGCGTCAGGATTGAAAAAGATAACAGGATCAACACACAGTTTAGGAAGTGAAACAGAATAATTAAGCAGAATTATCCATCCAATATTCCCCATTTATCGAACTCATGCTTCAAATATTATCGTTTCGTCCCTTTGGTAGGCTCCTTAATAAAAAACCAGCCATCTCAAGGATGAAAAGAAACGCATAGTAATATATGTAAGATTTTGCAACAGAAGGTAGAAGAGGCTTTAGAATTATGAAAACAGTGATCAACTTCAGTGTTGTGAACAGGAGATATAGTGTGACACTCAAGGGTGGCGAGTACTAACCATTCTGGGAGATCGTTGAGGGGTCCCCACCAAGATACGGCAAGTAATAGGTGGTTCGGATGATCGATAAGGATGCACAAACTTAGTCCCACATTGACTAGGGGGAAGAGACTGGGCTAGTTGATAACTCTTACCCCCCCCCCCCTCCAACATGTCAAGACGCATTTTAAAGCCTTGAGGCCCATGGGCAAAAGAGGACAATATATTGATGGTTGTGCGGAGGTTGGGGTGTTACAATTGGTATCAGAGCAGACTCCGACATTGTGTGGGGTCAGAACGGAGACATTGTGTCCAATGGGGGGAGAATGTGACACCCGAAGGTTACCGACCATTCTAGGAGATCGTTAAGGGGTCCCCACCAAGAAACGGCAAGTATCAAGTGGTTCTAGAGATCAATAAGGGTGCATAAACTTAATTCCACATTAGCTAGAGGGAAGAGACTGGGATAGTTGATAACCCTTAACCTCCCCAACATGTCAAGACTTGTTTTAAAGCCTTGAAGCCCATGGGCCAAAGAGGACAATATCTTGACGGTTGTATGGAGGTTGGGGAGTTACATATACGGTTATGCATAAAGGAGAAAGCATGGTGTGGGATGGACAGAATCAGAACACAGATGAGGAGTTTTTGTAAAAGGAATTGACCATTTCAGTTTCAGATGTAGGAACTAAAAACAAGGAAAAGAAAGACCTAGAAAAGGTTGCTATTCATCTATTAGTGACCTTTGAACTAGAAAATCCTCCCTTCCTGCTTCTGGCTCTAACACCCTTTTAAGATTGAAGATACTCCTAGCCCTTGCTCACAGAACTAGGTGTTAACACGGACAACCCTATTATGAGAACAAATGACTAATATATGCTCCCAGTGACATTTTTGTTCAAAATAACAATCCTGCCAAGGAACAATCAAAGGTAATTAACCTTAAAACAATTAAACAATCAACCCTTCACCACTTTTTTTTTCGGAAGGTAAGTAGAAAATTTATTAAAACCCGAAAGAGAACACAGCAAGCACCCTACAAATAGGCAGGGGCAAAAAACAAAGCAAGAAGAATCAGGCCCACTGGAACAACCTCCAAAAGGCCAGCAGAAAGAAACACAAAAGAAGAAGAAAACCTGCAGCCATTACAAGCTGAGCGCAGGCCCAAACTAAGAAGTTACATTCCAATTTGCTAAAATGTGGGAATTTGGGGCTGAAGAAGAGCCATGCCACTTAAAGAACTGACATTTAGCATGAACATCAGCTTTAATGAGCATGATAATATCTTCTCTCTTCTTTGATTTGTTTTTTTTTTGAAGATCCCGTTGTTTCTTTCTTGCCAGATGTGGGCTATTCAGGAACAAAAGGCAATCTTACCCACCTCTCCTATATTCCCATCACCTGAAAATGCTTTTGCACACCAATTGGCTTCCCGGTGAACCCTTCTCCTCGGCTTGTGAGTTAGGTGGCACAAATAGCTTTCCAAACACGGAAAGAGAAAGGACAATCGAAAAAAAAGGTGGTTTCTTGATTCCAGCCCCAACCAGCAGAAGCAACAAGAAGTAAGGATCTAGATCTTCTTGATTTGAAGTTGATCTGCCGTTGGGAGCATCTAGAATACATCTCCAAGAGATAAATGAGTGTCTAGGAATAATCATAGAGAACCAAACGGCCTTACTCCAAGGAACAATGATATCACGCCTCCTCACTTCATTCCAGGCTGCAGCTGTTGAGAAAATACCAGAGGGTGGCCTTTCCAAGAAATTTGATCATTCTCCAAATGATTACCCAGGCTAAGAAGAGGGAGATGATCCCATGTCTTTCTGAAGTCTTCACTACGAGGAGGGAGGAGACCACATCCCATTAGAAAGAAGAGTGTCAATTGTGGCCATTCTAGAGGAATCAACTTGATATCTCCTTCCGATAGAGTGAGAAAAACAGAAAATCCCTTGCGGTGCCAAGGATCAAGCCAAATAAAAGTGTTTTCCCCATTGCCGATCTTGTGGTTCACTCTATCCACCATATAAGTTCTGCATTTGAGGATCTTCCTCCAGACCCAAGAGTTGTTAACTTTTTCCTTGACTGTCCAAATGGAATCATGACGAAGATATGAACGGACACCCATTCGACCCATAGGCTTTTCTTCTTTGCTGCAATATGCCAAAAATGCTTAAGAATACCGGTAGTGTTCATGTCTTTCACTCTCCGAATGATCAGACCTCCTTCCTCCCTTTGGATTACAAATCCTTTCCCAGCTTACAAAGCGGATTTTCCTTTGCAAAGATGGGCCGGCCCACAAGAATTTAGCAAACATAGATTCCAGCATTTTAATAGTTTTACTTGGCAACCTGAAAAGCCCAGACCAGTATATGTAGCCTCCTTGCAACACTAAGAGGATCAGTTGAAGTCTAACAGCAAAAGATAGATTTCGAGTCATCCAACCTTCAATTCATTTTTTCACCTTCTCAATGATGGGAAGGCAATCCAAGTGAGCTAGTCTTCCAGCAATTAGGGTATCTCACTAGGAGACAAGCTTCCATAAATTGAGACTGGCTGATTAGGATTTGTTTTTGCTAAGGAGAGATCCTGCCCAACAAAATAGAGGACTTGCTTGCATTGAGGTGAAGATTTAAAAGGGAGTGAACTTGTTAAATACCTCAAGGCTATTGGTTATCGATTGGTGATCTGCCTTCACAACGATCAAGAGATCATCAGCAAACATGAGATGGGATAACCCCAAAGGCTTACATTTGTATGTAAGATTGATATCTCAGGACGATACAGCTGCACTCATCAAGATGGTAAACACTTCCATGGCCAAAGTGAAGAGGTAGGGGGATAATGGGTCACCTTGCTTGATTCCTCTTCCAACTTGGAAGAATCCCCCTGGACTTCCATTAAATTGGTCCAAGTAATCCCATGAAACTTGTCAACTCATTTTGTTTCATATTGCAAGAAAATAGAAAATAAGAGAAGATGAAGAGAATCGATGTGTATTCCTCTCCTCTTAGCAGTCGCTATTTATAGACAAAATAAAAGAGGTAAAGTGATAGGTCTAAGAATCAACAAGATAAAGAGTCTTAGTTACAAAGTAAATAGGAGTCCCACTTGTCAACATGATAAGGACTCTCATGACTAAAAGGATAAAAAAAGCAATCATGTTTTAATAAAGAGAAGCAGTCCTATTCTAATTAAGGAGAAAAGAAATCCACAAGAAATGGTGGAGTTCCAATTACATTAGGAAAGTAAAAGAGGATAAGAGATAAAAAAAACTAATTTTCTACTACCATTTATCCAATGAGTCAATATCTACTAGTTTGACCACGTTAAACCAGCAACCACTTATCTTTTGACACATTTGGAAACGCATCTGGAATGGGCAAGAATGGGCCCATATTCTTCTATTTTTGTCGTTGGTTAACAACCCCCCCTCAAGCTAGAACATGCTCCAGCTTGGAATAATAAGATTAAATATGAACTGTGACATCGGTCTTCAGGTAGTAACACCAACTCACGAATACCAAGGAGCATAGGTTTTTCCCAAATAAAATAGTTAATAGTAGTAGTAGTAGCAGCAGATGTAACAGCAATAGCAGTAGCAGTAGTAGCAGTAATAGTAGTGGTAGCACAGTATAAGTAACTGCAAACCAAGTAGTAGTAGCAGCAACAACATAGTATAGGTCACTGTGAACCAAGTAGTAGTTTTAGCACAGTATATGTCACTGTGAACCAAGTAATAGTAGTAGTAGCAGCAGTAGTAGGATCAGCAATAGTGGTGGTTGCACACCTAACGGAGAATATTAAATGACTCAAAACAACAACCCTAGTGATTGCTCAGATACCATGTAACAAAATAGAAAATAAGATTACAAAATCAAAGCCGAATGAGCGAAGAAAATGTTGACTTTCATCAGGCCAGAGAAAGCAATTTCTTTCTCTATAAGCTTCTTGAAGTGTGAACTGAGGCGAGAGTTCCTTCAATTTTATTACCAGCAGTTTATGTATCAGAGGTTGCACAAGCTGGTACAAAGAACCAAATCAGTAGCCCAAATTGTGTTGTTTGATAATCTAGTTCGGGGAAGTCTTTCCTCTTTAGTTTTTTGGTTTTTCTAGCACATTCTAAAAATTTGCTATAAATCTTTCAAGTCTCGAAGACCGCCAGAGAGTCTAGACGACCCTCCATCCTCGAAGGATGGTCTTTAGTCCAGCATATACTACCTCACAAAGATCAATTGAGTACTTATTGACGTATGTCGCTTATTCACGTATCAGTCAAACGGAAATAGGAGGGTCTTTACCGCCGTCCGGGGCTTGAGTGCAAAAGAACAGCTCCAGACGAGAGTGCAACGTGGATCAGCTACGATAGGACCTCTTGGATCAAATGAAACAGCCCCATAGCCCCATTGGAGTAAGGGGAGTGATACGCCCTGCACATGGCGAATGAAGGAAGACAACACACTCGCCTTTTGCAGACCTCTTTCGTCACCCAACAATTTTCATTCCCGTTGAAGCATCCCCTCGTCTTAGGCGAACCGAAACGATTCATTTGCAGTTGACCACTATGATCTTTCACGACTTGACCTCTTTAAGAAACCATTTCTTTTCAATGGAACCTGTGAGACCTATTTGCTTCTTTTACGACTTATTCAACCCGAAAAACCTCAACCTCCGTGTTCAGCAATCAGAACCGTCTCGTCAATGATAGCACTCCCTAGACCTCAGGTCTATAGACCCCCCCCCCCCTTTCTCAATATGTTGAGGATTCCCAAAAGAGAGCACCTTACAGGGTTGTACCATCCTCGGGCTATAGTTCTGCCCCCGCACCGTCAAAACCAACAGCAGCAACTCCCTCCACTCCTATATGTGTATTCTTCTCCTCTTAGCAGTCATTATTTATAGAAAAAATAAAAAGGGTAAAGTGATACATCTAGGACTCCACAAGATAAGGAGTCCTAGTTACAAAGTAAATAGGAGTTCCACATGTCAACATGACAAGGACTCTCATGACTAAAAGGATAAAGAAAAATAGTCATATTCTAATATAGAGAAGCAGTCATATTCAAATTAAGGAGAAGGGGACTCTACAAAAGAGGGTGGAGTTTTAATTACATTAGGAGAGTAAAAGAACATAAGAGACAAAAAAAAAACTAATTCTCTGCTGCCATCTGTCCAATAAGTCAATATCTGCTAGTTTAACCAAATTAAAACAACAACCACTTATCTTCTAACGCATCTGGAATGGACCTACGAATGGGCTCATATTCTTCTATTTCTATCATTGGTTAACACATATAATTTCTCTTAGTCTTCAAGGGCAAACTAGATGCCTAATAAGTTTATCAATATAGGAAGAGGAAGAACAAAACAAGAACCACCATTGTCCCCCTATTGACTACCACTCACCTTCCTATTATTAATCGCTTAAAAATGTTTTTGCCCAAGTCACTAAGGTGGTCATAACTTGCCAAATCAGTTTATCTTATATCACTGGCTCAAACCTTACAAGTGTAAAATAAATAAATGAAGAAAGAAAACCTACAGAAAGGGTCCGAGCAACTAGTCTTAACATAAATGTAGCCACACGGATGTGGTCGGCCTTCTTAGTATTGGGAATAGTCCCACATTGCTTAGAGACTTAAACCTTGGGTGCCTTATATATGTGAAAGTCCCTCCACTTACCAGTTCAAACTTTTGAGATGGAAACTTAACAATGTATCAGAGCTCCAGGTTCACTCCGTACGGTCACCTAAAAGAGGGACCACATGCCACGTGTACTACCACCCAAAAGAGGGGCAACACATGAGGGGGAGTGTTGGGAATAGTCCCACATTGCTTAGAGACTTGAACCTTGGGTGCCTTATATATGTGAAAGTCCCTCCACCTACCAGTTTGAACTTTTGAGATGGAAACTTAACACTTAGCAATCTGCCTCCTTTCTCTTTATGGAATACTGTTATGGTATCGTACCAGAACCTGTAGTTACGGTTCTGGTTTGATACTATATGTCTAACTATATTACTTTCTTACTTTCCTAAATAGTCTAGTTGTCTAGTTGGTAATTAGAATAAGTCACTAAGCTATCTTTTCTTTCCTAAGTTAGTTTATCACTTTCCTAAGTTAGTTTATTTCTTTCCTTTATTAGTCTTCGAATTTTAGTACTTCTCTAAGACTTAGAGATTGAGTTGTATCTTGTTACCTATTTTCTCTATAAATACAAAGACATAAGGAGAGGAGAAACGCATTGATTCGCTCTCCTTCTTCTCCATTCTCCATTCTCTCCATCTTCCCTTTCTTTCTTTTCTATTTTGTTACATGGTATCAAAGCGGGTTGTCACGACCCGCGACCCGCTCCGTCTACATGGCCCAAAGGATTGGCACATGGGTTGATGGGTTAGCCCATATTCTAGAATTCTCTACACATTCTCTACACTTGGGCTTAAGTAGGGTTATCTAGAAACCTCCACATTCTTTGTACATATGAAAAACTCTAGAAGACCCTACATTTTCTAGAATTGTTTTAAAAAGGGGGAATGTTCTAGACCATTCTCCTAGAACATTCCTGACCGTTAGATTATAGACACTTGTACATAATCTTAGCCCTTCATTGTACATAAGGGTGCCTATAAATAGGGAAGGCTTCATTTGGCTAAGGCACTCTGCACACTCTGCACACTTTGCATCCAAGCATTGTAAGAGATCTTTGTAATAGAAGCCCATTCTTCTAAAAGCTCTCTTGTGTTCTCTACTCTCTTAGGCTTACTTAGTTTTCAATAAGGCTTGTGAGCAACTAAGTGCCGCACGGTTAGCTTAGTTACGCTAAGGCCGTGACAGGGTGCCGTTTTGAGAGTTGTTTAGATTTCTCCGTTCATGGTGTGCAGCCACCATTGCTGCATGTGCTGCTTCTGCCTTTTTATATTATACTTGTTACTGCTGCTATTTAGCCTACCTGCTACTACCATTGAGCTCTACTGATTCTGATCTGATCTACTGTGATATACTGCTGCCCTAGTCTCTGCGATATGGTGTTGCTGTTCAGATCTATCTAATCCAGATCTATTGTGACTACGGCTGCCTTCAATGACCAGATTTCCATGTCTGTTCATTATTTTATTGCTGTAACTACTGCTGCCTCTGTAATCAGATTTTCAGATTTGTTCTTGCTTGTCTACTGCTGCCCATAAGATCAGATCTACTCAAGAGGAGATATGTTATTTACCATGAGTACTGCTGCTTTCTGTGATCAGTTTCCAGATCTGATCATTGGATGTCTTCTACTGCCATTGAGATCTAGTCTCAAAGCTACTTTGATCTGTTTCCAAATCTGGTTATGATCTGACCCCGTTACTGGGTTGAAATCTAGTTTCCTTACTTCTTAATCTCCCCCTACTCCAACTTTATTACACAATTCTGGTTACTTACGTTTCTACCATAAGGGCCTGTTTGGTTGTATAAGGGAAACTTTCAGCAATATTTTGATTGATTTTGTTTGGTTGGGCCCATATCGGATTCAATTGGGTTTTCTCAATTTTGGTCCACATTAATTGGTAATATTTGCATCTTCTGTATTATTTGTTCACGTGGCATGCTCCACGTGAGGGGGAGATTGGAGACTTTTATCTGCTCAAGTATCAGTTGAAGATTATTTATCTACTCATGTCATGAGTTGAAAATTATTATTATTTGTTGGTTCGTGTGTACTCATGGAAGAGATATTTTTCTCTACTACCTTGCTCATGTTGGAGCCTACTACTACCTTGCTCATGTTGGAGCCTACTACTACCTTGCTTATGTCAGAGCCTACTACAGTTGCACGTGATGCAACCTTTATTACTAGTTACATGTGATATGACCTCTACTGCTACTACTACTACTACAGCCACGACTACAGTTACTGCTGCTACTACTGTCGTTGCTACTTCCGCTGCTACATTGTTCCAAGCTGAAACTCTCACATTCTCCCGTGCTCCAGCTTGAGAGAGGGTGTTACGATATTGTTACGGTATGATACCAGAACCAGTAGTTACGGTTTTGGTTTGATACTATATGTCCAACTATATTACTTTCTTGCTTTCGTAAATAGTCTAGTTGTTTAGTTGGTAATTGGAATAAGTTTCAATCTTGTTGACGAAGCTATCTTTTCTTTCCTAAGTTAGTTTACCTCTTTTCTAAGTTAGTTTATTTCCTTCCTTTATTAGTCTTTGTATTTTAGTACTTCTCTAAGACTTAGAGATTGAGTTGTATCTTGTTACCTATTTCTCTATAAATACAAGGACATTAAGGAGAGGAGAAATACATTGATTCTCTCTCCCTCTTCTCCATTCTCCATTATCTCCATCTTCCCTTTCTTTCTTTTCTATTTTGTTACAATTATGATGCCCAAGCTGGATCATCAATGTATTCATTCAAGGTTTGATTCACTAAGGGGGATATCTTCTTCATCCCTATTTGCAACCAATCACATTCTCATTAACCCCTTCATAACTTCATCATCCACATCTTCTACACCACAACTAACCTTCCTGATTTCCACATGATAACATAAATACCCTTCTCTTTGCGATGAATGAGATGGATGCCCCCGATATAAGCCTTCTCTCTGTCTCTCTCTCTCCAACCTTAAGAATTTTTCGGGTAGCCAAGTTTAATCTATTAAGTTTATATTGGGTTCAGGTCAGACTTTTGAAATCAAGGGATGGTATATTGTACAAGCAAGTCTCAAACAGAATTCCAACAAATTAGGAACTTGATGGGGAAACAAAGGAAGGTCCATGGATTCCCAGTAAGTGCATCCATTCCCTACAGCCTACCATCACTGCAATTAATTAATTGTTTTAGTCTATAGTTCTTTTGGAAGACAATTGCTGATTCCTCATCCCCCATTTCCAATGTCCTTTTTGCAGTTTTCAATTATTAACGAAGCTTATTATGTTATTCTTGTAAAACAAAACTGGATAGCTAAGCACTCACTAACCTAAACAAAGTAGAAGATGCAAGCATTTTGTGAACTTTTATCTCAACACTTACCATCTGGTAAGGCAACTGAAGCTATTCATATTCTAAATATAATAAAATTCCAATAGATGTCATTTGAATGATGATGTGTGATTTGTGACCTGTTTTAGTGGAGGTTCGGTGATGAGTATTGAGGGCAGATTGACATTTTGTACAGCAGTCCATCATCTTTGAAGAGAGACCATCAGTTCGCAATCAAACTAGGACTATTCCTCTATTAGTTTCTGACATTGACAAAGGTATTGGACAAGTAAAGATCTATTAACCTGGTTTGTGATGACTCCAAGAAATAGGTTCCTTGCTCACACTTTGGGAATCCTGGTTAAATAGGAATTTTTCATTGTGGTTGAACTTTGAGCCAGTCTCAGGTTACTTGTGGTGGGTAAGTCCAGATTTCACATTTGTGGGGCTATGTTCTGGATCTCCGTACCTATTTGGAGTTCTTTGCTAATATTAGAGGGTTGCAGCTATGCAAGGAAAAAGGAGTTGAAATGCTTTTGCTTCAATCTGATTCACGAGTTGGGATTATGCTCTTCTTGGGAAATCTCAGTGTACATGGAACTCGAGGCATCTTCACAAACCTGGATGATCTTTTTGCATTTCTTAATCTTGGTATTGCAGCCTTCCCATTTCCTCCTGATTCATCTGTTTTTGTTCAAAAAGATGCTGATGGTTGTATATATTATTGGATTATGGATACAACTGTTTTATCTTTTAATGAAAACAAAAAAAAAAAAAAAAAAAAGGGCAGATGTCTGCAATATCATAGTAAAGAAGGCATACCAAAGCTGCAGCACCCTTTTTTGAATCAATCATTGCGTTCATATGGGAGATTGGTTCACTTCTGTCTTCCTACAACAGAAAGAAACAACATTAAGATACTTTGTGAACACCTAAAGCTCATTTACTCATATTCAAACTCCAAACTGTGTCAGGCATACAAGCATGAATACCATGAAAGAGCATAAAGAGACAATAAATCATCATCGAACGAGCCGTGAATTACTTTTTTTGTTTTTTTAAAGTTAAAATAAAGGGCAAAACAAAAGCAGTAAATTGGCACCACCAAGGGGGGTTGCAAAAATTTTCCATTAGACCCTAGTTATGTTTATGTCAAAGTCTATCAGCATGTGGCTTGTGGTAAAAGTTTTGTAAGCCAAGAAGGAAACCTGTGCCAAATAGTTCAGCACTAATACTAGGTTCTTGCTAGATATTCATATCCACAAGGATCTCATAGCCCACATTGGTGTCCTGAGGTAATGCATGTTCATCCGGTTTCTCTAAAGGTTTTCATGAGATATTATTGTTCATCAGCATTAGTTGCCCATCCTTCTTCCAACCAGCGAGAATATATAATGTGAAACTTAAACCAGAAGTGCTTCCTTTAGGTAAGATTCAGTTAAGAAGCTACACTACGTAAAGAAAGAAAAAGGAGTTCAGAGATTTCCAAAGGTCAAAGCACCAGACATACATCAGAGGTAAAATGCTTACCGTTACACTACTACAACCAAGCCATGCATAAAATAGGAACTCATCTTTTTCATCTCCAGGATATATATACTGCACAATATAGCAGTCTCCAGTGAAAAGCTTGTGCTGTTCTGCAGTTGGAATGAGATAAAGTTCACTATCATTTACTCGCCAAACCTACATCAATAATTAAACATTGAATCAACAACAGGTATATAACCTTATGCCAAAAAATTAAACCAAATATCTTTAGTAAGCAGTTACTCTTAGAGTGCCACTGCAATTTATATATGGTTGCCAGTCTTCATCAGGAAGTTCCTTTACATCATATCCTTGGTGCTTAAAAATTGCTGAAAATGCAGAAAGTGAAAATGAAAGCGTTATTACTGCTTCATTAATTCAATTTTTATAATTTTGTTGTGAGTAGGTACTGAACCTGCTACTTTCTCCCGGCCTTCTGCATACAAGTTTTGTTCTACAGTCTGAGGCCAGCCATCAAAATATGACCTAAATGCAGCAGTTTCGGAGCCTTCAGTCAAAAAGGTTAAATGCGTGCCTTTTGACCTGCCCTGAGAACTTAGTATATCCTGAAAAAATAAATTGTTGGAAGATCAGAAACCAATGGCGTAGAAAATGTACTTAGGCTATTCATGAATATACCACGTATCCCCCCCCCCAAAACAAAAAAAAGAAAAGAAAAAGAGGATACACATAGCATGCATACTTCAGGCTACAAAGACCCAATCTTTATTCCATAGTAGTAAAGAATTCTAGTCATGCTAGGAGCCTAGGATATACCTGTATATTTCCTGTACTTATTCCCTTTGTAAGTTTACTTCAGTATGTAAAATTGTAAATGTCGCATACAAATAGGAAATAGAAGGGGAGGACAGGCCATATTATCACCCTCTTCTTTCTTCATATTCTCCTTATCTGCTTCTTTATTTTTCTTGCCGCCTTATCCTAACCTCCAATCAAACTAGTCTCAACAGATTGGAATCGGGGTGCTTCTGATTCAAGGGAAATCCCAATCTCTGATTTGAATAACAAAGGATCACAAAAGCCCACTTTTCTTTTCTTCAGCATTTTAGTTACAGTACCAGTTAAATCCCAAGGAAATTTGATTTGAGTATTTTTAGTGTTTCTTTATTTGACTGGTGTTTTGTCCATGCAAAGCTGCTAGATTGTATGTGCTTCCTCAAAAATTCAACCATGAAATTTGTCTGGAGTTGATTGGTTGAGTACTGAGTGAGGACTGAGGAGTGAGGACTAGCTTTTTCTTTAGCATGTTTCGCACAAGCATGGAGTCATCAAGTCACTTGGTTTAGCATTTTAACAACAATATTTATTGTACATTAATGCCATTGATTCTCAATGGCTGGCAGTAAATTTGGGAAGAATGATTGCACTTCAATCTGGTTATATATGCTTCTTAGTGCTTACTGCTTTGACCATGATGATACGGTGAGGGGTTTGGATTAGCGAAGATAAAAGATTTTAAAGGACAAGTGGTTGGCCTTGCTAATGTTTTCTGCAGGCTACACTCAATCGCCTCTTGTAGCCAATTTAGAATGTCTTATTGCAAGTAGATCGGGGGAAAGTCTAAGTCCCAAAAGGTTTTCATTTCCTTCAGATAAAAGAAAAATGTGCGGTTGAAGAATGCCCTCTATGACCTAAAGCAACCCATGGCAAGTTTACAAGATTTAGAATTGCAATGAGCTAGTAAACAAAAATCAGGCATATTGTTGAAGTATAAGGGTATTTACATACTTACACAACTATTTCTCACTTATTATAAATAAAGTTGTGTGGCTGTCGTTGACAGTCAATCATTCCTCCAAATCACATGGTATCAGAGCGAATCCTCTTCGGATTCCAAACCTAGTCGCCGCCCTTTCTTCCTCTTTTCTTTTTTTCATTTTTTTCCCTTCACCGCAGCCGCACCTTGCTTCTTCTCTCCTTTTTCCACCACCCACTACCGCCTCTCTCTTGGCTTCATATACGGTTTGGGCTCCTTTTTCCCTTGGGTTCCTACTTACACCATAAATTGAGAACCCTCGGTTGTCACCTCTTACCAGTTTTTCTTGTTCGAGGCTAGCTACGAGCCATATTTCTCTACTTGTACGGGTCTGTGGATGTCTGCGGCTTCTCCATCTCTTCTTAGTAGCTGATTCTAGCCTCTTTTTGGAAGCATTGATTAGTAATCATGCCTGATCTTTCCATCACATCAACTGGAACTGAAGGGACGGGTCATGGTACCCATTCTGATTTCCCTTCATTCCCTGTGAGCTCTGTCCGTCTCGATAAAAGCAATTATTTGATGTAGTCATGATACTGTTTGTTACCTCTCGATTGATTCTTGTGGTTATGAGGGTTACATAACAGGTACCAAGACCAAGCCTTTTGCTGCTAGTGATACCCAGGATAAATGGAGTTCTGCGAATTCCCTTGTAATGTCATTTCTACTCAATTCCACACAATCTCAAATTGTACGAGGTTATTTTCTCTTGGACACTGCTGCCAAGATATGGACAGCAGCCATGGATACTTACTACCATGTAGGAAACGACGCACAGGTTTATGAACTGTGGAAGAAACTTCATGAGACCAAGCTGAATAATCTCACATTGTCTCAGTATTATCTGGGTTTTGTGGTTTGTGGTAGGAGTTGGATTTCTATGACACCTTTCAAACTACATGCGACATTGATGCTAAAGCCCTTCAGAAGCAGGAAGATAAATACAGGGCCTATGATTTTCTGGTTGATTTGAATCTTGAGTATGATAAAATTCGTGCTCCAATCCTTAGCTAGGATCTATTTCCTACCTTGGCCCAAGCATATTCCTTGGTTCAGTTAGAGGATAGTCAACGAACCACCATGCTGCCTCTAGTCTCCCAGACCGCTCTGCCCTGTTTACTGGTTCTGGTTATCAATCTCAAGGTGGCTCTACTCATTCTGGTGACCGTCCCTTTGCTGATCGTAAGCCCATCGAATGTGAGTATTGTGGAAAGGAACGCCACACAAAGAAATTCTATTGGAAGCTTCATAGCCATCCTACCAACTCTTCCCGCGACCACTGTCGATCTTCACATGCACATCACTGAGACTTTTGAGTCCTCCCCTGCCAATGTCAACTCTTCATTCTCACAAGATGAGATGGATATGCTTGGTCGTATGATGAATCGTTTAAATTCTTCTCCATCCACTGAGCATATGTCTACTGCTTCCATGGATCACTTCGACTCCAACCTTGCTGCCTCAGGTATTCCTTTCGGTAGTTATTGTGTATCAATTGTCTCTCACCCTTGGATAATTGACTCTGGTGGCGCACCAACCACATTATTGTTTCGTTAGTCTTTTCTTTACGTACTCTCCTCATCCAAGTAACGACAAGGTTCGAGTGAGAGTGACCGATGGTTCTCTTTCCTCTGTTTCTAGGAAGGGTTCCATTAATTGCTCGCTCATACTACCTTTGACCTCTTTTCTTCGTGCTCCCAATTTTTCTTCCAATCTTCTTTCCATTAGTCGTCTCACTACTAACATAAATTGTAAAGTGACATTTTTTCCTTCTCATTGTCTCTTTCAAGACCTGGTGACAAGGAAAATGATTGGTTGTGACAACGTTTATGGTGGTCTCTAATTGCTTGATGATGGGATCTCCGTTGCTCGTCAGGCACTCCAGACGGATTCTGCTTCCGCCTCTTCGGCTATTGCTACTGATTTGTTACTTTGGCATAAATGGTTGGGTCACCCACCGATTGGCATTTTAGATAGAGTTTTTCCCCATTTATTTCAGCAATGTGAACACAAGGAGTTTTTTTGTGAAGCTTGCGCTTTGGCAAGCAAACACTTTCTATTTATTCCAGTTTAAATAAAAGAAGTGTTGCTCCTTTTGTGTTAATTCACTTTGATGTATGGGTCTTGTTCGTTGAGCTTCGGGTTCTAGTTACCCATGGTTTGTTACATTTACTGATTGTTATATGGTCATACCCGTGTGACTTGGGTCTACCTTCTTCGTCATAAGAGTGAGGTCTTACGATGTTTTTAGCTTTTCCACAGCATGGTGCACACCCAGTTTAACACATCCATTCAAATCCTTTGAGTGATAATGGTACAGAGTATATCAATAGTGCCTTTCAAGCTTTTCTAGCCACCCAGGGGATTTTACATCAAACTAGTTGTGTCGACACATCAGCCCAGAATGGTGTTGCCGAGTGCAAAAACAGGCACCTCCTAAAGGTGGCTCGCTCTCTTTTGTTTGTTATGCATGTTCCTTAAAATGTGGTGACTAGTGTGAGAACCATGGGGGTCAAGGTAGTGAGTTCTCAATTACAATTCGATTACAACAAGGATCAACTTTAAGCCCTTATCTGTTTACCCTTATTATGGATGATTTAACCAGAGACATTCAGGATGAAGTTCCTTACTGCATGATTTTTTATGATGATATTGTTTTGATGAATGGGACAAAAGTAGGGACTAACACCAAGTTGGAGTTATGGAGATCAACATTAGAATTCAAAGGTTTTAAAATAAGTAGAATAAAGACAGAGTATATAGTTTGTAACTTTAACCACACAAGGACGAATATTAAGGTGGTGAAAATTGGTGAGGAGATACCACAAAGTGATTCTTTTAGGTATCTAGGTTGAATCATGAATAAAAAAGGTGATATAGAAAAGGATGTCTCACAGAGGATTAAAGTAGGATGGATGAAGTGGAGAGGTGCGTCTGGAGTGCTGTGTGGTTGGCATATTCCTTTAAAACTTAAAGGAAAAATTTATAAGATAGTCATTAGACCGGCTATGATGTATGGTGCAGAATGTTGGGCAATTAAGAAGCATCATATAATAAACTTAGTATAACTGAGATGAAGATATTGACATGGATGTGTGGAAAAACTAGAAAGGATGTGGTAAGGAATGTCAAATTAGAGTTGATTTAGGAGTAGTACCAATACATGATAAGCTACTAGAAAACCGCTTGAAACAGTATGGCCATGTTCAATGGAGGACTTTAGATGCTTAAGTATAGAGGATTGATTTGATTCAGATCAAAGGATCTAAAAGAGCTAAGGGCAGACCTAAGATGACTTAGGTGAGGTGACGAGGAAAGACATGCATAGTTTAGGCCTTATTCAAGTATGACCTCGAGGGTAAGAACCCATGTAGCCGACCCCATTTAGTTGGGATAAGGCTTTGTTGTTGTTATTGTTGTTGTTGTTGTTGTACTTAGTACTGGTTCTTCTTAAGCAAAGTCCTAGGAGGGTTGAGTTTGGAGACGGTCTAACCTTTGGTATTTTTGCTAAAAGTGGCTGCTCTCAAGACTCGAACCCAAGCATTTATTTTCCCTAGAAGCCCGAAACTTTTACCATTGCTCTGAACAATTGCCCCATATATATATATATATATATATATATATATATATATATATATATATAAGATGGAATCGTACTTTACATTTAATAGCCATTATTTAGGTAATGACCGTCTTTGTTTTGTTATAGTTGAATCAGATGCATTTGATAGTACTGACCCTGTTTTTGTCGTTCTTATTTTATTTTTTACACAAAAATGAATACATATGAATTAAAACATCCCACAAATACATTAGAACTGAGAGATCATTAGGGCCATTGATTAGGGTTAATAAAAATGGTCAGTGAAGGAATGCCCACCACATTGAACCTAGGTAAAGGCTTTGAACAAAACAGGCTTGCAACCCTGTTCACAGATTAAGAGGATCAGGAATTGGGACTGGACACCTTCCAATCAATCCTGATCTGGATCTGGATTCGACTGCCTGATCCAAAAACAGAACTGGGTCACCAATGTGGATAAGTTCAATCCAATGCTACCAGAGGATGTGGATTTATCAAGGATCGGTAACAGCAGAACCCCATCAGATTGGCTGATCCTTGAAACCACGTTATAGACTGCAAGTATGAATTCCATCGTGGTACCTAGAAAGGGATCAATATTAATTTACATGTCACCCTCTTCCAATATGGCAATTTTCAGACTCGTAGCCATCTTGCATGGCAAAAGGAGTCATTTTCCCATCCAGTTTTTATTTAAAAAGCCCATCCTAAAATAAGAGAGCTACTATTCATTGGAGAGAAGTGAAAATACATAGTGATATTCATCCATAGTTGTCAAAGCGTCAAGGCGAATCAAGGCATTGGAGGCCTGATGGTGCGCCTTGTCAAGGCGCCAAGGCTAACCAAGGCATTGGAAGCCTGACAGGGCACCTAGGCGACCAATGTGCCCGATTTTTCAAGGCGTCACAAGGATGCCTAGGCGGCGCCTAGGTGACTCCTTGACAATTATGTATTCATCCAAAAAAAAATATATGGTGGTGATGGAGCTGACTATCACATGAAACAAGGACAGGAGAGATATGGGTGTTACAAGAGGCCCCCTTTCAAATGAACAGTTTGGATTTATATATCAATCAACCAACCTTCCACATGGCAGGAAACCCCCGTCACTGCAGGCATCAAAACAGAAAATACTAGAACTAGAAAAGTAAATACATACTGCATAGAGGGAACTACTTACTTCTATGGATGATATAGATTTCTTCCTCTCAGTGATCGAGGTGCTTCTTCCCATCCAAACAAAAATTTCAGTACCACAATCTAACATATAGCATCTGGCTGCATCAAGCATTTCTTTCTTTAACGATTCAGAATCAGTCCCAATCTGACATAGTTCGCCTTGAGCAGATATCCTGAGGATAAAAGAGTCATAAGGCATCCTGGGGAAATTTTATATATTACTATGACGAATGTAAAATAAATTGGTCTCGGAAAGAAGCTGAACCAGAAATATGAACAGATCAACTTGACTATGTCAGTGATGATTTGAGATCAAGCTTTTCAATACATACTTACAAGCTAGAGAAAAGTGGTTTCCCTTCTCTAGTATGGAAATGGTTGAGTACTTGGACACTGGTATTAGTTTTGGACATTTGTTTGACTCCATGAATTAATTTATGCTGGTATCTGGGCTTTTGAATCACCAGGATAAACATAACAGTAGAAGAGAGAACCAAGAAGATAATTTTGGTGCAACATTATGTAGCTGTGTTGCAAGATCACTAACCAGAATAGGTTCACAGAAGGAATTTCAGAATGTTTCTGAATTCTATTAGGCAGGTCCCGGGCAATGGGAGCATAGCCACCAAATAAGCTCCAGAACTCTCCAAAATCAGGATCACCAACAAATTTACCATCCTCTGCACTAATGGAATTGTTAGTGTTTGCAAAATTAGTCACATTACGAAAAAAGACAATGGTCCTACCTATGGTAACCACATCACACCTCCCATGGTGCTTATTTTCTGTGATATACTGAACAACCTCTAAAGCTTTAGCTCTTTCTTGTGTGCTTGAGTTGCAACCGCTAAATAGGAAAATTTTTGATGCTGTATCGAGTATAAATACATCATTGTGGTTCAAGGAGGTCCTAGAAAAAGGCACCTGATAAAAAACAAAGCCATTCAAACCATATTTATTCAGCTGGTAACCCAGAAAAAGAAAAAGGAATACTCAGTTCTAAGAATCAAGAACAGAACTTGAAACTTCCATATCCTGGAATAGTGTGCTATAAGAATTTGATTTGTCAACCATACAACTTGGATATAAATTTTTTAAGTAGTCCAGAGAATAAAACTATATACATATACAATTTAACATTGCTTCAAGTGATTCACCCAAAAAAAAAAAAAACATTGCTTCAAGTGTACATAGGACTAATTTAATCAGTTTAAACATTTTTACGAAGTAACCACTCAGATTTTAAGTATTAGGAATTATGCTTGGAGTCTTTGGTCAGGAAAAAAAAAAAAACTTACTTCTTTAACATAAACAACATGATCTCCCTTGCATGCTAACAAGCTGACTTCGTAGGTTTCACTGTTGAACTGCACCCCTGAAGAAAACATACCTTCGATGGGTATGACACAGGGTTTAAAGTATGATAAGAACTTCTCTGTTTCTTGACCCTGAGGTTCTCGATATTGGACAGCATGGGACCCGAGGGCCGCATCTAACTCAAGTGCCTTTTCTGACACCAAGGCTGAATCGGCCTGTTAATTCAAGAACAACCGAAAACAACCTCCATTAAATGGACCATGAAATGGCAATATATTTGACAAGTAATATATGGTATTCTCCATATTGTAACAGACAATCAAGACAAATGCATGCAGATCGGTATAATGCTTACACAGAAATATTAGTCATCATCCTTGCTGGAATTCAGGGGGCATTATAGGCATTAAAATTTATTTCAAGTGTAGTTTATTAGTATTTCTTATCCTGAATAGGAGTAATTAATGATATAGTTAGTTGGTGCTTTTATTATTTTAGTCCCAAATTGGGTTCATTGATGTTGTGTGGGATGGTGTGTCAGTCTTCTAATTAGCTTGGTAAAATCACTGTTGGAATTTGATTGATTTTCTGGGAAACTGGCAAAATAAGAATTCACGTAAAAAAGGGAAAGATAGAAAAATTATGTTTCTGTAGAAAGTGCAAAGACCTTCGCAAGAAAGATATTTCTGATGTAGGTTCTGAAATTCTATCCTGGACAGGGAAGTTAAACATATTAACTGGTTTTCAGTTTCTTGAGTAATATTCCTTTCTGCAACTTCTGCTGTATACCATCTGCCCAATGGATTGCAACCAGAAGATCCCCTGATCAAAGTTCAATCTCATCCAGCTAGTCATTAGAGGAATTCAATGGAACAGATGGGCGAATCATGCAAATAGTTTATTCCTGACCAATGAAAGATCCTACTTGGATCGTATGACCGGTAGCACCGATCTCCTTGCACATGCAATTTATGTCCTGATGTTTCCATTACAGATAGTAATGACTGCCCACAAGAACTTGTCTTTTAAATCCAAAAGATGCTCCAGGGCCATGGGTACACCCCTATTACTGTATATAAGACTTAGTTTACTGGCCTATGAACCATTTTCCCCGGCCAAACTCATCAAGAAACATTTAGATTATTGACTGGCCATAAATAAAAGTAGTTTGAGGAGGAGAAAACCTCTTTTGCATCCTTTCCCAACCAGTAATGTATATCATGTTGAGGAAGACCACTTTTCAATAGAACTGTCTGTTGCAGATCAAATACAGAGAATGTCAGCTGAAAATTCATAATCAAACAGCCCAAGGATGGAAATAAGTTCAACCAAGCAAAGTGGTAGGAAGGTTTTCTTGGAAAAAATATTTAGTCTGTGTTGAGGTGCTAAATCTACCAAGACTTACATTCAGTACTATATAGGCGCTTCCAGAAAAAAATTTCCCATGTGAAGACTTTGGGATCGGTGCCAACTGAAGGTTGTCTACACACCATATTTCTAATCCGCTGAGAAGAAGAGGGTTAAGGATAGAACAATGAGAACTAAAAAACAGGTGTCAAGCCAAATTCCAATACGAATGTATGCAGAACAAAGCATTTTGTAAAGAATTTATGAATCAGAACAATTCACATGCACACACAACCCAAGAGAGACAGCAATCCCAGGACAAGTTGCTAGACTATAATGTCCAGCCTAAAGCCATTAATTCCAAGCATAGTCAAACCACAACCTTTTTGGGGGGAATGAATAAGATTAAATATGTACAAGAAAGCGCAGAGATACTGGAAGGCTCCACCAATTGGAAGGAGCCCAAAAAAAAAAGAAAGAAATTGTACAATCAAGCCTCGTCGGAGTTCCTATCCACAATGAGTTAGATAGTTAAGTCCCAAGCATTCACTATATATATTCCTAGGGGAGTCAGGGCTTAATTTCTTGGTAGGGGTGATAGTCCCTCAAACTTCGAAAATGATGGAATCCCAAATCTGGTTGTAGGCCTTTGATTTGCTTATCCAAGATCTGAGGCTGTGTTCCTCCCACATATGATATATGGTTGTGCACAAGGCAAACTAGCCAACTAAGTCACAAATGGATTTCCCTTTGAAGCTGTAAGGTTTCTATCCCAAAAGTTCGAAGTAGTAGGTGGAGGGACTCGTAGGTGTTTAAGGGGGGTGAAAACTATTTGGTAGTCGTTGTGAGATTAAATTAAGGATGTAAATGGATAGCCGAAAATCCAAATTCTATTCGAATCCACATCCGTTCAGGGGAATCTGAATCCGAATAATCGGATTCGGATGCGAATTCGAATAGATAGTATTGGTATCGGATTCAGATATCACTCAAACCGAATGGATATAATCCGCTCCGATCTGTTTAGGGGTTTCATGAGCGACTCTCTAGTTTTTCTTAGGGAGTTGGGCCTTTACGTTATCGTGGGGACAGATGGAGCATTTAGGAGTATCGTGAGCGACTCTAGTTTTTCTTAGGGAGTTGGGCCTTTACTTTACCGTAGGGACAGATGTAACTTAGCTGTCAAATGGAGATGGAAATTTTAAAGTGGTTGGCAAGAAGGGGGAGAGTTAGATAGATTCAAACATATCAAGGTTGGTTTTGGTGCCTTTTTGGGGTTTTGCAGGTAGGTCATTAAAATAATGTGAGAATCTCAAGGTTGGTTTTTGTGCCTTTCTAGGGTTTTGTAGGTAGGTCACTAAAATAATGTGAGAAATGGGGATGAAGACAATGAAAACAACAACAACAACAACAATAACAAAGCCTTATCCCAACTAAATGGGGGTCGCCTATATGGATTCTTGTCCGCCAATCAGCTCTGTTCGATGTCAAACTTGAAGCAAGGCCTAAGCTATAAATGTCTCACCACCTCCCCTAGAGTCATCTTAGGTCTGCCCCTAGCTCTTTTAACCCCGTCAATCTAAATCAAATCACTCCTCCGAACGGGAGCATCTAACGGCCTCCGTTGAACATGGCCATACCATCTCAAACGACTTTCTCATAGCTTATCATGTATCAGCGCTACTCCCAAATCAACTCTAATACGGTCATTCCTTACCTTATCCTTCCTAGTTTTGCCTCACATCCATCTAAACATCATCATCTCAGCTACACTAAGTTTATCAATATGATGCTTCTTGACTGCCCAACATTCAGCACCATACATCATAGCCGGTCGAATAACTGTCCTATAGAATTTTCCTTTAAGTTTTAAAGGAATATGCTGATCACACAGCACTTCAGACACACTTCTCCACTTCATCTTTATGATTGAACTTAATTACCTAAAATGATCACTTTGTTGTATCTCCCTCTCAAGAATGTTCACCATCTCATTATCTGTCCTTGTGTGACTAAAGTTACACACCATATACTCCGTCTTCGTTTTACTTATCTTAAAACCTTTTGATTCTAAAGATGATCTTTATAGCTCCAACTTTGCATTAATCCATGCTTTTGTCTCATTCACCAAAACAATATCATCAACGAAAAGCATACACCAAGGAACTTCATCTTGAATGTCTCTGGTAAGATCATCCATGATGAGGGCAAACAAATAAGGGCTTAAAGTTGATCTTTGATGTAACCCTATTGTAATTGGGAATTCACGACCTTGACCCCCTACGGTTTTCACACTAGTCAACACATTATAATACATATCCTTAAATATGTCCACATATTTGCTTGAAACGCATCTCTTCTCTAGTACTTGCCAGATTAACTCCCTAGGGACTCTATCATAAGCCTTTTCTAAATCGATGAAAACCATATGGAGGTCATTTTTGCCTTCTCTACATCTTTCCATGGGTTTCCCAAGCAAGTAAATAGCCTCTGTTGTGGATCTACCTAGCATAAAACCAAACTGGTTCTCCGTAATAGTAGTTTATTTTCTCAAGCGGGTTTTAATAACTCTCTCCCACAGTTTCATAATATGACTCATTAGTTTTATGCCTCTGTAGTTATTGCAACTCTGAATATCGCCTTTGTTTTTGTAGATCAGAACCACAATACTACTTCTCCGTTCATTTGGCATTTTTCCTAAGCTCATATAATTTTATTGAACAACTTAGTTAGCCAAGATACTCCGTAAAACGTTGTGCCAAGTGAAAAGAAAATGAATAATCAATGACGGCAATTAAGAAATTAAGGATGTATCGTTGAAAGACAAACAACGAGAGGGAGGTGGAGAAACAAAACCGGAATTGATTTTCGGGACTTGGTGTCTTGAGAGAGACAAAGGAGTGTGAACTAGAGATGGAAGATGAAAGTCTAGAGCCCTCAACCAGCCATTACTGGACAGATCAGAGATGGGTGCCAAGTTGTTCTTGATCGCAGTGGTGCCCTCCTCCTTCATTCAGATTAGATCTTCACGATCGCAACGCTTTCTTCATGTGCAGATCTTGCAGTGCTCACCTCTCTCTTTCTTCTTGCAGAGCAACAACTTCCCCCAACTTCCTCTTCGATTACTGTGCCTTTTGATCTCCAACTTCCCTAGATGTCATAATTTCAAATATCCTGTTATACAGTGTATTGCACCCGCTGAGGCAAAATCCTTCAACAGCAACATCAGAGATGGTCAAGACAACGATAATGCCATTCCTTTGCCTCAAGCTATGAGTATCTTGTTTGTTTATTTCGAATTCAGATTGAATATTTTCCGGATATCCAGTTACATTCTCGAATTCGAATGCGAATTCTTTTTTTACAAAACTAGCGGATTCCGGATCAGATTCGATAGAGTAATTTTTAATCACATTCAAATTCAGATAGTGGTGTATCCGGTTCGAATACGATCCGTTTATATCTCTAGAATAAACTCCCAACACTCCACCACACGTGTGGCAATACATATTATGGACACGTGGAGACTGAAAACGGTGAAGAACTTTGATACCATATAAAGTTTTCATCCTAAAAGTAAAAGGGGAAGGGGGGGGGAGTGAAGACCATTTGGTAATCTGTGTGAGACTAAACCCCCAACAGATGCTTCTACTTATCCATGTCATTCCCTTTCAAAAGCACAAATGCGCCTTTTAGACGGCCAGCAACGGAGAAGGATGTCTTCCCAAAGGTGAGAAGAGAAGGGGAAATCAAAGAATAAATAAGGGATATCTTCAGTGGCTGACCAGCAGAGCAACAGATAGGCTGAGGGCAAATATTTCTCTAATGAAGAAAGGTCTTGGTGTGAAGGGAGCCACATAGATCTCTCCAGACTATGAAGCTATGGCGGGGGATGTGTCCTGATGACGTTGTGCCAAGGAACTAAGAGAGCACGAAATCTAATTTATTTTTAAGCAAAAGAGGCTAAAAAGGAACCGAATGTCGTTGTCGTTTAGGAGACTAGATCCCCACTTCCCAGAGGCCTTCTAACAATGGATGGACGGGTTGGCCAAGCAATAATGAGGGAAGGAGAAGAGAGGCAGCCCAAATGCCAAGCCCCATTACAAAAGATAAAGGACATTGTCACCAATCTGTCTCGACCCGCAGCAAATCTAACTCCTTCCCTATATTTGTTGAGGAGGACTCAGTGAAGATGCCAATTGTTTGACCAAAGCAAAGTGGAGGAGCCAATATCAATTCCTATATTGAGGTAGTCAACCACAAGGTGCTGAAGGTCCAACATCTTCCTCCAAGCCCAAAATGTATCCTTACTACACAATCCAAATGGCATCTTCCTCCAAGTCCAAAATGTATCCTTACTACTCGGAACAGTCCAAAATGGTATCATTTCTGAGGAATCTTTCATACAGCCAGTCCACCCAAATACTTTTTTTCCCTAGCTGTCACCTTCCAAATCAGTTTAACTATACAAACTGCATTAACTTCTTTCACACTTCTCAAGCCCTAAGCCCCCTTCTTCCTTTGGGAGAAAGACAAAAGCCCAACTGACAGAATGGAAGTTGTTGGCAGTCCCCTTCCAAAGAAAGGCGCTCATTAGAGACTCAATGTTATGCATTGAATGGAGTGAAGAAACAAAATTCCAGCCCAGTAAATATAAAAACTCCGCGTCATTGTTCCAACCAATTCTAGACAACCCGCATAGAAAAGAAATCTAGCTTTCCACAGTCGAAGTTTCTTCCGAAGACGGTCAAGAGTGGGATGGCAATGGTGGACATCGAGCCTGGCAAGGATGAGAGGGAAAAAACGTATTTGATTGGAAGAGACCCCAAGGAAAAGCCCGGATATCTTATGAGTCTCTCTTTCGATTCCTCATCAATACCCTCAAGAATAAAGAAGACTTCTACCCATTGACTTGAAGCCTAGGCATACTGCCAAAGGAGCTGAGGTTGCTGGAAATGGCAATATAGAGAAAATCATAATGTCGTCTGCAAAGGCTAGGTGAGTCTGTTTCATGGTCTTGCACTTGGGGAAAAATCAAGTCCCTTGAGGTTAGCCTTAATTTGTAAGCTCTGGGACATGATCTCCATAATAAGTGTGAAGAGATAAGGACACTGAGGACAAATTGGGCAGCCTTGCCTGATTCCTCTTCTACTTCCAAACAAGCCCACTGGGCTCCCATTTCCCATTTACAAAGATGGCGAGCAAAACTAAGGATATATAATGATGAACAGGTCACAAAACTAGGGGAAGAATTGCAATCTGACCAATACTTCTGTTAGCGATATAATTATAATACCTGTTAGCAATAATACCGCGTGGACTAAGTCTAGTTAGTTTTGTTAGAGTCCTTAGTCTAGTTTACCTTCTGTTTTGCTTTCTAGTATCCTTATGTAACTAGGACTTTCTATTTTGTTTTCTAGTCTTCTTATGTAACTAGGACTGCTGACATGTAGCAGTCCTATTTCCTTAAGTTGTTTAATCTTCTACTAATATAAATAAAGACCGCAGGGAGGGAGAGAGAACTACTCTCGATTCTCTCTCCATTCACTGCATCCACTCCTCTTCTCCTTTTCTCTCCATCTTCTCCTTCTCTCTTTATTCTCTATTTTGTTACAACTTCTTCCAGAAAATCCCATCTAAGAGAGTCATAGGCCTTGTGAGTGTCCACCTCATCGTAACCACGGGGGAGTGGGCTTTCCCAATCAAACCACAACTTGATCATCTATTCAACAGTTATTTTCTTAAGATTGTCCCAAAGTTTAATGTCTTTTTCCAGGCTTATTGTTTCATTGTGTACAACATAAAACTTTAACGGTGAATCTTCATCTTTGTTTAGTCTAATGTCCTAATTGAAGCAATGTGATTGGGCAGGGTTGTACTTGTTTGAAAACACAATAATAATAATAATAATAATAATAACAAAATATTAATAATGATGATAATAAGCAATCTGATTTTTCAGGGTTGTACTGGTCTAAAAATAACAAGAAGTGCTTCAGACCAAATTGACGACAATATAATGGCTGAGTCAAACCTAAAAAATTTGACTGATGTTCAACACCTGACCAGCT
This sequence comes from Protea cynaroides, assembly GCA_028583415.1. NCBI lineage: Eukaryota > Viridiplantae > Streptophyta > Magnoliopsida > Proteales > Proteaceae > Protea > Protea cynaroides. The sequence continues at coordinate 47,002,068 of CM053266.1, read as the reverse complement.
CTGGTTTAGTCTAGCCCGAACCATACCAGAGCTTGGAGTTCTTTGACAAGTACTTTCACTTATACCCAGTATCAATTTTTGAGAATTTTTTTATTCACGAGCAAACATAGAAGTTCATTAAAACCAGTGATAGCACAAGAAAAAAGAGAAACATAAATGTAATGAAATTGAAACAGTTACAAAGGATACGTCTTAGCTCCTGCTCCATGGAAAGCAGCATCAACAGTCTCAGTTAAGAGAGACATGTTTCCTTTTTCTACGGATCTGATTGTCCACAGTGGATTTCCCACATGCCTTTATTCCTTTTGCTACAGTTCAAATAAACACATTCATTATTCTCAAGTCATTTAACACAGGATGCGTACAATTTACATGTTGTATGCACGACAAGAAAGACATGAAGGCAAAACAAATCGATTTGCTTACTGGGTATTGCTACTATGGAAAAATGGCTGAGAAATGAAAAGAGCATGAAAACAATGCAACAACAAAATTTTGGATCGAGTATTGTTTCTTTTGTCCCGTGTGATGATTGACCTCTGGTTTATATTTCTATTCAACACTTTAAATTAGAGAGTTGCAAAGTAATAACGAAAGGAACCTCAGAAAGAATGTAAGCAAACAGAATTGTAGAAGACGACAGAAAGATTTAATAAACTTGGCATTGTTAGATAGTGTGCACAGGATATCTGTATGCCACCTTGTTAGGCTCCATGAGGGTTTCAATAACAGGGCCTTAACCCAGTTGAAAACCCAGTTCCACAGGTCCCAGGAAATTTGAGGTGTAAGTTCAAATTATAGCATTTAGAAGAACCTTGAACGGAAGTACCATTTGTGAATAAATTGAAGCAGATTGTTCATACTTCATATTGCCTTGAAAGTGCATCCAAGACACAATCAAGTCAATAACAGAAAACAAATAACCACACAGGGGCTCCGAAGATTTAAGACGGTTTGGGAAATTGCTAACATTTGCAGATGCAATGAGAGATATTCCACTAAAAGATAATTAATAGTCAACACATGTTGGGACAATCTAAACACCATCAATACAAACACTGAAACAAGTTTTTTTTTCCCCCTTCTCCCTTAGTGGTTTCCATCTGTCCTTCAACTCCCTCAAGCTATGGAATCCCCATATCCCTATCATGAGCCTCAGCTGATGACATAGAAAGATGCTCAAGAGCTTCAGTAAAACCTATGGGAAACTTAGTTTACAAAACACTGATAATAGCATTAATATCGTGGACCAGCCCAATAGGACTGCAGTCCAAATAAGGGCCCGCTGGGACTTTTCTGTTGATCAATTCGAAGCTTAATAACTCCTGTGTTTTGCACAATCTCAGCATAACACTTAGAAATTAGAATAAACTGCTCACCAGCAATATTACTCATTTTAGCACAGCAACAGATGGTTCTGAAGTTTGTTTCATGTTTTCCTTATATTTGACACATGTTATCTCTTTTTATTTTTCTCTACACAAGATCAAGACCCAAGATTTCTTTTATTGCTCAGTCTCGGTTCCCATGATAAAGTTAAAAGAAGCCACTATCACATCAGAGAAGTGTCCCACTGATCAAAGCAGATAGCACCTGTCAGTCTGGTTAGGAGTCCCATCACATCTAAAACGATTATTAATTATCCTAGAATCTCACTCTACTACGGATCCCCAGCTTAGAATTAGTACCGATGAGCATGTCAGTAGAGTACTACAAAATTTTATCGTTGTTGACATTGCTCGAGCGTCCCAGTGATCACCGTGGGTTTTACAATTGGTATGCTACTCTCTGCAAATATGTATCTGACCAAATATACTTTTGAAACCTTTTTTTTTCCTGTATGAATTCAAACCTACTCTACATGCCATTGGTCAAAACTCATATCGCTTGCCAATTAGTAAACAAGTTTAGAGAGAGATATCTAGACAACAGATTGAGAAACAAATCATGTGTAAACATATAACATAATCTGAAGTTTAAAATTTAAAAATTTCTCAATGCAAATCCAAATTGCAGCCTGTTTTGAGTGGCCTAGCAGTAAAACTGCATACGATCACGTGAATGTTAACCAATTGAGCCACAAACTCAATCACTCAAGCATTAAATCCTTGGAAAAAATTCCAGCTGAATAACATGAAAATTATAGGGAAGGGATGAATGGAACTAAGGAAATGTATCTACCTCTCTTCTCTGCAAAGCAAAGACGAATTGACGGAAAGAAGCCGAATTTAAACCTTACAACGCCATGAACTGAATCTTCGAAGGAATTTAAAATCAATAGATGAGCAAAACCAAAGGAAGCTATGAAACTCTGACCTTTCAGGAGAGACAAAAAGGCTAGAGACCAAGAAATTATGTTTCTGTTCTTTTCAAATATATATAATACGGGAAGAGCTAGCATGCTTCGCTTGTGTGGGGCCCACAATCGGTGGAAGCTTTTGCTACCTAAAAAGTGAAAAGTGCTTCGCCGGGCAAGTTTTGCTTTCAAATTCGCCATGTGGAATGTTTCCCGCTCGGGTTCTTGGAGCTTAGACCGATACTAATCGGGATCGGATCAATCAACATAGACCGATACCATGGCCAATACCTGTTATGAACATAAAATACACAGCGAATCAATGAACAACATGTGTCAGCAATAGAGGCCGAACAGTGCGTAAGTCGGATGTTTTAACACCTAGCAGTGCAATACATGAATTATTAACCACCGAGACACGGACTCGAAAAGGTTATAGCAGTTCCGTACACTTCTCAAACATGTCCGAACTTGCATCGATATTCCAAGGTAACTAACGACACGTAAGACAAAACCCCAAAACACGACTAACCCACCTAGTTAAGGACAAATCTGACTTTGCATAGAATTACATCTCTCTATAATTAGGATGCAAGTCCCATAGATACATGTTAGGCATCCTTTACATCTAAATTCACTCTACAGCCCTTGTTTACTTGGAGCTCGTATTTTTATAAATCAAATTCCTTATTTACTTACAACTCGGAGTACTAACTTAAGCATCAAAGTCATTATCAGGTAAAAAACCCGACCTCCTTTGTCTTTACTTACTCCTCGTCTGCAAGTCCAGCTTATCGCATACCTTAAACCATGCTTGGGGTAATTTAGTTCCATAATACAAGTTTGAGGGTAATTTTAGATGTTCATTATGCCATGTTTGTTTCATTGCAAAATTTTACAAGCATGTGATATTATTTCACCTCAAAATGTTCTTCCTTTTTTAATGTATTTCTTTGCATTTTATATGCAAACAAACAATAAAAAAATATTAATTTACATAAAATATTTCCTTTTCCATTATTTTAACAGGGGACAAACGAACCTATAAGGGGAAAAAAAGGATTCAAATCGTCTCATCCTTGAGATTTGGGAGGCGTGGCTGCGACCCCACTGGATGGTCGCCATGTGGGGGTCGGATGAATCCCAGTGGGGGTCGGATGAAACCGACCCCTCCGTTCGAACTGACACTCTCTTGTCGGCTCGGCTTGTTGGTTCGAACGGAGGAGTCGGATTCATCCGACCTCCACATGGCGACCATCCAGTGGGGTCGCCGCCACGCCTCTCGAATCTCAGGGATGAGACGATTTGGATCCGGAAAAAAATCCTCAAAACATCCCACACGCTCTCACAGTATTTTCTCTTTCCTTCCATTGGCGATACTACAAATCCTCACTTGTTCATTAAATGAAAGTCAAAAATGAAAAATAATAATTAGTGGTCAACTGCGGTGCTAAAATATTTCATTTTATACCACCACCGAATATCAAATACCAAATTGATTCTTTGCACAGTACCAACTACCAACTCCATTCCCTGAACAAATATGCATCAAACCTGAAAGTAAGTCCTCTTGCCATTTGAAATTTGACTATGATATTTAATCAATAATTTATAATAAAATAAAGACCCAAAGTATATAAGAGTGGTCCCATCACAATTTTCAAATGACCTAATTTATTTAAAATTTAAAGTAAAATAGGAGATCGATCACAGCTTTCAAATGATAAAAGGGCAAACATTTTGGTGTATGATATATATTTTTTGAATACTATTTTGGTATGACTTTAATGGGTTTATTTGCAGTTAAGTGGTGGCCCTCAAATTATTCTGATTGTATTTGTTTATGTACTAATTAAGTGGGTTAGGCACCGCCAATAGTTTTCTTCCAAGGGGTAAAACTTGACTAGTTCTATTATGATATTATATCATGGTTTATTCTATGTGCTTATCAAAATGAGCTGCACCATAGATTTAATTTATGTTATTTTATTCATGTTTCTAGATTTAATAATGTGCTTACTCATAAGATGGTTAGGTGGGCCCTTCGGGTCTCCCGGGAAGGGTTTCGGGTTATCCCTTTTCTGGATGAGTATCACTTGAATGATATTCGGTTTATATTCACATACTTTGTATCATGTAGTTTTAGATACATTCCAACAGAGATTATCAGCATAGTTGACCTTCTTGCCTTGTAAACCCTATCTAAATCGTATGTTAGGCTTTCCACTTATGACTTTCCACTTATGATTTGTACAAGTGTGTTACACACACACACTGTTACACACACACACACACACACACACACACACACACACACACACACACACACACACACGTGTAGTTGAGTGTACATGTGAAAATTATTTGATGGAATAGTCTAAAATTTTATAGATACATTATCTAGAAGCTCTTTTTTTTTTTTCTTTTTTTTTTGGATAAACATCTAGAAGCTCCCTTTTCTATTAAACTATAAAAAATTCTACATTTTTACCCAGAAAAAAATAAAAATAAAAATTACCACATTGTATTTTCATATAGCATCTATACGTGGAGAGTCAAATGAAGGTTATCTTGATGGAACTACGAAGTGGCTTTTTTTTTTTTTTTTGAAAAATTAAAACCAGTAATTGTTATAAATTTTAAAAATTATAATAAATAAAAATACAATAAAACATAAAGGATTTGCATTTTTTTTTAAACTCAATAAAAATTGATATAAAAAAAAAACAAGTGTTTAGTAAAATGTACTTTGATTTTAATTTAGGAAATATGAAAAAAAGAAAGATAAAGAGACTTAAATTTGATCTCACCTCGGTTAGTGATATGAAGTAATTGAAGGTGTCTAAATTATATCTAATTGTTTTAATTTTTAATATCAAAATAAAAAAATTTATTAAAAATTTGTAAGTTATCTACAAGAAATGACAAAAAGAATAATTTTCACCAATCAAAAGAAAATTGGTTCCCAATTACAAGGGGAGAAGGCAAGAATAACAGGAGAATGATACAATTAGTGTGTTTTCATTTTTCAAATCAAAGCTAAAAAAAAGAGGATTGAATTATGAGTGCCATATAATCCACTCATAACATACTGCCACACACACACACACACACACACACACACACACACACATATATATATATATATGAAAAAAAATTCATCAAACCCTTAAAAATTATATCAAATTCGATCTATTATCCAATGGTTTCCAGAAACTCTAACCGACCTCATTTAACTAACATACTTGACTGAACATGTGAGTGGACATTCCTACCATTTCTATTTGAAATTTTAAAACATTAAAATGATATAAAGTTACTAATTTACCCCTTTCTTTTCTTATTTCTTTCTCGTAATTTTTTCTTTTCTTCTCTATTGCTATTCCGTGTAAAGCCCTAATATCATATCTCCATTGTCACTGTGCTAAGTTTCGGTGACTTTGCAGCTTCTAATCTCCAATTTCCCATCGACAACATCAAAAGCAAAAGCTTGTCTTGAGAACGAAATTGAATTTGGGAATCAAATTGATGCTTGGTTTTCTAGGTTGGTTCTTTAAAATAATTCCCCAAATAAAAAGAACAGTAGTTTAGAAGATAAAGAAAGGAATTTAAAAAGATTAAGAAAAATTTTCATCTAACCCCAAAAAACTATGTCAAATTTGATCTAACCCCTACAAATTTCAAAAGTCTCATCTACCACCCAAAATTTTTCCACCGTTAATCAAAAAGATCCTACCCGTTAGTAGAGTCTCATTAGTTGCAAATATTAAGACAATATTACCCTTATTCCAAAAGTAAAAGACTATAATGCCCCCCCAAAGTAAAAAAAACACCTTTACTTACCAATTTTTCATCTTCTACAGTAAAAGAAAAAACAAAATCTCTCTTTCGATACCTTCTTTCCTAGACGAGTTGCAACGGGAGACCCTTGTTCGTCGACTCCAGTGTGCTGCCGTTTTCATTCTGTGACGAACCCAGTTAGACGGAGTGATAGAGGGTCATACCGTAAGCACCACCTGCGTTGAAGATGGAGTGGAAGATGCCAAATTGGTGAGTGATGTCGGCGGTCCAAGCGAAGAACATGTCAGCGATGATGCAAAGAGGGGAAAGATTCATTACAAAACCTGCCTGTCATCCTCTTCTCTTTCATTTTTCCAACACAAGTCTGCAAAGAGAGAAGGGTCACCGCAACCACAATGGAGTTTCTCCGCTATTTTCTTCTTGCGCCGGAACTGTAAAAATACAATAGGACAAGGGGATTCAGATAAGCTAACAAGTTGAACGGCGACCAGAGTTTCTTCTTTGCTGAACCAAGGTTTTTTTGAGAGGAGAGCTGCGCCAGTGCACTGATCTGCTTGGTTTGGGTTTCCTTATGAGATTAAGCCCAACGGAAAGAGAGAGAGAGAGAGCGGTAGCGTGCAACAGACGCGAGTAGAGAAAGAGGGGAGGTGGAGGTGGAATCTGGTGGCGAGTTTTTAGGCATAGGGAGATAGATCGGCAACCCGGAAGAAAAAATGTCGACCCAAGGGCGCTAGGCAGCACTCTGGCGTTGTGTTTGCCGGATTTGCGAGTGATTTTCTGAGTCTTTGCCTTCCGTCACCAGACTCGGACGATATTCCCTTCGTTTATCAATTTAAGAAGAAGGAAAAAATAACTTTTTCTTAACAGCAAATAGTCAGATCATTTAATCAAATCAAATGATCTGTAACGTAAAATGGGTCCAGTTCTTTATCTAATTCAATTATTAAATGAGAAAAATGATTTAATTGACCATTTAAACCAAGAAAGGATAAATTAGTAACTTTATCTCATTTTAATTTTTAAAAGTTTCAAATAGAAAGGGTAGGAATGTCTACTCACATGTTCAGTCAAGTCTGTTAGTTAAATGAAGCCGGTTATAATTTATGGAAACCATTGGATAGTAGATAGAATTTGATATCCTTTTTGGGGGTTAGATGAAAATTTTTCAAAGATTAACTACCAGCAACTCCAACAGCTATGACTTCAAATACAGAGTGAAAGCAAAGGGCGAGGATGAACAACAAGGTATATCACCAAATGAAGATGTCTTGAGGAAAATCGGGTTGACGTTCATGGAAGCCATCTTTTTTCCTGCAGCTCCTTCCTCAACTTCGATGACCTCAATTTTATCCACTCTTGAAATTGCGTCGACAACGAAGGTTATGACACAATTGCCAAACATGGTGAGGAGATAACCGGTGGAGGCTAGCATGAAGACAAAAGGATAGGTCTTGGTGGTGACATTTGCCAAAAGTAGAACTGGAATTGCTTAAGAAATGCATAAGGGTCATTCCTAGGAAAACACTGGCGGCGGACTGAGTTCCCATCAGAAGGAAGCTTTCATTCCATCGGAAGAAGTAAGGGGAAATTCCAACACCAAAGGTGTTCACCAGTAGGATTGGAACAGATCGCAGTCGGCAATAGAAAGAGATTTCAGATCTGGGTCGTGAAAGAGGAAATTGTCAAGTAGAACCACGAAGCAACTGAAATTGGCAAATAGAACCACGAACCACGAAGCACAGCCTCTGAGACGAACTCAGATCTGAAAAATTTTATTGAATTAAAACTGCTCGAACAAATTAATGAAATATGAAGTGAACAAAATTCACTGAAATACTGAATTGAAATTAGAAATTGAAAATTGAAACTGAAATCTGAAACTAGAAAGCAGACTGTGCGGATTCCTTTTCCTTTCTACAAAGAAGCGGAATCCATCGTCTGTGAAGATGGTTCACTATAATTGTCGTTGCACTAACTACTGGTTAAATAAAACACAGACTGTCGGTTGACTGTAGTCGTCGCCGACTACAAAATGGCAGCACACTGTAGTCGATAAGAGGGTTTCACCGTTGATACTCGTCGGGGAAGAAATGTTTCAAAAGAGGATTTTAGTTTTCTTCTAAAGTTGTTTTTCACTCTGGGGGGGCATTATCGTATTTCACTATTTGAATAAGGGCAATATTGTCCTAATATTTGCAACTAACGGGACTCTACTAACAGGTGGGGTCTCTTTGATTAATGGTGGAAAATTTTTGGGTGGTAGATGAAATATTTGAAAACCTTTTGAGTGATAGATAAGATTTTTGAAATTATTGAGAATTAGATCAAATTTACTATAGTTTTTTAAGGTTAAATGAAATTATATATATATGGTCTTTCCTTGCTGATAGGTTTTTGATAAGTAAAATTCACCACATGGTTAAACCATGGGAAGATACAGAACAAGTCAACAACATTTTGTATATATTTTATGGCTTCATTTTTCAGATTATGGTATCATTGAAAAGCGAAAATATGAAAGGTAAATGTTGTGATTATATTTAGAGGGAAAAGGGAGCACAGACTAGCTGCGTGTACTTATGTTTCTATCTATCGTCATTGAAATCTGAACCCTCTTTCTCTCTCCTCCAATTGATCAGTTGCCACTTAGTTTTGTACTTCCATTTTTCTCAGTAGCATATAGTATTCCAATATACCCTGCTAGCATATAGATCCGTCTCCTTTACTTAAATTAAACAACATTATTGAGAGAAAAAAAATTCCCATTACTGTTTTTTTCAATTTTTTTTTGTAGTAATAAAATAATTTGTTGATCAACAAAATCGCACAAAGAAAAATACCCTCACCAATGAGATTTATACTCGATTGAATAAATTAATATGATACTGATATAGGGTAGGGAGGTGCATTATACTCATACAAATGATTGTAGATACTTGAAAATGCAATGGAATTTAAGATTTTACAAGTGGAAAAGAAAGACAATGGAACAGACACTATTATTGTCTTATAATATGGTGAAAGTCATCCCTATAAAACATAAATATGAACCCATTAAAATTAAACTATTTATTTTGGATTTGATTGATGGAATATTCAACAACGTTTTATTCAAAATGGCTAGAGATGTTGCTAAGAAATATAAGTATATCGATTCGAATCCAGAAAATAGAATTAGAATACAAATTGCACGGTAAAGGGAAAAAAATAATATATAGCTTGAAACAAATGTATCATCTATATAAACATTAAGGCTATATGCGTCTAACACTCTAAAACCTATATGCGTCTTAACATTAGGCTTAATGGATCGGATATATTCCAGTCTGTTTGATTGATATCAAAATCCGACCCTAACTATCAGAATCCAAATTTGAATTCAAATCTATTGTTTGAATTTAGATTCCCATACACGAATGCAAATTTAAACCGAATCTAATTTTCGATTATCCATTTACATCATTACCCGTTATCCGGGTTTTTGCCATAACCGAACTTTTAGTAAAGTTACGGGCCCAACACCAATATAATTCGTCCACATCTAAAGATGGTCCGACAAAGTACAGTTTTGATTTTTGACGGCCAAAATAAGCACCCGGGCGGCATGCCCTCAAAATTATGCATAATACGAAGCAGAAACTCGCAGAAAATCGCTAGAGACAGGAGGAGGGAGCAGCTCAAGGCAACCCCAAACCCGATCTCGCAGTTCACGGCGAAGATTCTCTTTCGGACTCTCCTTGACGCCGTGCTTTCATAAATCACAGAGTTGGCAAACCTTTACTGTGAGCATAAGGCGGTAGCTGATTTTGATTTCTCTGTCGGGTTAGCAGTGGATTATTTTAGGTCGGCTGACGAATAGTTCGAGCTCTTTTTTTAAGGCAGATAGTAGGTTTGTCTTTAACTTTGGTCAGTTGTTTACTGCTCTACCCAAGGAGTTGTGTTTGTTTTGTTTTTGATAGGGTTTTGAGTTCACGCAACATTGATTAATTGAGGTTCTCCGTGCAGGAGTCGCTTTTTTCATTGAGTGCAATGAATCCTTTGACGTTGGTGAAACGTATACAGAACATCAATTCGAAAGAAGCAGCGCTAGGAATTTCTGAAGAAGCTTCATGGCATGCAAAATATAAGGATTCAGCATATGTTTTTGTGGGTGGCATCCCGTTTGATCTTACCGAAGGAGATCTCCTGGCAGTCTTTGCCCAGTAAGTGCAGAATTTTTTTTTATGCGTTACAGATTTGCATTCTAGCAGTTGAAACATTTGCTTAAACTCAAGCAGGGGAGCAGGAACAATAATTCCTCAAAATCACTAACATTTTCCAACCCAAATCACCAAAATACATCTGAATTGTTAAATCCAAATGGCCAAAAAGGAAATCTCAATCTGTAACATTTATATCTCTGTCACCAGTATCACCAACCTTTCAAAATCACAAAAGAGTTTATGCATACTGGAAATTGAAAATTGCAATATAATAAATTATTAAAATATCAAAGAAACAAGAAACATTTAAATTAAAAAAGGGAATAGTGCACCCCCAAGTTGAATATAACACCTATTTGTTATCCATCGCTCATCAACTTGTGTGGTAGGGGATACGTAAGTTATAGTACCTGAGCTCAAAATATCAGCCAAGTTTTTTGATATGGTTATGACTTTATATATATTGTCAAAAACCATTCTCTTCCCCCCCATCTGTGTTGATTGCAGGAACCCCTTAGTGGTGATTCCAAGGTAGGATTTAATGTGGTGATTCTTGAAATTAATCTCCTTTTCTTTATTAGCATAGGACTGTTATCTGTGATTCACTGATTTGCTGTTATCATTCTTCTAAAATCTGGATATGTTTTCAGAATTAAAACTTAATCTTCCTTTACTTTATTTGTTGATTTAGTGTAATGATTTGTGTCTAATGGGATACAGGCCAGATTTATTTATGATGAAGGAGAATAATTTAGAATGAGTACAAAGACCAAAAAACCCCTATGAGACAATTCTACCCTTGTACCCTTATTACAACATTCTTGAATTCCTACTTCTACAAGGATTTCTTTGAAACTGAACATCTAGCCGTTGCATTTGATTCTGTTTTCCATACAAATCCATTGACAAAAGGGAATGCTTTGCTTTATACTGGGGTTCTTGGAGCTTTTGTTTGTCTACCCTTTAAAACCAAAAAAAAGTTTTCTGCAACGTGCGAGGGAACCATCTCTTAGCTATTTAGAACAAGTTATTCACTTGTACTTGATACATGTGGAGAAGATGAGGCAGTGGTTATCCTCTTTGCTTGTTGAATTGTTTGCAACAGTTTACTAGTCCCACTAATTAGACTGCTTCTGTTAAGACGGATTTGAGTTATACAACCCAACTTTAGGTCAGTCTGGGCTGGCACCTTTATTGATTGGACTTGTTTTGAGTAAGGAATTCACAGCCAGACCCGAGAATGGCCTGTGGCCTTGGGCAACTGAAGCCAACTTGGGTCTTTTAAAGTTTGCCATAGTTTTTAACTGATAGGGTATTGTAATCCAGGCTGGATGGACCTTGACCTTACCTCAGGTGAAAACCTACCTCTGTATAACCGGACTTCATGTGGGTTAGTGATAGCCGAGGATATTCTGCTTAGTTAGTTGGTTTGTCCTCCAATCAACATAAGTTAAACCATAGTTAATGTTATTCGCTTGTATTTCTAAGCCTTACCTGCATTTGCTAGTACCTTGATATATCGTAATTTGTAAGAGAAACTATATTTTGCCCAAACTTATACTTGCTTATGAAACAATTTCCAGGTATGGAGAGATTGTCGATGTTAATCTGGTTAGAGATAAGGGTACTGGTAAATCCAAAGGATTTGCCTTTGTTGCATATGAGGATCAGAGGAGTACAAATCTTGCAGTAGGTTGGTAGTCTTTCAGCCTCGCACCCAATCCCCCCCCCCCCAAAAAAAAGAAAAAAGAAAAAGAGGGATGATAAAAAAGGAAAAAGGACCACCATGGTTACCACTAACAATTATCAATCTATAGCGTGGGCCCATGGCACACGGACACGCACATATGAATACATTTAAATTAACTTATATTTTACAATTTCTTCCAGATAATTTGAATGGAGCACAAATTCTTGGCCGAATTATAAGAGTCGATCATGTTACTAAGTATAAAAAGAAAGAAGAAGAGGATGACGAGAAAGAACAGAAGATGAGGGAGGAACGAGGTGTCTGCCGTGCTTTCCAAAAAGGTGAATGCAACCGTGGAGCTGCCTGCAGATTTTCCCATGATGAGCAAGTAAGATGAATCCTTGTAGATGGTAATTTTATGAATCATTGTTTAGACAAGACTTTGTTTTGGATTCCCAGGTTTGTTTCCCTTTTTCTAGGGCTTTGTTAATATATACTCACGCATCCCCAAAAAAAGTTTTTGTTCAGGACATCTACATATGCACCCTCTATCTAGACTGACCTGGTTGGAAGTTAAAATATAAGGAATGTCATCCCATTGTTTGCAGCTCTGATGCTAGGGTTGGAAATATATGGCTTTTCTAATTTATCAAAAAACAGCCTGATTAGATGCTCATACCTGAATACGGCCTGACTTAATGCTCCATCTTGAAATTTTTATCATGTTCATATGTGTAGGTAGGTAGAAGGGACAAATAAAGACCATTAAGACAAGTTCAATTAAAAAACTTATCATAGATTGGATAGTTGGATTGTTGGACTGGGTTCCTATTTTTGGTTTAGTAGATCTCTGGGTGGAATAGTTTTTAACCTCTCTGCCTGTGCATTATATGTTATGACAAAGTAAAATAAAGAAATCCAGCAACAGAGTAGAAGAAAGAAGTAAAGAAAAGAGCGAAGTGAAGAACATGATGGGGGAGAAAGGATAGATCGATGGGTTGTCTTCCTCCTACCCGATCACTTTATTTATAATAAATCAAGAAAGGAATTACAAGTATATCCCCACCAACATAGAAACATAAAGATGGAAAATAATAAACATAAACTACCCTCTTGCGGTAAAACATATACTAAACTACTCATGCTGTAACACCTACACTTTAACACTCCCCCTTGAGCTGGAGCATTGGAGATCAGTGACCAGCAACCACACCTAGATATTTACTATTTAGCAAACAAAAGAATCGCATAAAGAAGAACCGTCCAGTCGCAGCACCATATTAAACAATAATAGTAAAGACCCAGAAAATAGCAGCGGTAGATGGATAAATCAGTGTTGCAGACAGAAATGTGGAATCTTCAATGAGAAAAACTCCATGCAGATAATAGGAAGAGATCTTCTACGGGAAGACCTCTAGGAAGACATAAGAAATCTTCAATAAGAAGAAAAACCCACACCATAGTTATCAAGATGTTACCTAGGTCCTAGGCATCCCTACGCTTTGATTGCTTTGGCAGGAACCTTGGGCATCCAGGTGACCCTCCAATGCCTTGGGCTGTCTTGTCGCTGTCATAACTATAATCCATACATACATAAAAAAATCTTCATTAAAAAGAAGTCACAATAACAAATCTTCATGAAAGAAGACATTGAAATTTTTTTATGAAAGAAGACAAATGATAATGTTCACGAAGAAGACAAGCAAGCAATAATAGTATTTAATAAGAAGACAGACAGTTAATAATAATCTTCAATAGAAAGACAAGCAAGCAATAATAGTATTTAATAAGAAGACAGACAGTTAATAATAATCTTATATAGAAAGACAAGCAGACAATACTCTGTACTAAGAAGACACATATATCTTCAATGAGAGGACAAATTATAGGCAAAAATAGGTGATAGGTGACAGGGATAGGCGATAATCTTTAATGCGATAATTTTGATAAGCTTCAACACTAATCTTCAATAAGCTTCATATCCCCCTCATGAGGTGCATTCCATGCGGGCAAATAACACAGGGAAGGAGAACAAAGAAGACCTGTTCAGTCCAACATCATATCATAACAACGATCAGGATCAACATAAATAATCCATGTCACATTGAAGGAGCAATAGTAGCAATGAAGTCCCTAGATAGGCCAGATTGAAATAAATCTGAGCAGCAATAACACCAATCACACAACAGTCACAGGAATCATTAATAGTGGACATCAAATCACAGACTGATATCTGATATCAGTAGCAATTGCAGGACGAACAGACTATCGAACACCTTAGGGCATCAACCAGACCATCGCTGAATATAGTAAAATCACATATCACATATCACATATCACAAGAAGTAGCATCAGCCAATTATAACAAACCCATAAGGGAGTAATCCAACCAGCAGAAGGATAATTAAATAGAAGCCATCCACCAATAGAACTGGCATTAGAGGAAGCCCAACCAACCAACCAACCAACCTAACAATGAATCAATTTGCCCTTATCAGCTTGAGCCACAATAGTGACAGAAGTAATGGATGCAATCCTGGGGTCTCAAAACCCTGCTTTGGGATTCTCTATGGGCCCACAAGAATGATAGATAACTCAAGTTGAGAGTGTAGTTGATCCATGTTATTTGGATTTGCTATGGGGTCTCATTTGAGTGGTTGTTGATCCATGTCACTTGGTTTCACATTATTTCCTACCAAATAGCCCCTTCCGCTTGTCAATTTCATTTGCAGCACTGCATATCTGGGCGTCATTGTTGGACAAACCAGTAGGTTCAAGAACACAACATTGACTGGTTTGTCCTGAAGAGGGAATTTTTGGATGCCTTAAATTGCTACTCTGCATAAAATCCCAAAATGACCTTACGATTTTGCCCCCACCTCATTAAGTCTTGTTATAAAGGGACAAAGATCTGGTGATAGATATCATGATGGATTTACTGGTCAATAGAGATTTACTTTTATTGACTTGAATGTCTAATTTCATCTTTTTTTTCATACATTCACCCTGTTTAAATATTTATCATGTGGCGTTGTCATATTTTTTAGAAACCTCATACAAAATATGAGGTGGGGGCTGAATTTCGGTGAAGCTGATCCTTGCATTTATCTTTTCCCAATCCAGAGATGTGCAAACACAGGCTGGGGTTCAAAGGACAGTGAATCAAAATGGGATCATGACAAGTATAATGGCCCATCTAAGATCCACAGAAGATCTAAGGATATTTCTGAGGATCGTCTTCCAGAGTTTGTTGTCCAAGATAAAGGTTCAAAATTCCGGTTGGAAGACAATGATGGGATTTCTAGACTAGGTGGTGATGAGAGGAAGAGGAAAAGCGAACAGATGCGAAGTGAAATGAAGCCAAGGGATCAGGATAGGCTAGCTGTTGAGAAACAGTCGGAATGGAAAGAGAAGGAACGGAGACATGGAGAAGATCGTAATAGACGAGAAATGGAGAAAAGATCAAAACATGATGAATCAAAATCAAATCCTAGAGAGGTTCATGATAGGCGAAGAAGGGAGGAGAAAAGGTCAGGAAAGCACGAGTTAGAACCTAATCCAAAAGAGCAAGATTGGAAAAGAGTGAGGCAATCAAAATATGACAAGGAGTAGATGAAATGCATGACAGGTGATCGTATAACTCAAGAATCTCATGGTGAGCAAGACCACAGCATATTGAACACTTCGTATGGTCTGAGATTAAAGGTATGGTGCTGGATTATTTTGTGTTTTTAGTTTGATCTCTTGTTAATAATCCTTATCATGTGTGGCCATTGGATTACATGTTGGTTCCTTTCAACAAATCTAATATGCATTCTTGGCACAAATATCAAGCTCATGTTTGTTTAATTGAAGTATTGATGAATTTAAGAAGTTGGCTTTATGGGAAGTCTCGAGTGTTATTTGCCAATTCTGTTTGCATTGTAACTTGCAATTGTTATTTGTGCAGATTATGCAGACTAAATTTGATTTGCAGCCATGATATTAAGAAGCAACACATGATAAATGTGATCTTCATTCCTTATCAGATACTGCTCACCATCAACTTTTGAGGATATGCTACGTAGTTGAATTTAAGAGAATTAATGACAGGAAACTGAGAATTTATTTTTTGGGTAAAGACAGGAAACTGAATATTGATAAATAGATTGACCGAGGCGAGTTTTAAAGTTTCCTCCCATGGTTTATTACTTCATCAGTTGTGAGTAGACAAATATCAGCAATCCAAAATTTCTGGAGAAAAACTTAATGCCCTTCAGAATGACCGTGGCTACTTTTTGTAATGTCGAAAGTGAAAACATGGACCAGACCTTCCCGCCCCCCCCAACAAAAAAAAAGAAAAAAAAGAAGCTGATTAAATTTGATATTTTTATAATGTTTTTCTTTTAATATATGAAAAAAAATCAATAATTAAACCGATAAAGGACTGAAACCGAGCAGCCATAGGTTGTGGGAGAACAGCTTGATATACTTCTTAAACCATGTTTATAGGTTAGATCAATCAATAGAGGGGGTAATCTAAGGATTTTAATGTTTTTCAGAGGGGAAGAGAGGTGGGAGTTTGCTTTCTTGGGAGAATAGAGAAAGAAGTTTTTTATAGAGAATTTCAGCAAGGGAAAATGATTCCCTCACTGCAAGTGTCATATGCCTTGAATATTCTCTTTCTCTCTCTCCTCCCTGATACAGTAACTCACCACCCTCTCTAGCATTCCCATTGCAAGTGTCATATGCCTTTGAATATTCTCTCTCTCTCTCTCTCTCTCTCTCTCCCCTCCTTGATACAGTAAATCACCACCCTCTGTAGCATTCCCATTGACTTTGTGTGAAAATTCCATACTACCTATATAGTAATTAAAGGATAAATATGGTTACAGATAGAAACATCCCCTCATCCAAGCATTGCTTCCATGTTTACTTCTAATCTTACCATCAGGCATCAATGAAGCAGAAGGAAAGTTGGTATCCTTGTGCCGTCTTTGGTAACACTTTTTTTGTCACCCCTTTTTCTGATTTGTTTTATGTTTGGTCGATTAATACTTTCAATAAAATAAGCTTTGGTTCAACAAAAGCAAAAGCATCTTTAGAAAAGGTTTTCTTTGGTTACAATCAGACATTGTCACCAAGTGTTTATGCTGTTAAATCTTAACATCCAACCATTTAAATATCAAAACTCAAAATTACCCGGATTGGATAGAGGACCGGGGGATGCGGTTCGGTTACATTCAGACTGACCCTTTTTAGCATTGATTAAAATGATTGTAAAATGACATCAATCTCTTTTGAAAGTTGAAATTTTATACTATAATCTTGAAAATGAAAACTGAAAGGCCCCAAAAGTCCCAACCTCCTTGAGGTGCTGTGAGGTCACAAGCTTAAAACTTCACCAATATTTTATGAGATGAGGAAGAGGGAAACTATTCTATTTTGTTGGTAGAAGCTATAGCCGGTGGTTCCTTTTTGGTTGTAGGAATGCAACTTACCTAACAAAGTAATAATTGATCTGAAATTGCCACGTAGGCAAATGGGTTGTGATGGTGAACACGTGGATGCCCTTGAATATATATATATATATATATATATATATATATATATATATATATATTAAAAGAGAATTGTGAAAGGGCAAGGGTTTCATCATCCTTCTCACCAACCGAAATAAGTAGAATGCACTGGATCTCCTCCACTTACACACCTAGTTGTTGGCATTGAGATGATTCTGTTGTGTACCCTCTGTTCACACTGGAGGTTTCTAAATTTTGTTTTCTTTTTCTCTTGCTTATTTTGTTGTTGAGAAAAGTTTTCTGGTCTGTCGATCAAAGAAAATCGAGGGTGGGGAGACAGGAGGCGGGGAGGACGGAGATTTAAACTTTGTAAATAGGGGATAGATATTCAACGTCAATATGCCTATGTTGTTTTTACCCTTTTTTATTTTTATTTTTTTTATACGATAGAGAGGATCCCATCAGTGTGATCTAATTATTATTTTCTCTATTGAATGAATGTTCAAAATGTTATTTGGGTTGTTGTAGGAATTCCATCTAAGCATAGATACTCGTGGGTGAAGAGAGGCAAAAGAAAATTCTGTCCATAAGAATATTAATTATAGGAAAAAGTTTTCATCCACCCAAGGTGAAGGTAACCAAGGGTCTAAGGGACTTGATTATAAATGACCATGCCTCTTGTATATAGAATGTCGGTAATATCTCGCGCTAATCCTGGATCCTAATTTATGATGGGATGAAAACACAATCAAGAGAAAGAAGAACAAGTAAACAATCACACAAACATAAGGATTTATCGTGGTTCAGCACCTAATGTGGAATGTATCCACTCGAGAGAATCAGAGAAATTCTTACTCATCAAGAAAAGTTCTACATTACTCTCCACCTCATAAATGATTTTTTTGCTCTTTTCTCTTTTTGAAGCGATAATATAAAATTACAATTTTACTCTTGTACATGTTATAGTCTCAAATTTAACCTATATAACATATACAAATTCAATTAAAAGCGTAAACCCTGCAAATTACAAAATAAATGATCATAAAAAACATATACAAATCCAATTAACTGCATAAACCCTGCAAACTAATGATCCACATCGTCTCCCGTCGGAGTTTGGGCGGGAGACTTGGCAGCCCGGATGGATGGCCGCCACCTGGCTCTCGGGTGGATCCGAGCCCTCCATCCTAGTTGACACACCTGTTGGCTCAGCTTGTTGGCTAGGGTATCAGCTCGGATGGAGGGTTCGGATCCAGCCCAAAATCAGGTGGTGACTATCCAATCAGGCTGCCAAGTCTCCCGCCTAAACTCAAACAAAAGATGATTTCTATACGCAAACTAAAAGACTAATGACCAAGTAACAAAAGAAAGTTGCAATTGAAACTTTCTGATTTATCAGTTATTACGTTATTGTTAAAGACAACACAAATAAAGATAAAATGACAGGGGTTTCTTTGTCTTTAAACAATTTTATATATATATATATATAATCCAACGTTGAAGCAATTGTTGCTTGGATTATGCAAAGTCTTGTTTGCCAATTATTTTTGCTTCATTTTTTTTTTCTTTCTAAAAATTAATTCGCTAAAGTTATGTTTGGTTCGCACAGAGTTTTGTCATTTTGACGATTGGATTACATATCTAAAATATGGAAGTTTCATGCCTTTTTCTTACCAAACCAATTCATTCAAACTATAAAAATTAAATCTCCCCGTACATATGAGAGTTTGATGTCACCATTTTACATATGGTTCTCAAATTATTTTGACTATTACCTACATATATCATAGGGGTCCCACATTATATTGACAGCTATCAAGGGTGTGGAAAAATGTGGATACATATCTCCTTCTCCAAGAGAATTTGGAGGAGAGGCGGCACCTTTGTTGGACGGACACCACCTGAGGCTTGGGTGAATCCTAACCCTCCATCTGAACAGACACCCCCTATCGGCTCAGCTTGTAGGCTCGGTGTCGGCTCGGATGAAAGGTTCAGATTCATCCAAACTTTAAGTATCATCTATCCAAATGGGATGCCACCTCTTCTCTAGATTCTTTTGAAAGATTCTCTTTGAAAAACCTCAAGGAAATGATTTGAATCTGAAAATTACCATGTTGGGAGAGGATCTCCACAAATCATGATGAAGAAGGTTTATTTGACCGACCATACACATGAAGCTGTTAGGTGTCATAAATAAACGTCTTTGAATACTATTTTCAAGGAGAGAGAGAAAGAGATTTTCTCCCTCTTAGGTAATTCCATTATGAATATTTATGGAGGACAAAAATTCATATCTTACACTTCATCGAACTGACCCGATAATGGTTCGATAGATTCTATTAATCTAATTTTTTTTTATGATATATACATGTAGTAGATCTAAACCAAATCGATAGTGGATCGAAAATAATCTATTAAACCAGTCCAATAACAAATCGATACCAGATCTTAACTAACATGTACAGTGCAGTCTATCCTAATCTGAATATTTTATTGGACATATTTTGGATTGCCCCAAAATAACCCAACACCAATTTATGAGCTAAACCTCCTGATGACACCCAAGACTGTTTGGGTGGGTTGCTAGGGGATTCAAATTGTCTTTTGCCAAAGGGTCGATAGGAGACTCAGTTGCATGCAATTGATGCTAAACACGTGAGTGTTGATTGAATCTGAGTTTGATAAGGTGAAACATAAAGGGGTGTCGGCTTATGGACCAGCGCTAGTTGAATAATTCGAATTCAAACAACATTCACGTGTTGTACATCTATTGAATGCAACCGTATCTCCAACCGATACTTTCATACAAGACGATTTGAATTCATTGTTAGGCCATTGAATCTGGAGAAAAAATCAGCTCAAAAATCGAAATTATGTTCCAAGAATGGTGAAATCCGTGGGGGGACAAATCAGTCATGAAAATAAAAAACCCCAAGGCATCTGCATGTAAAAGTGAGGCCTTATAACTAGGGAAAAAAAAAGAGCCACGTGGCTATTAAATGAGTCTTTTAGAGGGACCTATGTCCTATTGTTCGGCCGGCTCGGAACGGGTAACAACGAGTCTGTGACGGTAAAAACTTCAAAAACACCCATGCACATGAATAAGGATTTATATTTTCTCTTCCCAGTGATTCTGGGTGGACAGGACTTCTCCGTCGAATGATCGACACGTGATTCTCAAAATAATCCAAACCACACGTTTAAGTCCACATTGAACAGACAAAGTGAGCCGACAGAAATGTCCACTAGAACGTATGAGTCAAATCCTCCCGAAAAGTGTATATGAGGGAGTTCGTCTGCCCAAAAGCACTGGGAGGAGGGGATTTGAATCCATCAATATACACGGAGGCAGTTCAGAGAATGGGTAGGTGAGATTGACCGATCTACTCTAGAGAGAGAGAGAGAGAGAGAGAGAGAGAGAAAATCACACCATACACTATCTTCACTCAACTCCAGTTCGTCTCTCACCCAGTATATAAACCCCATTCATCCCCCCCAATTTTCTCTCAGCTTCTGGTGCTCTTTCTCTGCGAGCGTCAAGCTTTCCTTCTTTTTTCTGTCTCTTCTTCCTCCTTTTCATCCACCTACCACTCTCTATTCCAGAGAAAAAAAAAAATTTCTTATTACATTTTGTTCGTAATTCAAAATCAAAATCCCCTGCCGGCCAGTATGCAAGCAATCTCACCATCTCCCAGTACAGCTCTCAAATCTCTCTTCTCAGACCACTACAAGCCTTTAAGCAGGTCATCAAAACCCTTCCATCCTAACAATTGGACCCCAACAGGATTCATCGTCCAATGTGTCTACCGACCAGACTCCGGCAGCGAAGGTTCAGGCTCAGGCTCAGGATCAACTCGCCGCTCTGACTGGCAGAGCTCCTGCTCTATCCTCGCCAGCAAAGTCGTCTCTCAGCAGCGAAACACAGAGACGACCGGCAACACCGAAATCACCGCCGTTAATGGCCACAAAACCCTAGATCTGGTCCCTATCTCCAATCTTCCGAAACCTTTGACCATCGCAGATCTCTCCCCTGCTCCTATGCACGGTTCTCAGCTCCGCGTGGCTTACCAAGGCGTTCCTGGAGCCTACAGTGAAGCTGCTGCCGGCAAAGCTTACCCAAACTGCGAAGCCATCCCCTGCGATCAATTCGAAGTGGCTTTCCAAGCTGTAGAGCTCTGGATCGCAGACAGAGCTGTTCTTCCTATAGAGAACTCTCTCGGAGGTAGCATCCACCGCAACTACGACCTCCTCCTCCGTCATCGTCTCCATATCGTCGGAGAGGTTCAGCTTCCAGTTCACCACTGTCTCTTAGCTTTGCCTGGAGTCAGAAAGGAGTACCTGACACGTGTCATCAGCCACCCGCAAGCTTTGGCTCAGTGCGAGCTGACTCTCACCAAGCTGGGTCTGAATGTGGCTCGTGAAGCCGTCGACGACACCGCAGGTGCCGCGGAGTACGTTGCAGCGAACAACTTGAGAGACACCGCAGCGATCGCCAGTGCCCGTGCGGCGGATCTGTACGGTATGGAAATTCTGGCTGATGGGATTCAGGACGATTCGTCGAACGTGACCCGGTTCGTTATGTTAGCTCGTGAACCGATAATTCCCCGGACAGACCGGCCGTTTAAAACCAGTATCGTGTTTGCACATGATAAAGGAACGTCGGTGCTGTTTAAGGTATTGTCAGCGTTTGCTTTCAGGAACATAAGCTTGACGAAGATCGAGAGTAGGCCGCATCGGAACCGTCCGATTAGATTGGTGGATGATGAGAATGATGGAACCGCGAAGCACTTTGAATATTTATTTTATGTTGATTTTGAGGCGTCTATGGCTGATGTGCGGGCCCAGAATGCATTGTCTGAAGTACAGGAGTTCACATCATTTCTTAGGGTGTTGGGCAGCTTTCCAATGGATATGACACCTTGGTGCCCTTCTCGTTCAGATTCCCTTTGATTGGATCTTGTTTTTTCTCTATTTGTAATATCTTTTTTTAAGGTAAAATGGAAATTGAATCCACCCTCTAAATCCTAGAAAGGAGGGTTGGATTTGATTTTAGGGGAATCTTTTATTTACTTCTTTTTTTTTTAAATTATTATTTTTATTTTCTTTGCTTAAAAAATTAGTGGGATAAATGGAGAAATTACTTTGAAGATGTAAATATTGTTAATTACATCTCCCAGAGCTGGACTAACAAAACATTTCTCATTTAATCCCTTTTGGGTGTCTTGTTGTTTTGTATATTTGTAATTTTGAGTTGATATTGGAAGCTGAATGGATCCAATAAGATAATTATTGAAATTTCACTAATATTCTCTTCTTTCTTGTTCTCTATTCTAATGCGGAGAGACGCGTACCAATGTGTCGATATGTGAATTCTAGCTATTGGATCACGGTTGAGGGATGACTGTATAAACAAGAGACGATCTTTTTCCTTTGTAACTAGCCTCAAACTTGTAACCTTAAAGATAAAATGCCTCAAAATAGGCATTTGCCACCACGATCATGCGAATCAACCAGCTAAAGCCCTTAAGAAATTACATAGCGTGTTGGAATCATTTTTCACACACACTCATTATTATTTTGCCACATAGACAACTATTGTGGTGGTTATTCACTTATACCAATCATTTGATAGAGAGGTCATGATCTATATAAGTCATTATATGTTAAATTTGAAAGTCTAATTCAATCAAATACCCTCGAACCCTCATATGTATTTACAGACATACTCATGTATATCCATGTATATTTACAATTCTCCTATAGTTTTGGATTTTTAAAGCTTCGTTTTACTAAAACGCAAATTTTGATATGGTTAAAACTAAACATTTGAACATGGAATTGATAAACTCTAATACGTTTGAAACTTAACATTTGAGCAAAGAACGTAAAGATCTAATTTTCATCTTATATGACAATTTAAGATTCACATTATTTTTATTTGAGAATTAACAAATCCCCCATAGAAAACATGATTGTAGTATTTTAAATGAGTTTAAGATTTACAAAGATTTTCATTCCCCAAAATAACAAGTGCTTGATTTCTATTCATATGCATGTTTTTAGCTCACGGAGAGACCCTTGACATAAAAAGTTAGACGGAGAGTTATGCCGGCATCTCACTCTCAATCTATCTTCTGATACTCTCTGTCGTCCTCCCTTGGTCTTTAGTGAATGATCTGTCAATGGCGTCTGTGTCCATTGATAGCGACAAAAAACAACGTCACTCAAAGAACCCTTTTTAATAATCATAACAAAGAGATTCCACTTGTTTGGATGTTAGAGGCCATACACCAAAAAAAAAATCTAAGTTCCCTTGTAATTGTTGAGCTAAGAATTTATAACATTTGGTAAGGATTTGAAGAAATATCTTATTTTCATCATGGAAGTAGGTGGACAAGCAATTAGCATGGCACCTTACTAATTCCATTAATCCATAGAAAACCTTGCTTTTTTCAGGCAGTGTGGAGGAAACCATGGGTGCCAAAGTGTGGATGAATGACATCAATTGAACATTTTTTAGATAAATGAAGCTAACAATCATTTTAGATATGACTTTTGTTTTTGAAAATGATGTTGTTTTGTTATTGGTGAAAATTTTCATCCATTGATTCTTGCCCACAGGATTTGTTTTGTGAGTGGAAATAAGGTTTGTCAAATCCGGTCTGATTTTAAGCTCTAGATTGGCCAAATTAAGGTGTTAGAATTAGGATCCAAAATCATAAAATCGGAAGTGAACTCACGATTTTGACACATGTCCCTGTTCCATTCTTATATCAATTGTTTTCGATAAAAAGCCATCATCTTCGCCCAAATGGTAGAATGACTAACCTGAAGCAAAATAAAGCAAAAGAAACCATGATTCTATTTTGATATTGATCTAAAATCAATTTAATATCAATGTGTACCTTCTAGGGCAGCATTACTAAACAATGATCTGACACTCGAAAATTGAAAGATTGGAGAAAAGTGATTCAATCAGGAATCAAGGAATTGGGAGCAGGAATATTACCAATTGAGACCTAAATGACTTGTTCTTCATCGTAGGTGGGGAAAAACATGGGTCGTTAATTGTTCAAAGGCAAAGGCTTTTTTTGGTTTATTAACCAGCTAACAAATTCCATGGTCTAGATCCCGAGGAAAGAAATCATCTCCCGCAACAGGAGGTTTCTGCCGTTGATCCAAGGGCTGGGGATCAGTCGGCCCGCCTATCAATACATGGGGAGGTGGGCCGGCTGAAATCCCGCCCTTGGCAGGCGACAGGTGGGCGGGAGAGGATTTCTACACAGATCCCGATCCTATGTATATTATTTCTTGTAATTGCCCCCTCTCGTCCCTACACCCTATGAGAAAACCAGACAACTTCACCCTTAATTTAAATGAATTAAGAAAAGAGGCACATTAGTCACATTTAGGAGGGTAGATGTGTTAATTTGTCGATTCAAATCGTCTTTTCCCTGAGATTTCGGGAGGAGGGATGGCGGCCTGGATGGATGGCCGCCACCTGGCTCTCCGATGAATCCGAGCCATCCATCCGAACTGACACCCTAGCCGACAAGCTGAGCCGACAGGGGTGTCGGCTCGGATGGATGGCTTGGATTCACTCTAAGAACCAGGTGTCGATCATCTATCCAAGCTGCCGCCTCTCCTCCCGAATCTCAGGGAGGAGACGATATGGATCCGTTAATTTGTTTGGTGAGAGCCTGAAGATGGAGAGGGGTTGGTGGAAAATAAAGGGAATTGTACGACTCTGAATAAACGGGTGGGGTAGGCTGTTGGTGGCGTTGTGTGGTCAGCATTCTCGGTCGAAAGCTACCGGTCTCTTTGATGACGGCATAGTGCATACACATCCATATCACGTGGGTGGTTCATTCCTGGTCCGTCCGATCGGTTAGGTTCTTGACATTTATCCAGTATTTAAACCATGTCAAGTGTCAACGTTTGAGTCTCATACTCTCATCATCCGGTCCTCATTGAGTCTGGATCCTCTTTTCACTAGTAAAACCATTCACATTTTTGGGAGCAATGATTTGTGTGGATCCCACCCTCCAAGGAGGTGGATCCTAAAGATAACCTCAAAGAGATAGAATTATGAGGAAAAATTGTTAATTCTTATTCAGTGTATATCAACATATATATAAAGGGAGATAGTTACAAGACTTTAGGATTCGATTACAACAGTCTTTTGAATATTTGAAATTTTAAATATTTTGCCGTTGAGGTGTTATTGCAGTATCCTTGGACTGTGGTATATTCCATGGATTATCTCCTGCATTATCATGAGCTGCTTGAGCTATGGATGGTTGGTTATCATCCCCCCTCAAGCTCTGCGGAACTGAGTGTAAGGAGAGCTTGGATTGAAGAAAATGGAGACGAGATGAGGAAAGTCCTTTCGTAAAAATATCTGCTACCTGATCCATGCTAGAAACATAGCAAACATCAAGTGCCTTACGTCAGACCAACTCTCGGATGTCGGATGTAATGGTAATCAATGGCGACATGTTTCGTCCTTGAATGAAAGACAGGATTAAAAGCAAGAGAAATAGTAGATATGTTATCACACCATAGTACCAGAGGTGATTGTATTGGATAGTATAGGTATTTAAACAGAGAACATAACCAAACTAGTTCAGCTGCAGTGTGTGCTAGACACCTGTATTCGGCTTCAAAAGATGACCAAGCCACTGTTGTTTGCTTCTTAGCACTCCAGAAAATCGGATTGGAACCCAAGAAAACACAATAGCCGCCGGTGGAGCGGCGATCAACTGGACAACCCGCCCAATCAGCATCATAATAAGCTTGAAGAGCCATGGGACCAGGTGTGAGATGAAGTCCTACTGAGATAGTACCTTTCAAAAACCGTAGGATCCATTTAACTGCGACAAGATGAGCTTCGGTAAGAGCTTGAACAAACTGTGATTCCTGATTCACAGTATAGGAAATATCAGGGCGAGTCAAAGTGGCATATTGCAGAGCGCCAACAAGACTACGGTACTAGGTGACATCAAGCAAAAGAGGATTGTCCTCAAGTCCCAGTTTGTGAGCAGTAGCGAGAGTTGAAACAGGTTTACATCCCGCCATGTTTGCTTTGTGAAGAAGCTCCAGGATGTATTTGGATTGATCCAAATAAAGACCGGTGTTGTCTCTTGTTAGATGAACCCCCCAAAAGTGGGATAGTGGTCCAAGATCTTTCATCTTGAAGTGGTGACCCAAAAAATCCATAAGATGCCGAATAGATGTTGTCGATATTGTCCTTGGAATAATAATATCATCGACATACAGTAGTATAAAGGAAAGCGATTTTCCAAGAAGATAGCGAATTCGTTGAGAAGGGAAAGGGGTAGAGAAAGAATTTCAGAGGAGAGAGACAGAGGAGTAGCTCTCACATGCCACATATATATATATATATATATATATATATATATATATATATATATATATATATATATATATATATATTCAATTTTTAATGGGATTTTCCCTAAGATTCCTATGATTGGCTACATGTGTATTTACAGCCATCTTCTGATCATGATCACTCATAAATGTATTTTTTTTGGGAGAAGACATTAATAATTAACTGTATTAAAAAATGAGGAAATTACCCTTTAGGGTGGAGGTAATCTACATAGAAAATGATTTCTTGCACGTTGTTTACAGGTTTAGATCCTTTCCTATCATTGAAAAAGTTCAATCGTGTCTAACCATTGAAAATACTAAACAACAAGAGAGGATTTTTTTTTTCTATTGCTCATATTTTCTACCAGCAAAACTAATTGACAGAATGATTTGATTCCCAATAACAACTTAAATGAAATCTGGTTTCCAAAGATCGATCAATGAACTCAAGCATCTCCTCACTGATCTCAAGCATCTCCTATAAGCCTTGATGGTGGGCTCCAGTAATAATAGCCTTGATGGTGGAGAGGGAGAGACATCACTGATATTTTTTATTTTTTTTATTTTGAGTTTAATTTGAGGGGAGTGTTTGTTTAAAAGAGTCATCAATAATATGTTCAATGTCTACCACTTCTCTTCTTCATCCCAAACATTCCCACTTCATATCTTTTGGTTTATTTACTTATTTTCTTTTGGTAGTTAAAGGAAGGTGACAAACAGTACTACCGACCCTTCTTTCAAGGGTTTAGTGCACCAGCTCCATTATTGATATCTTCTGCAGTCATGGAAATATTTTGTTTCTTCTACATCCTCCACATATTACTGATCACTTTAAATTTATTAAATATATCAAAAAACATTATTCTCGTGGTCAATGAATTTTTATAAAATCATATATATGGGGTTTTGAGCTGAGTAGTGGGGTAGCTAGGCATGGCACATGCCATCATCTGACTCCTATAAAACCATGTGAAGACTGAAAAGGGTCCATTAATTAATGGTCCTATGCATGCAACTTGGAGTATTATCAACCATTTCGTTTTATAAGGATTCCTTTTGTTGGCCATGCATGGTAATTTCCAATGATATTCATCTGTGCATGGGCTTCAAAAATTAATATTTTTTTATATTCTTAAAGTATTCTACTTCTTCATCAATGAATTTATATTTATCAAGATCCATGCTTAGATCTTTAGTGACGTTTGCTTAAGGGGATACATGATAAAATTTTTTTATTCTATTGGTTTCTTTGCCACCTTTAATTTTGAAGGGTTTTTTTAAATATTAAAAGGATAGGGTTTCTTACAATGCCCACATCACACCCATTGGTAATTGAAAAATGGTATGATTAGTATAGGACTCACATGATCAAAGATGAGAGAGAATATCAGGAACAGAAAAAAAAATATCAAATATGGGATTATATATAATGGATCCCAACAAGTGGGGATCTTTTTCCCATATTAAAATCAATATTTCTTCACACCTTCATAACTACTTTTATATCGAAGGGATTCATAAGTAGAGGATTTCTTCAAAAATTAAGGAACTGCGTCAATTATTCAATCAAATGATATTAAACATGTTTCCATTACTTCATGAGAAAGAAATGGGGTATTTCTTAATTTTTTTATATTTTTTTAATGATATTGTCTTTTGATTTTTTTGTTCACTACCATCACATCATTCATGGTGAAGGAAACTTTCTCCAACAATAAAATAAGTTCAGTTTTTAGGTCAATGTGTCAATGGCTTCTCATTGAACAAAAAACTCAATCTGCCCAATACATTAGATTTCAATAATCTCCGTATGTATCATATGAGGTTGAACTATGCCGGCTTCTGCATGTCAATAGCTGAAAATTGCTTTATGTAGTTGATTATTTTTTTTTTTTTTTGGATAATTATGTAGTTGATTATTCCTCGTATTAACTAAGGCTCTCTTCGGTATGTGTTATAGAATTAAGGAAAATTTTCATCTATCATCTAAAAAGCTTTCGACAAATCATCTATTATCTAAGTTTTTTTAAAAACATCACCTACCATTCAAATTACCTAAATGTTTATCAAAAAGATCCAAAACCATATAACAGAGCCGTTTGTTGCTAATGTCAGCCGTTAGAAAATTCATGAATGACAATAATATCTTTATTATAAGGGGAAAAAAAATTTCCAAGAACGTTTTGATTGAAAATTATGTCTTCAACAACAATGACATCCTCGCATTGGTTCTTGTTCAGAGAAGAGCTCATTTTTTCACCAGAATTGGTTCTATCCCAAATGCCTCCACTTCCTTTTCTTCTTCTCTTTCCTCTCTCGATTTTGCAATCTTTGTTGGCGTCAATTTCTCAGCGATCTCTCTCTCCAGTTGGGAGATTTCCTTCCTTCTATTTTCCTGTGTGTGTAATTACTAGGATTCTCTGTGACTCCGATTGCTTCAAAGCTGTCTTTTTTTGTTTTCCTCTTTCTTACCTCGATTTATACTTTCTGTCCTTGATTCTTTCCATTATTTTTCCTTCTCGTATCTACATAGTTTCACTTTTCATCATCTCCTATTTTGATCTTTCCTCCTTTTTCTATAAATATTAGTCTTGCTGGTCAGAAGCCGAGGTTACAATCTGATATCTGCATTTCAAAGCTCTTTTCTTGTTTCAATATTGAGATCTGTGCAAAGAAACTTCGGTCGATTTTTGGGAGCTCCTGAATCAAGTACGGGACGGTTCTCTTTTTACTTATGGTATCCGTAATGATTTTTTGGGTAACATGCAATGCTAATGGATTTAATGTGAGCAAGCTATGTCTTTGAAACAGATTATCTGCATGTGAGACAAGCTTGCTTGTCTTTGTTTTCTTTTGCTCTGATGTTTGGTTTTTTGTGTAAACATTTGAATCATCAGATGATCAAAAAATGAACAGTTCAAAGAAAATTGAACTAGGATTCTCTGAATCCTCATGCAGTTCGTTGATACAAAACCTTAAATAGGGTACTGAAACATGCCAGAGCAACGGTAGAAGAAATTCTCAGTTTTAAATCAATTTGAATCTCAAAGACTCAATAACAGAAACATTACATTTACTAAACGATTCAAAACTATGATCCAGAGTTAGGGTTTCTCTTTTTCCCCTTCTTTTTTTTTTTTTTTTTTGATAAAATGTTGCAAAGAAACATAGAGGAAGAAGAAAGGGATATAAACGTCTACACACAATTTCAACTCTTTTCCGTCAGTTAATGGACTAACGACTAACGTTTGGAAAATTTGGATAGTAGGTGATTTGTCGAAAGCTTTTTGGGTGGTAAGTGAAAATTTCCCTAGAATTCATTATGTAATATATTATGACATATGTAGTTGTTTGATATGATTATGGTATCTATTTATAATTTAAAATAAATTGATATAATTTAAAATCTACAAATAGATTAGAAGGTGTTTATTATTATTGTGATAATATATTATTACTTCTTTATGTTTGGTAGTCTTAAATGATTATTATGTATGACTCATAATTTATTTACAAAATGATTTACAATAAATGACTCATTAACAGAAATATAAACTATACCAAAGAGAGCCTCATATTATAGAATTAATTATATAATACATTATATAATTACTACATTATGATATATGTAGTTATTTGGTATGATTTATGATATTTATTTATATTTGAAATAAATTAATATAATCTAAAATCTACAAATAGACTAATTAGAAGGTGTTTATCATTATTGTGATAATCTATTATTACTTCTTTATGTTTGAAGGTACCAAATGGTTATTATTTACGACCCATAATTTATTCTAATAAATGATTTGTCATAAATAACTCATAAACATAAATATAAACCATACAAAAGAGCTAGAGCCTAAAGTAGTCCTTACATGCCAACCAAAACATATTCCGCGTTTTCTAGGTTGGTCTCATCCAACTTGAACGTAACAACGTTTGTTACAATTTGTAGTTGTAATCGATTTCTTTTAATACACACTCATTGAGTTATCACGGAAACCTCAATGACGGTATAAACATGTGGAAAAATCATCCGAAATTTCCTTTCCCCTCCTCACTTTTCACATCAATGGCTGTATTTTGAATCAAACAAAATTGGGTAAGGCCAGACCAACTTGAACCCAATTAAGCCCAACCAAATTAAAAGTCAGGCTGGGCTGCTGTTTGCTGAAAATCAATCCCATATTTTGCTGATGGTCTGGACTACAAGGCCACAAATTAATGAAACCTTTTTTGTGAAATAAAAAAGGTTTCATTAAATTGCAATATCTTAATTTTCCTTGTGTCAGTGACATCTATGGTTTAAGTAATTGGAATCCGATTGCAGATTCCTCACTGTTTAGAGCAGAATCAACTGATCTCGATTCGGATTCAACCCAATTCGCTCCATTGATTCTTGGCAAGTTTTCTTGTATTGAGATGATTTTGGTCGAATCCGTTAGAATTCCTTTCCCAATCCACTTACATTCCATTTTCACCCTCAGTTTAGGAAAATCGGCTTCTTTGAGGAGGGGGAAATGAATGGAATTTTGGTAAGTACTACTCTAGTCTATATGCTTCAAGATGAACAACACCAGGCCAGGATAAGGAAGGTGGCTCCTTTGATGATGTAAGGAGTAGCCTGGAAACATTCAGAAATGCTAATTCAACTAAAATCTGTAAGGGAGCCTGAATTTGGCCACCTCCAAGATTTTCTATGGTTCTCATGGGCCTTGGTTTTTCCTGGTCCATACGGGGTGGTCTTACATGGCCCTGGGGTTTTTACCCATCTAACTGATGGGTGGGCCATAGGTTCCTCGTTACCCATAAAAGAAGACCCAAGCCCAGTTTGCTAATTTTGGTTCAAAGTTGAACCTGAATTTCGTCTGGAGACTCTGGCTTACACCCCCAGTTGGAATCAGAAATCCATTCTGTATATCAAGCTTTTTCTTCTTGACCGGCTGATTCCTTGTTTAGATCATCCAATCTAGAAAATATTTTTCATTTTTTTTAAGCCTAAAAAAAAAAATACCATATTTATAACTTTATTAAAGGCATGGACCCATAGACACAACATCAGACTCATTTCATTGAGACCCAAGAAAAGTAGGAGGCTGAATACCCAAACTACGAGACAGCCAAGGTAGTGGTAGGCTTGGCTTCTCCTGTCATTGGAGTCCATCTAGCCGTGATCAAGCAGCTGAAATCACTTAGTGCTCATACCAACGTGCGTCGGGTGAATTTCATCCATTGGATCACGAACATAAGGATCGAGCAACAAGAGAAAATCTTTTTTTTTCTTTTTCCCCACAGTTTCAAAAGCTGGAGTTGCCAATTTGGGTAAACAGTGATGGGAAACCAACCCAACCCAAATCATCACAAGATATTGATGTCCATCAGCTTAACTTCTACCTACCATAATAAACTAATATTCTGCACCATTTTGATGGGTTTTATAACAATAGAAGGTTACCACAAGAAAGAAAATCTTATCCTAGGAATGGTTTAATGGTTGATGACACAAACAACATTACGTAGAGGAAACTTGGGTTTGGGTGGCCTTTCTTTAGCCAAATGATCCACTTGACATAATAAAAAATGAGGTGGTTTCTTAATGACCTTGATAAGATACTAAAATTTCTTCTTATGTTTACTTATCATTTTAATACTCTTGGATAATATTGCTGTTGAAATCCGAATCAACACCTTGCAAGGAGCCTTAAACCGAGCAAGGGAGAGGATTTTACCTGGTCCGGAGGGACTCTCAATGCTTAAGTTAAAAATCCGAGTAACATTAATATGAGCTGGGAGTAGAAAGAGCAATACCTTTCATTTCTCTCTCTCTCACTGACACACACATTTGAGAAGGAGAAGAAACTGGTTTGAGGATAGAACATATACTGATACACAACATAATTAATATGTAGTTGCAACTATCATAATTAATTCCTATGATTCTATCTACCATCAAAACTGTCCTTGTATAAAAACTAGTTGTACCATAATCCTTTTACAAAATTACAATTAAAGATAATTTTTCTTTTTAAAGTAGATATTTTTCTTAATTTTCTAACCTAAGTATTTATAAGAAAAATAAATAAATAAAAATTATAAAACATTGGGCCATGTAAAATAAAAGATAGTACAATAATAACTTTCTTATGAAAAAATAAAATTTATGAAAGATATTTATGAACAAAGTTGGGGGATAATTACTTCATTTTACAGAAATTGAATAAAAGCATTTTAAAGGCTATTAACAAAATAGGTAACATGTTTTGTTTTGTTTTGTTTTTTAATAAAAAAAAAGCAAAATAGGTAAAATGTACATAAAATATCTAATCCTGTAGAATTATTTCCCAAAAAAATATAAGAAAATATTTCATTAAAACAAATAATGAGCTAAAAATATAATTTTATAGTGTATGAACAAAAGTAAAACCAACAAATTTGCTTTTAGAAGAAGTAGAATTAATTTATTAGAAGCCTTTGGTAACCAAGAAAGGAACTATTTAATCCGATTGACATTCAATTCATCCAATACAATTATGCAACTTAATATTATCTAACTACTTCTCTTTGGTTTGTATTATATAATTTATTATATAATATATTATAAAATTTATGATTGTTTGGTATGATTTATAATGTCTATTTATAATTAAAATAAATCAATATAATTCATTATCTACAAGTAGGTGGGTAGCTGTTTATCATTATTAGAATATCTATTAGGTGATTGTTTATATTTCTCATTATATAATGTATTATGTTTAGTGGTACCAAACGGTTATTATTTATTACTCATAATCTATTATCATAATTGATTTATCACAAATAACTCATAATACATTATATAATACAAACCAAAGAGAACTTAATAATTAATTCAATTTTTTTCATTAATGTCCTTTTCAAGTTTCCCTATAAAGCATTGTTTTTTGAAAATGACTCCTCAATTATGGTTTTAGTTCAAAGTATCAGTTCCGAAAATCTATGCGATATTAATATGGAAGCAATGACAGAGTGACACACGGTCAATACTAAATTAAAAGATATTAAAAAATTAAAGGTATCAGGTATCGTATCAATCGGCCAAGATTCAATACCGTTACCTAAAACCATACTCTCAATGGTGTTATATGTGAAGCTTGATATTATCTTAAGCTAGGCTCACTCGCCACTAAGAGGGCCCTTGCCCAATAGTGGGAGTTCGAGGCATGACCTTAGCCTAAATTTTTTAGGCGCTTTTATTGGAATACTCTTGTACTTTTGGGGTTTAGGGTTTTTCTTTATATAGGGTTGTAATCTTGTAAAAAAAAAGTATTAAACCTTGTAACTTCATCATTGGAATAATCAATTGTGTATCAAAGACTCAACACTCTGTTATGGATGTAATTTATACATACTCTGTAAGTAAATCAAGTAAAATCATTGGATTATAATTCTCTCTTTTTTTTTCTTTTTTTTGTGTGTGTGTGTGTGTGTGTGTGATACGTTGTTAATTCCTAACAAATGGCACATAGTTTCTTACTTCTTTGCTGATTTTCCAACTCATTCCGTTACCAACCCTGTGCAAGTCCATGTTTTCTCAAGCTTCTATGATGGTTGGATCAGGGTTTTCTTCTTCTTTTTTAATGTTTTCTTGTACAACACAAATTGGATCAACATCCACCCTTAGCTGTTTAAGATTAGGGTCAGCCGATCCAAGTGGAATGTGAACGGTCAAAACCCCCTATCTGATCTTACATCTTTAATAAAATGATAGTGGAATGATGAATATGAACGCATGAAAAAGACAGCACTTAAATGAAAGCATTGAAGTGTTCAGGAAGAAAGATGAAGCATTGAAGTGGAAATAGTAGGAAAGATGAAGAAAAAGTATTAACTCCCCACTCAGCTTTGTATTCTTTGAGAGAGAGAGAGAGAGAGAGAGAGAGAGAGAGGGTGAGACAGAGGGGGAACCATTGAATTGGGGTTTGGATAGATTCCCTGAAAAAAACTATTTGGGTCCCACAAATGACAAAAGCTTATAAAGCAAAAGCTGAGGGTGAGTTGGAAAGAGTGGGCCTTCTTTCCTTCTTCAGTGCTAAAAATCCTCCCCACTCAGGCACTCACCACCAAAACCATCAAATCCCATTAGGGTAGTAGCGTCCCTATTTCCCAAGACCAAGGAGATTGAATGGTGTGAGGGATTCAAAATTTTAGGTTGTCTTCTTTCTCAACTTTCAAGGATTCAGGATATAACATAGAAAAGAATACCAGGCACCAAGAACCAACATGACTTTCTTAAGCAACTCTTATACTATAATCTTGTGAACATTGAATGGTGGGATGCAGTTCCTTGTATCTTCACTAAGAAGGTCTAGAGATTCAGTCCATGTCATTGATAAGTTCCTCTCTCTCTCTCTCTCTCTATCTATATATATATATATATATATATAGAGACAAGAAATAAATTCTAATCTTTTAAACAGATAAATTAATCTTTTTCTTCATAGAATCAGTAACACACTTCTAAGTGGTACAATAATTGATCTCTTTCAAATAAATAAATACGACATATAAGGAGAGGTTCTCTGATCCAAAGACCAAAAGAGGCAATTATGAGAATTCATATACATGGAATGGGGATTTTTGTGATTTTGAGATTACATGATTCCAGACCATGGAATCTGTTTACTGATTGGCAGATCAAAACAAAAACTTTTGCCTAAAGGTAAACAGTTATTTTTTTGGGTGGTTGGATGGGTGGTGTGTGTTGTATCCTACCCCTGGATCTCACACCATCCATG
This sequence comes from Protea cynaroides, assembly GCA_028583415.1. Lineage (NCBI taxonomy): Eukaryota > Viridiplantae > Streptophyta > Magnoliopsida > Proteales > Proteaceae > Protea > Protea cynaroides. The sequence goes on along the minus strand of CM053266.1, from coordinate 46,966,399 downwards.
GGACACGGGATCCACCTCTTGATCATGGATTACATGTCCTATCTTCTTCAGAACTGAGCTTAAGGGCTTTGACAAATCGAATTACAGGTCCCCATACCATTGAATTCTTCTCTTTCACATCTTTTATGATGACAAATCAGTAACTGGATATCTTTCAAAAGAATTGAATCCAAGAGGGAATTTCATTGTTCAGTTTCTGTTTGTTTCGATTATAAAATTTTACATGTAATATTTTGTATGTAAAAGAAAATTTCAATTTTTATTTCTAAGAGATAAAATCTAGTGATCTTGGGATAGAAAAGGAACTTCATTTTTCTTTTACCAATTGAGAATAAATTTTGAATTTTTTTTCACATATAGAATATTACATGTCAAATTTTACATCGAAACAAACGAAGCATCAATGAATCCTCATTGACAGAAATTAACAGGGTCTTTTCTAATTTTAAATTTTTGTTGCTCATGAACATGCAAAATTAAACTTTCCATACTAGATTATTAGGTAGTACTAAAGATCATATGGTCTAAATAAAGCCTTGACATTGGAAGAATAAAGAATAAGATATGTCGCAGACATGTCCTTCCTCCTCCCAAATCCATCTCTCTAAGAGAATTAAAGAATGGTTTCAAAGGACAACCACCCTTCACAGAACCCAACAATGTGCGAAATATATTGATTATCCATCATCCAAGCACCCGAAAAGAGAAGCATAATCAAATCTTTGTGCTTCATCTTTATGGAAAGTGGATGCATGGGAATTGAGAAAGCAGAGGAGCATAGGAGCAGAGATTCATATTCCTTCATGATGGGCTATTATATATTTCTCTGTAAGCAATTTTTTTTAAAAATCTCTGTCGGTTTTGGGTTTTCATATACTTAGTGGGTATTTGGTAAAGTACACTCTGTACACAGTGCCGTAGAGAATTCCTGTGTTTTTTTTTTCTTTCTTTATTTAATGGATGAGATGATGGATATCTTTTTTGGTTGGAAAGGTGTCGAGTGAGGAGCCCAATTTGGGTACGTGCGAGTAGTGACCAGAAAAGGAGAGATGAGGAGAGATTCACGTGATGATAGATAACAGCTGTCGGCACTAGAGTCCATAGGTTGACTTGTTGATACTGTCAACTACAGAAGTCTCAGGACAACCATTCCCTTCTAAGAGATGAGGCGTGTAGAATCCCCCTTCCTTTTCTCTCTATCCATCCATACTTTCTTTCTCTTTTTCTATCAAAAAAATAGTTTCTTTTTCTCTCACACACAAACACAAACACAAACACATATAGGATGTATATAGAGTAGAGACCTGTGGCTGTGGTCACAACACATTACATATTTTGGAAATCACATGAACAATGGTGGCCTGGTGGTGGGGTATAGCTCATAGGGGGGGAGGGGGGGAGGTGGGGGTTGGGCCCACCATCTTGAGGTATTGAAACTGCCTATTCATGTGACTTACAGGCAACAGTGCCTGCCTCATTTGCATGTATTTATATCTGTCACCTGCAAACCTAAACCACTACCTAGCCCCTTTCTCTCTCTCTATCTCTGAGAATCTTTTCTCCCTTTTGAAACTGAAGCTGAAACCATGAGGGAAAGCTTTCACTCTCATCTCCTTTTCTTCCTCTTCCTTTTCTTTATCTCCTCCTATTCAACAACAGCAGCTCGTCTCTTAACAGAAAAACAAGGTAAGCAAGTGTCTCTGTCTATATACCGACCAGTACTATATCTACCATCTCATGAAGTATTTGATGAATCTTTTCTGGGGTGTTTTGGTCATGGATGCAGAGAGGGCAAAGGTTGATGAGCTTATTCAGAGTGGTGTTCTGACAACTGAAGAAGTGGATGATTCATGGAATAATGTGAGTATATTTGCTTTGCATCTGTCATTTCATTTCATCTTTGTTCTTCTCTGTTATATTTTCTGTGATTCTATTGTTTTTCCCCTTGTGTAATTTCACAGTTGATGGGGAAGGAGGATTGTGGTAATGGAGATCAAGAATGCTTGAACAGAAGGATGGTTGCAGAGGCTCACTTGGACTATATATACACCCAACATCATAAACCTTAGGATATTTCAGAACAAGGAAGGAAGATAATAGTGATAAATACCATAGCTTCCCTTACAATTACTGTGATATGTCCTGAAGGTCTCCATGGAACCAGAGATTGGAGATATATATATATATATATATATATGTCTATTATTATTATTATTTTTTTTTTTTTTGGGTAAAGATATATATGTCTATTCATCTATGTACTGATGATAATATTGACTTACTAGTGTCAAAAAATAAAGGATGGTTCTTTCTTCTTCATGTTCAGATGGTGAAGGAAATATATGAAAAAGTATAAAATGAAGGAATCTTAAAATTTTCCTCTGTATTTTCTACTAATCTGTGATGGTAAGGGTAAAGGTGGTTCCATTTCCAAGGATTTCTTTTACCTTTATTTATTGACACGGGTGTTTGCTGTAGGCAAATATGAAATCTGAGAAAAATTTAATAAAAGTTCAGTTGGGAAGTCACCCTTTGACATGGACTTCTAACTACATTAATTTAACTGCATTAATTTGCAGCATTAATACTTCTTTTTTTGGTAAGGATTTGGAGCATTAATCTGAGGACTGACAAAAAGACTACTTCAGGGTTCAGAACCTCTTTAATTTTGAGAAGTATCTCATACAAAGAGTCAACCATGGAGTTCCATATCAATTTACACAACTCTTAGAATTAATTGCAAATTAGTACAGAAAGCAACCAAAAAGTGAATCTCTTCTTTGTGAAGCTTAACACCTTTGCAAGATTACCAAACCTTCATGGCCAAGACTGGATTCATCCCTTTTTGGGGGCATTTTTTTTTTCCTATGGAGGGGATCTAATCTAGTGTATGGGCATTGAATTAGTTAAAAAGCTTGATTTAGCATGTTCTATCAACTCTGGAGTTTTTGATGTATAAGATGTATCGATCAAGTATGTAAGAGAGAGAGAGAAGAGATTTTTATATCATACTTTATGGTGTCGGCCAAAGAGGCAAGGAATGGAATTTGTAGTGATATGATGACCATACAAGCCTCTTAAGTAATGTGATCATCAGTGTATGTATTTGACTGAACTAAAATCCATTCCACAGCTCTTGCCTTCAAAATTCTGGCAAACTTTCACAATTGTGAGACTCCAAACCCAATACAAACCCTCAGCAATCACGGCTCTAAATCCTAACTAACAGAGACAGAATCTGATAAAGAGACCTGGTATGACACATCCTGACGCATTGATGATTCTTTCAGTCCCCCAGTGAGGTTTTCCCGTGTGAATAGCCACGCCATCCTCACGAAAAGGAAAGGAAAAGACCAAGCAACTTTAAAGCATTGTCAACTGACACTGTACGTTTGAGTGAATGAAGACATAATCATGTAAGCTTTTGGTCCAACCTTGCTACTTTTCAAGCAGTCTTTATCTGGAATCTAAAGACCACTACGGTGTAAACATATTCCTCATGAATTGACACTGATAATGACTTCAATGAATGAGCCCCATCACACAAATTACGTGTTTTTTTGTGATAAATTCATGTACTTGATCCTTTATAAACACGACATCTTTGATGTAGTCTCCATGACCATTGCAGATCGTCCACAAACAGGAGGCCAATGGATAGTGTGATTTTTAATATATTGAGAACATGAAATAAGAAAAAGGCAAACCCTATAGATTACCACAAAGAAAAGCAAGAGAAATTTATCATTTCAGCAGTGAAACAGCTCGATTTGTCCTCCCACTCCCACTACAATGGAGTGCAGAGAGATTTGGGAATCCATGGTTATATTGAAAACCTTATTGCTAACACCATCAATTAACAGAACAGCAAAGCCATGAGTTACAAACCATTCAAACACTACAGAAAAAGCTTGTAAATCCACATATTGTATAAACCATATCCAGAACCAATCCAGATTGATGCATGGATCCAATGGTAAGTTCACAGCCTGACATGTGACCGATCCCTAATGAAATAATATTACAGGAATCATATCGGGATCGGCCACCCAATAGCCAATAACGATTCCTTGAACCATGCTATAGAGGACACCAAGGATCCACCTTGTACTAGGCCTCCATCAGCACCGAAGCCATCATACGCATCCATTGACCATTGACACTGCTTTCTCACAGACTGCCTGCTTAGTCTTTCGGATCCAGAGAGAGAGAGAGAGTTGGGGGGGGGAGTAAAAAAACGCACTTGCAACTTTTTATTCAGCTTAACCAGTCAGTAATCTTACACAAACAGCACGATTAAAGGGAAAAGCAGCATTATGAGTCTAGAAGATTTCACCTACAGATACCAACACTTGCCACCCCAAAAAATTCTTAAAAAAAGAAATGGGAATACAAGATACAAAAGAGCAAAACAACTCTCCATCAAAGGAAATCGTTGGAATACATATCTCAGTAGACACCAGAATGACAACAGCAAAGAGCAACGTTCTTAAGTCCAGGAAGCTGATGAGAATAAAATAAATCTATTGCCTTCAAAACTGCAAAAACAAAAGCAATCAGCTTCCACATTCACATCCGCTTTAAGGTGAAAATGTGATGCACCATACTGCAGAGGAGATTACAGCTGATTACACAGGACGGGAATCTTTGTAGCTACATCTCTGTGGAATTAATCACAAACCAACTTAAGCCAGCTTGAAAAAGGGAGATTTCAAAGAACAAACAAACCCACATTAGAGAAGAAATCTGATGAGCAAAATATCTGTGGATTTGTATTATATATTTCCTCTGAAAATGAAATAATAAGGAAAATAAAACATATTAAGTGGGGCGCCCTGGGATCCCCCCCATCCCATTTTCAAGCACCAGAAAATTAGCTGGATGATTGTAAGGGTAAAAGTGCATATCCTGATTCAGTTTATTCATCATACCCTCGATACAACAAATTATGTTGATTTACAACTTCAAAGCATCATGAATCAGCCTGTTCCTGCAAAACACAACCAAACATGAGACCATCAACATCTAGAACCTAATATCCACCAAAGAAGAAACAATAATTTCCAAGCTGCTGCTACACACGAATGCAATGGAGATGCAGAAACTGGAGGCCGCATACAATGCAACTGCTCAAACAACAAAAAGAACACCAAGATGGGTAGTCAATTGCAGCCAACGCAACATTACAACTTCAACCTTTTGTTATCAACAATAATGGAAGCTGAAATTTTTTTAAGTTCTAATAGCCCCTGCTGTGGCACCTGCTCAGTAGCCCTCTCCAGCATTGTAACATCTTTAACTACTACAATATTATAATGACACAATTTCTAGTTTAATTGTAACTGGACACCTTGTTAATAGTTTTTATACCCACAAAACAGCTTTGGGTAAGAGGAGGACAAGGAAAATGATAATAATCATAATTTAACCAAAGCCAGCTAAAAGAAGCTTCATACCAACTACTTGGGGTCAACTACGTGAATCTTGCTCCCCCATCACTCTATATTGAAAGCTTTAGGGAACCAGCTAAATTCTAGCCCTCGAAGGAACATAATCTAGACTCACGTGTTCCAAGTCCGAGATTCTCGATGTGGAACAATTCCTTGGAGTTGAGGTTCAATATCCAGGCACGACAACAGAATTGTCCAAACATGAAGTCACGGACATTAAAAGCATAAACTAGAAAAAGAATGGGGTACAGAGACACAAACAAGTCAGGAGGGGGAGGGGAGAAGTCAATGAATGAAATAAGGCACTTAACTAAGCCCATCACCATGTTCCAAAAAAAAAAAAAAAAAAAATGACAAACGAAGCCCATCAGATCTGACCTACCAGCTTAATGCTTAAGACATGCAGAGGACCAGGATCCTCTACTTGCATGGGATTCATCAAGAAGATCAAACAACTCCATCCACTCTTAGGGACAATAACAGAAGCATTACAGATCCAGATGAAAGTATAGGAGGAAAATGGATTAAGCTCATCCAATCAGATCAAAAATCTGGATAATATCTACTGCAACACATCAAAAGTGAACAAATCCCTCCAATGAGTTCAATGCATTCAACACAACTATGTCAAGACAAAGGTCAGATATGCTGGTATCTTTTCTTTTCAAGGAACAAGAACCTTACCATTTTAGTACGCTCAGTCCATCCCAAGTCATAAACAGAACTTTGTGAAATACAGTTCGGATGCACAATAGGACCCTGGACAACACTCCCACCGGTAGTTCCTCCATTGCCGTCCCCAGCTGGGATGGTCATATACACCGCTTCTTTGAACATCCATTCATCTCTTTCAAGACTGTAGAAATCCTCAAATAGCTCTCCACACACAACACACACACACTGGCTTTCATCAGCAGGTACTGCATGTTCATTCTCCTCCAATGCCTTCTTCCCCAAGACTTCAACTGAAGCAGTGGATGTATGTCCAGATGGATGTCCTATGCTCCCTGCAATCCAGTCACCCAAATTTGCATACCATCTCCTTGAAACCATATTGCAACTACTTTCTTCAGATTTCTTTGAAGCATGCCACTCTGTATGTCTATCAAATCTTTCTTTAAGTCCAAGTCGAAGACCACAGATCTTGCAATGATAGGGAAGGTCATCAAAGAGGCCACTGATAACCGATGGATGCGATTCCCGGATTATCTCTGGCTTAAATTCCATCCCTATGAGGTCCTTTGATTCACTTGTGGTGGCTTGAGACAAGCTAATTGCGCTCTTCATGCAAGACTCTGTAGAAGCTAGTTCATTCCCAGAAGATGAAGGGAAGGTTGCAGCAGCTGGACTCGAGGAAACAGACATGGAGACACTGGTATTTGAGCTGGGACTCTGGTTTTGGTTTCGACTTGGCAACGGGGTAGCAGTGACAGTTGACTCTGTTGTTGAAGCAGATATCAAGCCCCGTGCAACTAATGAACTCAAAAGACCTGAAAAAGGATTAGCTGTAGCACTAGTGACACTTGATGTCTGTGTTGATGTGCTACCTATCATAGATGAGGAAGGTGGAGGTCCAGGAGGCAGAGGGGGCCGTGCAGTTGTTCTCTGAGGGAGTGTTGTTACAGCTGATGCATTTCCATGGGAAGCTGAAGCTGAAGCTGAAGATTGTGAAACCATCGGAGTACATGATCCAGCATGCGGGATAGGGGGAGGACCACTTGGCAGAGGGGGCTGTATTTTCAAATTAGATGGCAATGACTCTGGCTCCTGGAAGGTGAGGTTGGGGAGGCCACCAATAGCTAAGTTATTTGAAAGTAGCCCCTTTTTCAAAATTGCATCCAACAAACTACTAGCATTTGATTCTCCAGTTTGGTCTGCAGTGGAGCTATTATAATGGCTAGGAATAGATGACCCTGCAGTTAGAGTTTCAAAATTTGGGATTTGATGTAGTAGCTTAGGGGATTGATCACGCATTTGAGACAATTTCTCTGGCTGTGGCTGCTGCTGTGAGAAGGGAGCACGAGACTTTACTTGAGGAAAAGACATTAAAGGAGATGAAGTTTGTAGATGTTGGGGAGCCTGCGATTGATTCAACTGTAAATTTTGTGGAGTGCCAGGATGATTTAAGGGGATGGGAGATAGTTTCACAGCAGGCTGAACAAAGGACTGTGATTGAGAATGGTCTAGCTCAGACAAATTATGTGATTGTTGATGCTGATGAAGCACTGAAGATACAGGTGAATGTGGATGCTGGTGAATGGGAGACTGTCTGGATGGGGATACAGAACCCAGAGGACGATGCCGTACTTGCCCTAAAACTCCAGCCGATCCTGATGATGGAATCATCTGGGAACGAAGCCCAGCCCTGGGGAAAGAAGAATTACTCGGAGAAGCTGAACCACCTGAAACCATTGAAGTTTGGCCTGCATGGGTATCTACTGGGTGTTGTGGCTCTTTCAATGACCACATTGGTGATGTTCGATATCCAAATGTTGCTGGTCCTCTGTTTGTCATGGATTTTGACTCTGAGGAAGTTTCTCGATTAACTCTAGACCCAATATCATGTTCACTCTGAGGATGTGGAAGATGTTCTTCCTATGCAAAACATAATCAACAAGCAAAGTTATGTAAAGACAATCGCTAAACATGCAGATAACTTGACACTATTGTATTGGATAAAAAAAATGGCGACAGAATAAGGCAATGATTTCTCAATATTTGTCATCTATTATTGGTATCTTGTTCAAAACTATATTTAACATTTGGTAGTAGTGCACTCATGGTAGCACACATTGTATTCATCCAAGTGCATCAAATGCAGGAACCTGTCTGCCAACACTTGGGATATAGGGATATGCATCCAAATATGTTGGGTGCCAAGGAATCAGTATACTGCAAACATAGTTGTCTAGGCGACGCCTAGGCGTCCGGGCGGTTTATACAGGCCTGGGCGCCAAGGCGCCTTGTGTATATGAGAAAGGCGGTCGCCCAGGGTGCCTGGGTGTCGCCTTGGACGCCCAGAATGCCTGGGCGACCATCTTTTTCTCATATTTTTCCTTGATCTTTGAATTTTATTTAGGAAATTTATTAGGCTAGACAGGAACAACATTTATTAAGCAGTACTTATTTATGACTAATATCATTTAAGTAAATGTTTCTTTAATTTTATAAGCAAATATTATTATAAAATAAGCAAATATCCCCCTATTTGAATCCAATAAAAATAGTCTAAAATTCAAATTCCAGAAGGATAAAAAGTCAACCCCCCAGTTCAAGAACAAAAACCATATTTTTTGGTGCGAGGGTGATTTTCAACTTTTAAATGCTAGGCTTTTTTCTAAATATAAAAATTCTATAAATCTTATTATAATAAATCATCACTAAAAACCAAGAGTGCACCAAAATAATCTTTTGCTTTGATGCCCAAAAAATAATTTACATTCAGACGACTTTAAACAGCATTCCCGTATTCCGAACAAGGTTTGACCGGAGTGTAACTCCTTCATTATAACTTGGATTCAAGCAATCTCGGATTTGTTGGAAAGCTGATTATGCTAGCTTTGCAACGAATTCGAGATTGCTTGAATCCGAACTATATTAAAGGAGCTATGCTCCGATCAAATTCGTTAAAAGTACGCAAATGTTAGTCATAAATAATTGTTTACTTAACTCTAGACACAATCCCAGGTCATAGTGTACATTAGTAAACTTGGGTCCACACCACATATTAATTAAGTTATGTCTTAAATGTTGATTATTTATGTAGAATGTTGCATATATATAAACATTAATATTTTAGAAATAAAAAAATGCACTGGGAACGCCTTGGTCGCTTAGGCAGGTGGGCGCCTAGACGCCCAGGATGGCCCCAAACGCCTTGGATCGCCTTGTCGCCTTGACAACTATGACTGAAAAGGGGGGGTCAATGGTTCAACAAATGAGCATTAAAGTGTCAACGCGCGGGAAGGGGGTGCTTTGTCCAAGTCTCTGGCTTGTGGATGCATATTAGACACATCTACTGTACCCGTGCCCATGTTGTTGCGTTGAAACATAGTTGTCAAGGCAACAATGAGCTGGCCACAAGCCTGGGAGTCTAGGAACCTAGGCGAGGCCTTACAGGTCAAGGCCTTCATAAAACATGTTTTGTTTAGGACCTTTCAATTTATGTTTACTTTTTTTTAATATCCTAAACAGGTTATGTCAATATTTAGTCTACCTATGGTAATCAATGTGAAAAATAAACTACATAAGAGATGAGGCATTCACCAATCAAACACATCACGCAACATATCAAATCGAATAATGATCACCCAACATTCGTCAAAATAAGCAATAAATATCAATATTCATTTTTCTAATTACAACAATTTTAGGCTTAGTAGATTCCTTTTTTTTTTCTCAATTTTAACCTCAATACTGTATATATATATATATATATATATATATATATATATTGTCAAGGCTGTCTGGTTTTCCCACCCATCTAAGCTTGGCTGGTAGGTAACCTTTTCTCTCACACGGCATGTTAGGTGGGGGTTGAAATTTGGTGGACAGGTAAACCCCAAGACCCCCTGCTCACATGTCAAGTTTCAAATCAAGCGGAGTTTGCCAAGTGGCACAACAAAGCATTGAAAACCGGGACTGTCCAAATAGTGCATGGACATACATGGGGGGGTATGCCATCACATGGGAAGCTAAATTTGAGATTGAAATTGGACACATGGCCAATCCAGACTATTCCCAGGATATCCAACAGTCAAAACTGTCACATCATCCTCCAGGTGGTACAATTAGATGAGCCACTCACAAAGCTTTGGCCTAGTAATATTATTCTAACAATAAAATCCTAAATATCACCTGTCTAGGGCAAACCTGACCTTGGCAACCAAACAGCCCCTAGGCAAGGCCTTGGTGACTGAGGCAAGGGCCATGACAACTATGGTGTCGACATCAGATAATCCAAGATTAGATGAAGCATCCACGTAGGGGAACCCTGTTCCAACAAGTGCATTGTTTTTTTTTTTTTTTTTTTTTTTTTGTGGGGGAAGGTGTTGGGTGGGGGGTGGGTGGGGCAGTATAGCACACATTTGCCCATACTGAGCCCTGTTGAGGACACCCCCCCCAAAAAAAAAAAAAAAAAAAATCAGATGGTTGATTCATCCAGTTTCAAGAGTAGCTATTGAATTTATTTTTCACCTTTGCAGGCTTACCAGCTTTTCTGAATCGTCTGGAGTCCAAAAATCTCTCCTTGAGCTATCAGGGGCCCCATGATCTGTCAATCTGAAGTTCATATCATCCCACATGTACTCCTCTTCCTCAGAGTTCTTCCAATTCTTAGATATCCCTCTACTTCTACTGTCTGCAGTGCTTGGTGTTGGCTGTAGCTGAACAGCAGCTTGAGCAGATTTAGATTTTCGATAATCTGATAATCCACGCCGTGCATCAAACCCATTGCTTAGGCCGACAACTGAGTCCACACCACTGCTTCTCGCTCCATACCAAGTCTTGTCAAGTCCTCTCTCAGCAAGCTTCTCACTGCCACTTCCTGTTCCCATGTCTGGATGCCTTGAAAGATCAGAACCATAATCATAATCTCCATAAGCCGCTCCAGTGTTCTTCTCATGAGCAGGCTCACTTAATGCTTCTCTTTGGGGACGCTGAGAGGTCTACAAAATATTTGCAAATTATGGTCCAGTAGAAAGAGATTAAAAAAAAACATATTAAAAAACGCATACAACGGAATATTGCCTATTTCTCAACAGGAACATCTGTCCGTGGCTTTGCATACCAATATTAGTTTATGTATCCAGCCTTGCTGCATCCTCAGCAGAAGCAATCATAGTAGCAGCACTATGCACATCCTAGGCTCAGGTCTCATCAGGACCCATTGCTTAAGACATTAGAAAATGCTATATAATAACTACTAATTGGTTTCTTATACTCTGGCATCTAATTATGTCAAAAGTAAAAGGTTTTAAAATATCAAATAATGTCCAAAATATCCCAATTTTAATTCAATCATTAATTTATTAGAGCATGTGCATGGATGGTCCCCAGCCAGCCCCTTGTTCTTTCTGACAGTAAAGTTAGGGGAAGTGGGATAAAGACTGGGTTTGATCATGAGTTGGGGAACAAAGCCAGCCATTTATTAATTGGATCCCAGGAACTTTGGACCTGCACCATGCCAATTGAGTCAGATCCATCAGGAAACCTGGTATTTGGATACCCCATAGACAACCTAAGGAGGCACAGGAAAGAGGGGGGGGGGGTGTGAGTGAGAGAGAGACTACTTAATCCAAGAAGTCAATGCATTCTGGAATTCCATAGATAAGATGGTGACAATTCAACTTATAATCTTATGTCATGCTCTAGTACAGCTGGCTTCACAGATAGGAACTGACAAGATATGGCATCAGAACTGAACAATGGTGCCAAAAAAAAAAAAGTGTGAAATGGTTAAATCTCAGCAATACATTCCACAAAACACCACCCGAATATAAAGCAGCTTCAAATCCAACCTAATGTGAGTAACAATGTTTCGAAAAAGGACTACAGGCTGCACAATTCAAACACTGAGACCAGCTGGCCAAGAGTCCACCAACAAAACCAGATGTGATGTTGCAAGCTGCCGATCAGCGCAACCAATATCTGATGTGAGGCCAGTTCTTCTTTCTACGATTACGATAAAGATCGAGCCGATTAGTCAGCTTTCAAGCCCAAACCGTTTTGCATACTTTTTTAATTAATAATTGTCCACCTGCTATGGTTGAACAGTGTTAGCAGGAGGCCTCAATGTCTGAACTTTCCTTAGAACATATGTTTCATAATGTTTCCCTTACCAAAAGAAGGAAAAAAAAAAAAAAAAGAGTGAAAATGTTATGAGCACCAAAAGCCACAGTCCAGTCCTAAAGTCCAATGTCTGGTTTATGGAACCAGACAGTCATTTAACCAAGCAACAGTTAAGGTCAGGACGAGACTTCCATCTCTCATAGACAATGTTCCAACAGTAATGAACTGATAAAAAGTAATCGTCACACCATCCAAAGACTATGGAGAGGATGGAGTTCCACTTCCAAACACCAACACTATCCTCCTGCTAAATCCAAAATGAAACCCACCTATGCTTTTGATAATGAATGCCTATGCAAAAGTGTTAAAAAAATGCAGCCAAATAACACAAAGAAATACCAAACATTAGGATCATCTCCGTCCAGCCGTCTTGCTCTCCTGGGACCCCGAGAAAGCATGACTTTCACTAGGTTACAGCTCTCTTTTTATAGACAAATACATTCCCCTTTTTTTTCAAAGCGGGCATAATTTCAAGCTGTGGGGACAGACAATTAAAAAGTGCTCCATACACTTGACCGGCTACTAAATATAAGCACAGCAGATTAATAGCAGTGTTACTCAAAAGTTCATCCCGAGGCACAACTCCTGATCTGAGACCCAACTGCAAGTGCATGAACCTGGATATAGCGGCTCCATCATCTAACATATTTAATCCTTTACAAGAGTGGACTAGACAAACGAGTCAATGACAGAGGCAAAAACTCACAAACTCTACCCAGTATCCATTGACAGATCAAATAAACTGTTGATGCGTTGTTTTAGTTGATGAACACCATACTCATAGTTTTGATAAGTTGACTGATTGACCTGAACTACGATCTCTATGAACAATGGTCAGCAAATATGATCTTTCCACCTCCCAAATTCCCTATCAGCCCTTCACTTTTTGGTAAGTTTTAGAAAACAGATTGAAAGAGCCTCCTACCATTTTCAAACAACTACTATCTTATTATTATTATAATTATTATTAGGTTATTATATTATTATATAATTATTATTAGGCAAAAAGTTCCATGTACGAATTTGTGCATGCATTGTCACACATGGAGCCATCAGATGGCATCAAATGTACCCTCCCAAATAGTATAATGCCCCTCATAATTGCACGGATGGACATCCATGCCCGTGCATGAACCCCTTCCCCTTATTATTATTATTATTCAAACAGTGCTCTCACCCAAAGCCCTTGCTGTATGTTATGTACAGAAGGTGAAACTCTAATCAAAGTGTAATCAACAGTCAGACCAATTATGAAACAGCGCCCTTCACAAGCACCAACATCTCTCACTTCCAATAGTCTCATCCATGTCCTTGTACAAGGGTGGCTACCACGAGAAATGTTCTTGAAATAAGCATCTCCCCGTTGAAGTAAAGTCTTCCCCAAGCTGCTGTAAGTTTTCGATGAAATCTCTTTAGTCCTCTCCAACACCCCACCAATTTTTTTTCTCTTTCCACAGTGAATCAAGACCGATTGTCATTAGGGCAATAATTTATACACATAAAATGCATTTATATGTATATAAAATAATTACAAACACTTGGGTGTGCACATTCACTTGTGTCTACCTTCTTTCATATTTTAGCCATAACGGAGAATATCGAGCCTTAACAGGATAAATTTTCCAGGAACAATGTATCATGAATAGATCGGGAAACATATGAGAACATCCTGGCAGTAATCCTGGTTCTAAATAATAGAAAGAGACCAGCCACAATAAAAAAAAGTATAAAAATATATACTTAGGAAAATAAACATGACTGATCTAAAAGTTCCTCAGCTTACCCTGTTTGACTGTTGCAGGCGCTGCCTTGCCTCTAAATACTTGGGATTCACATGAATGCTATGTGGTGGGCGTTGTGATTGAGAGTCAGGCCTGGATTCTGTTGTGCCAGAAGACGAACCATTCATGGCAGGTAGGAAACCAAGCTCTTTCTCTATTTTCTGAAGAGTTGCAGAGGGGAATACACCTTTCCAAGTCCCAAAAAGATGTCGCATACCAGAATGAATTGAAGAATCAACCTGTCCATAGGCCCTGCAAAATACCTAGGAAAATAATGAAAAGATTGGTGATTAGTTGCGACAATAAGTAGCCCAGCATATAGTAGCAATTCATGTGATTATTGAAACAGCAGAAAATTAGAAAACCACTTTGGAAAAATTATAACGGTGGTATAGGATAAAGGCTTTATCAGTTAATAATTCAAGACAACAAATCACTGGAAAAAAAAAATATCTGATTTCTATAGTCACAAAGGGAAAATTTGCCATCAGTTAAAACTTCAACGTACTGCTAATCCAATGACCAGCACAAATCATTCCATAATTCCTTTTGAAAATAACCACACACAAAAAAATGCATATCACTTAAAATGAATTTTCCAACAAACTATGATAAATTTCAAGTAGCTCAAAGAAACTAACCTCAGGTAGTCTGGCAGCAAAGTATTTTATGTAATCTCTCCCAATGTTCTTTACAATACTATCTAAAAGGTAAAGGGATGGTAGCTTTTGCTCACTCGGAACCTGCAAATAATTTGTACAATCAGATTAAATGGAAAATCAGCATTCCTTAAACCATCTAACGGGACAAAATATTCATGATGATGGATTTCATGGCAGGATCAGTAAGTAAATAATCTTAAGAAACAGCAAACAGACCATTTAGTCATTCATAGTCTGTCAACCTTCGAACAAAATCCAATCAGAAAAATTATAGAGCCAAATATAACGATTAAGAGACTTTTTTGACAATGAATGAGAAATGTAACATTTGTCTGGAAAATCTAATATTACAAATTTTATTTATTTATTTCATAGCTTACCATTCATGCATGCATAATGTTACAATAAGTTCCAGAACAAGAAGAGATAAAAAAAAAAACTCAATTTTGTGCTGATCTCATTTGGAAATAATCAACTATTCGCCACTCCTTACCAAATGGGAAAACAAGTAATTCACCATCTAACCACATCATGCTAGTAAGTTTCCAAAGGCCATCCTAATAATTTACAGTTTCCTAAAATTACATTTATCCATAGGATCTGGAAGGAATTTACCTCAACCTATTTAAAACTGGTTGGACCAGGAGAGCCAAAAGCAGAGCAACAGAATTTGGTGGAGGATTTCTTAATCAAATAAATCAGAATTCAATTTGTTCTTAGATAAACAATGGTAAAATTTCAGCAAAATGGACTATATATGATTTTTTATCTTCGAGATAATTCATTTTGATGAGATAAAAACGAAATTGAAGTTTGACAAGGTGAAAAAAATTTCATCTTGGAAACCGGGGGGGAGGTGAATTGAGGTGAATTGATTCAATTTTCAAAGTTCTAAATCAGCTGACCCATTCAATCCAAGTCTAACCAATTTCTATTTATCAACATGAAAAGAAATTTCTGATCCATTTACTGATGACAATTTTCATGACGAAGGTTAAAAGGAAAATTTAACAGCGGGCAAAAATACACTATTAAATTACATGAGGAACCCAATGCAAGCTGCAATATAATGTTCCAGTATTGTTTAATGCATGCATGTGAACCTAATTCATGTTATGGCTTGTGTACATTCAGGTGCATGGGAATGAGGCATGGTTTACACTGACTGTTCATAAGTACACTTCCAGATTGGAGATTGATAAAGCCTTCGAAATTGAAGGTCTCTCCATAAGATTAATGCCATCATAATATATCATCATTGAAAAGCAGCCAAGAAAGTCCCTTTAAAATCCTAGTAAGAAGGTCTGTTTCTTTCCCAACTTAAATGTGTAATCATCCTATTATATAAAGGACAAAAAAAATGACTGTATGCTAACCAATGATGGCAGGAAAAACTAGAAATTGCTACTCAGACATTTCGCAGTGACACTGATTGGAACACTCATAGGGGACTTGTCCATTGGTAGAACTATAATCATTTAAAAAAAAAAAAAAAAACTAAAGCTGGAATGATGGTAATGATATTACATGCCCTGAGGTTGCACCTTCCAAACAGTAAATCACACTCCAATTACCCATACAATTTCCACACATCAAATGGAAACATAAGGGACGTTTGATCATATCCATGCTAATCAACTAAAATGGTCAACTTCACTGATCAGTCATTGTACCAGGGGCAGTGCCAGGGTAGTGACAAGCAGACACCTGAAAGTAAAGAGAGCTCCACAAGAACTACAACTCACGGCATCATGACATCCACATAATGGGTCAGCTTCCAAGTGTTCATGTTATCTAGCGATGTGCCAACTTCAAAATGCAAGCTCCCATAAAGCCATCACATAGCTCATCCAGTAACTAATTTATAAATTTTAAATCTCAAGGAATTGCTAATCACATCAACACCAGCGATAGGAACTTTTTGGAAAGCACCACAGCGATGGGGGCTCAAGCAAGTAACAAATTCAGGCAGACCACAGCTTGCCAAAATCTAGGAAATAGAGAACTCCAACTTCATAACTAACAGTGTCTTGAACTGTTCTCTTCCCAATGGACCGAAATTAGTTTGGAACTGCATTAATTCATTACTTTGAAAATTCTAGTTAAATACTACTAGTTATTGCACAAACTAAGTGGAGGATACAGATCAGATCAATATTCTATAAAGAAAAGGACTTTTCTTGTTTTCCTTCCCTTTTTCTTTCATTATCTTTTACAACTCAACCATTGCCATGAACCACAACCAGAAGACAATTTCACATTCACTACAGAAACAGCTACAGTCGATACAGTAAGCAAGAACGGCGTAAACCAGTTCACCTCAAGAATATTCGCACAGATAGTAGCGGCGATCCCCTTGGCAGCATGGAGGCTCTCCCCCGCGATAATAGTAAGGTTAGTGATGATTGGCTTTGAATTGAAGGTCAGTTCTGCAAGAGCTGTCTTGTACTGACTAACAAGTTCTTGATGCTGCTGCGGTTGATAAGTTCCTCGTACAGACTCATCTCTCTCTACATTCCTGTCCCTCTCGTTCGTTCTAAGCCTCGAAAGTAGCGGTCCAGCTCCAGGGCCGCTTCCAACAGTAGAGACTCTTTGCTGAAACGCTCGATCACGATCGACAACGCCGTTCAAACTACGATCTCGTTCGGTCTCCTCAGACAATCTAGGTTTCTTCAAACCTGGTTCTCTCGACCTATCAATAGATCTACGAGAACTCTCCATTTCCATCTCCTAAACAAATCCGAAAGAACAAAGGAAATTCTCAAAAACCCTAACCCTAACCTACTTTGCGTTACACGTACAAGATAAGAGAAAGAAGAAAATTGAAACTAATACAAAAAGATTGACACTTTTAGTCTAGAGTCGATCTGGAAAGGATTTCACGAATCCAAAAAACCCTAGAATCTCCGATTACAGTCGATTTACATAGTCAAAAAGCATGGCTATCGATGCAGAAGCGTTGGGCCTCCGAAGTAGTTGAGCTCCGTAATTTGGGGAACAGAGGAGGAGCATTTGAATCGAAGCGAATGCAGAGAGGAGGAGAAGAGAGGGCTCCTATGTGGCCAAAGCTCCTTGGCTCCATCTCTGAATCTGGCAGAGAATGGACAACAGAATCAAGCCGATTTTCTTCTTCATTCCGCCCTTTTTATATTTCCGTTTTTCATCGACGCCAGAAAAAGAGGGAGAGGGGAAGGATCGAAACGCGCGTGGCACCTGGTAAGTTGTAACAGTAAAAGGAGATGGGAAAAAGACACTTACCTCCCTAGTATTTTAACTTAATGACAGTTAATCACTCAAATTCATTCCCTTACAAAAATTATTAAAATATAAATTGATCTACATCGTAAATTAGGGGGTGTTTGGTAACACTTCAGAAGTTGGATTCTGACTTCTAGAGTATAAATAGAGTAGAAGCCTGTTTGATAACCCGATTCAGGCTTCTGGAGAATCCATGAGTGAACCGGCTCCAAATGAGTTCTAGAATCCAATTTTTTGGAGCATCAAATAGATGTTTTTCGACTTCAGAGCACAATTTTGGAGTAAAAATCACCCCACACCACTACTACCACCAACTATCACTACAACCCACCAGCCACCAGCCACTACCGCCACCACCCTCCACCACCCATTGCCGCCACCACCACCACCACCACACTGCTACCACCCATCGCCACCACTACCCACCACCACCACCACCATCCTCAATCACCACCCACCGCCACCTACCATCGCCACCACCACCAACCACCGGCCACCAACCACCGCCACCACCACCTACCACCACCACCAATTATCACCCACCACCACCGCCACCACCACCACCTCGTCGCCACCACCACCAACCACCCACCATCGCCACCACCACCATCCTCAATCACCACCCACCACCACCTACTATCGCTACTAGCACCAACCACCAACCACCACCACCACCAACTATCACCCACCACCACCGCCACCACCACCACCCCCGTCGCCACCACCACCAACCACCCACCACCGCCACCACCATCCACTACCACCCACCGCCACCTACCATCGCCACCACCACCGCCACCACCACAGCCACCACCACCCACCAACTATCACCGACCACCACCACCGCCACCACCCTCCACCACCACCACCCACCCACTGCCACCCTTCACCACCACCTCCCACCCACCACCACCGTCACCAACCATCACCACTCACCACTAGTGCCACCATCCGTCACCCCCCACCATTACTCTGGAGTCCATGACTAAATTAGGTTAACAAACATGTTTCTACTCCCTTATACTCTTGAATCCTTTTGAAGTTGGAAGTTGAAGTTTTATCAAACAACCCCTAAGAATATCCATTAGTTGCTAACAGTGGGAGTCAAATATTTCCTTAATAATCAAATTAACCCTTTACAAAGGCGACTGATTAAAAAAAAAAAAAATAAGATGAGTGAAGGAGTAAAATCTCTATTTTGTTTTTATTTGATTTTCTAATCATTTTGAGCTACCATTGCAGCTTCACGAAGGATGAGGATTCTTCAACAATCGCATTGACTCTGGAATCAATAAGATGTCTTTAATTGGACAGTAACATACTATTATCTTCAATCTCATTGAGAGAGAGCAAATTTCCTGCTCATTTTTCTGGCTTATGATGAATCTTCATTGAAAAATCTAAGGTGTTGTGGATCTTTGGTTCAATACATTCTCAAGGAAACAGAGTCGATATACAAGCTAAGGTGAGTAAAGCTTTTCTTTTCTCCATCTTTGTTTTTTGGGTTTTTTCCCTTAGTTTCCTTTCCGTTAGTAGGAGCTCATTGATTTTGTTTACTCAAAATTCGAAATGGGTTATTTTGGCTTAGCCGTGGGCAGTTTTAAGGGATTATTGATTTATGTTTATTCAAAATTCGAAATGGGTTAATTTCGCTTATCGATTTCTCTCTTTTTTTTTTTCCTGCTAGGTGATTCTTATCTTCCGAGGTTATTTCAAATATACAAGAATCTATAACTTTTAAAACCCTAGCCCTCACCCGAAACCCCAAAGAAACCTCTCGGTCATTCTCTCCACACCCACGTTTCTCTATCCATATAGAATCCATCGATTATCAATCTCCAAATTTAAGACCTAGCAGAAGAATTTATTGGTGTGTGGGGGAAGAAGCAGGAGAGAGAAAGAAGTGCATTGGAGCAACTGATTTATGCTGAAAGCTGGTTTATATTGAAATAGAGGAGTCAAGCAGACTTTGGCCGAGTAGAGTTTCGGGCCTTTAAGCCTTCACTTATTTTCCAGTCTGCATACCAGATCTAAAGTTTCATTTCTAGAGAATTTTCTTTATGACGATGTGGTGGGACATTTTGTGTTGTTCACTAATACTCTGAGAAGCATGAGTGCTCATTTGACTACAGGAGTGCTAGTAGGGATGTCATAGCCAAGGCGAATCCTGTTGTGAAGGTTGAGAAGATTGAGAAGATCTGACTGGTGGATCTGATATGTGGTAATGGTTATTCAAAGAGAAGTATGAAAAAGTTAAATGCCTTTTTCTGTAAGAACAGGAGAGCAGAGGTGGTGTTAGAGAGTGAATTGAGGATTGAAACTAGTTTTGTGGAGAACAGGAGAGCGGAGGCAGTGTTATAGCAACCAAATACAGATGGGTTGGGGCGAGAGAGAGAGATAAAAGGAAAGTTTTAAGAATTGAAGTGAAGGTCGCTCAAGGTAGAGTTGTCAAAAAAAAAAAAAACTTTAACACCGTTAAAAATTGGGGTTGTTTGTCTTTTACTAAAACTTGGGTGTTCAACTGTCATTAAGGTAAATTACACAGGAGGTAACTGTCTTTTTTTCAAAAGGAGATTGAACAAAACATATTTACCTGAATTTACCGAAATAGCCCCACAAGTAAGGGGGAAAGAATGTGGACGTGGTCGCCTTCCTAGGACACAGTTCATGGTTTTAGGTATCCATATTAGATTGGCTTATTTGTATCAGTTTTGTTACTGTTATGGATACATAGTCAAGATACATGATCGGTTACATGAATTGGAGTGGGAATTGGTTATGGATCGACCGATTGGCCAATACAATTGATACCGCTTATTAAGTGTAAGACCATTTCATCGTCCTTCTCTCCCCTGAACCTCAACAAAATCCAAGTTTTTGGTTTCTAGACTGAACTTCTTCCCATTGGTTTTTATTCCAAACCTTCGACGGTGACACGCAGGTTTGGGAATTATTAGGTGTTGTCTTTCGTTCTCATTTGAAGTTTCTGGTCAAGACACCTATCAATGGAGAAGCAAATTAAGTAATAGAGGGCGGGTTCGGAAACCCTGTGGTCACTCCAATGCCTAAGGTGGAATTCCATATATAAAAGTACGAGAATTGCTGTAAAGTGAGGTCAAAACAATTTAAGAGAGAGAGAGAGAGAGTGCTAAAAGTTGGATCTTGTTACCTTTGTTCTGGCAATATTTATAGAGGTTAGAGGTGGCATTGGTTCTAGCCTTGATTGCAGGTGGTTCCTATAAGGAGAGACATGTCTGTGGTAATGTTCGATCTTCCACTAGTTGTGACAGTGATCCAGTTGTGGAAGGGGAGGATTCCCACATTTTGATTCCATGAAAGCAGGGGACAAATGGTGGGGAGGAGACCTTCTAGCCCATTGTATGTTAATCCTGCAATGAATCTTTGATGATGGGCCTGCAATCCTCTCCCAATGAGTTGGTGTATGAGGGATTGGGAGGAGTCTTCATTTCTTAAGTGCGGATCAATGGTTATCCCCGTGGCATGGGGATAACCCTTCCACTTATATGTTCGTGAGGTGGCTCTCACCAGTTTAGTTGCGTGCAATGGCATGTGTTTGTCTTTTAATAGACGAGAGTTTTGGACACGTGCTCTCTCCTGATTGAAGATCATATTTGTCCCTATCACCTGGTAGCATTTATGATACGGACCACAACTACCAAGTCACAAATTTGGATTCACCACAAGAATTCCTTTCAGCTCCAGCAACGGATCAAGCTCTCACAGACAAGGGCGGAGACATGGGGACACTCGGTGAGGAGCTAATCACCTTAAGGACTTCTATGCCGATGGAGGGAAGGTCCTTCTCATTGTATTCAAGGCCGAGGGTTTAAAAGATGGTTGAGAGGTGGGGGCCTTCAAGACGGGAGAAGAGGCGCGAAGGGTGAGGTAGAACATCTAGAGGTCCTTGGTGCCAGAGACGGAGGAGGTGGTGTGGGGGGGGGGGGGGGGGGTGCGAATGTCGAAGATGAAGGGTTTGCAGCCACGGGATCAAGAAAAGTGTGCCCTCTCCCATCATCTCGTCCAACACTCCTGTGAATTGATCGAAGAGTATTAGAGTAGGGCCCTTTCGCCTCCATCGACGGTGTAGAGAGATGAATTCATAATGGTTGTGCCCCCAAGCAGAAGGCCGCTCTTGCAGTCTTGCTAGGTTCGTTAGGAACAACACCGCGGCTTGGCTGCTACCAATTTTCTCCTCCTCGGAATAATCCATAAGCGCTACTAGCTTTATTTTTTATATTTTATTATTTTTTGTTTTTCCCTTTAGCCGTACATATAGAGGAACAATATCTTAACCAATACCAAAAGATATGCTGGCTCAGCATATTGAACCGATACATACTAATACAGTTGATACATATCCAATACCATACCGTTTTCTAGAATGGCTATATTCATTCCGATACCATGAACTTAAATCATAACATGCCCTTATGGGGGCAGATTTGGCATTACACATCCTCTCTTCTCCCTATCGACTGTCGAAACCACAAGCACATGCATGGCATGCATAAAACCAATTACCTAAACAATATGTCCAATAAGGTCAACAACATAAAGTTTAGATAAAGGTGGTTTAAACATTGGGTCTTGCTTCTTGAAACTGGCCAGTATCAAAAAGCTTTAACATCGATTCAAAAATGAGGGTGTCAAAAATAGGGAGATATTATGGACAACTTGTACAAACTAAATAGGAGAAGAGTTTTGTACCAATCTGACGGACACAGTTGGATATCAATGGACTAGTAAAAACCATTAAATATTTAGGGTTTTTTTTTAATTTTTGGGGGGTCGGAATTCCACACTCCTCTTACGTAAAGGCTCATGTGGCATTTTTCTTTTTTTGGTCAAATAAAATTTTATAATAAAAAAAAATTAGTCTAACATGGTGAGATGAGATTATTAGAGGCATCCAGTTATTATTGTGCAGTAGGGGTCACTTGGTGTCAAGTTTGCAACTCAAAAGTTTGAACTAGTAAGTGGAGGGATTCTCCATATATAAGATCATAAAATTTCAATCTCATTAGCAATGTAGGACTATTCCCAATACTTCTCCTCACATGTAACCCCACCGTTAGGTGGTGTATATGTGGTAGTATATGTGGCATTACATGCCATTTTTCAGGTGACTGGTCCCTCTTCTTGGGTGACTGATCCCTCTTTGGGTGACATATAGTCCCCCTCTTTTGGGTGATCGTCCCTCTTTGGGTGACCATAGTCCCTCTTTTGTGCATCTTGCGTCCCTTTTTCGGTAACTTGACCTCTCTTTTTTAGAGTTACTATGAGAGAGAACTTGGAGTTTGGTACCATGTCAAGTTTCCAACTCAAAAGTTCGAACTAGTAAGTAGAGGGACTCTCCATATATAAGACCACAGGATTCCAATCTCATTAGCAATGTAGGATTATTCCCAATAGTTGGTACTTGGTCCTCATCGCTTTCAGTGTGCCGATCATTTTGAGTTGCGGTTGGTGGGGCCGCGGAAGGATCACAGGCCACTGAGGTGACTGATTGTGTACGGATCCGCATCCTCTTCAATTGATCATTTCGTTGGGGAAATGTTGGTGATTGCTCCATAAACGACAACTGACCCTCCTTCAACAAAAGACCTTATATTTTCATTTGGGCCTTATGCTATACGGATTAGGATCGTTTTCTGAACTTGAGTTCTCATAATGAACTTGAATTTTGAAATTGAAAAATAAAAAGTGTCAACTGGATGGTCGACACCTAGTACTCCCTCACATCCAACGGTATGAGAGTGATTGAGTGTTTTTGCAATTTTTTTTTTCACTTTTCCTTACAATCACTCTCATATCATTGGATGTGAGGGAGTGCCAGGTGTCGGCCATCCAGCCGACACTGGCCTTTGTCAAGTTCAGAATGAACTTGAGACCATCCTAATCTGTGCTACGCGGATTAACCAAAAAGTTATGATTGGCCTAAAATTGTCAGAACTCCATAGTTTCGTCACTCTTCTACCTCCAAAATCTTTCATTGTGTAGCAGGTCTTTCTCTACTATCGTCACTGACCTTGGCTGAAAGTGTAGGGAAGAGGGGATTCAGGAGGAAGAGGAGCAACAAAGCTATGGAGTTTCGACAATTTCAGGCCAATCGTAATTTTTGGTTTCAATCTGTGTAGCATGAACCACAAATGAAGATATAAGATCTTTTGTTGTGGACCATTAGATTGGAAGAACACCAGGTATTGCTCATGGAACGAACATTGGTATTCCTCTAATTAAGTGGTCCATTGGAAAGGATACGGATCCATTGCATACTCATGGTATAGGTGAGATGGAAAGTTTGGGAGAGAGCAGGCATAAGCCTGTTCCGAGGAGGTAAGCATCTGGTCAATGTAAGAAAATGTCCATCACTTGGATCATTGTTTGGAAATCGGGTACTCGGTTGAAGGGGGTGGATTGAGGCTGTTCATAGTTGATGTGATCAGTGGTACACAGTTGACATCCGTTGAATCAAAATATCAACGCACATGCATATACATTCTCAACGGTCCGAATGCAACTGCACTGCTGCTGATGATCCAGGAACGTCGAATTGGCATGGCAGATGATGGCAAGAGGGGTGGAGAGGTGGCCGTGGGAGTGGTGGTTCTTGGAAGCTCAGGACTGGGGAAGGTCTTGGGTGAAAAGTGTGACTGATTTATGTGGCATTTGGATGTTTAGTATCGTATGTCATTATCTACTCATACATTTAAGTTTTAATCCAAACACCTTTCCTTTTACTTTTTCCTTGAAGTGGTAACTCGTGGTTAAAAAATTAAAGGCAAAAAGTTTTGTATGCAGCTGCGTACATGTACACGATCATACTTTCAATGGACACGATCCCCCTCTATTAAATGAAAGACTAATACACCGACCATGGTCCATGTATGAACCCATCCTCAAACGTCAGCGTGGCAATCCCTCTCCAGGAGGGATCATGGTTAAGGCAAAAAAGTTTTGTATACAACTACGCAGAAGTACACGATTTTACTTTCAATGGATAAAGAAATATAATCTCCAAACCATTCCCCCCCTCCCCTATATTAAACAAAAGACTAATACATTGACCACAGTCCGTGTATGAAACCCAACCCCTAACGACAGTGTGACAATCCCTCTCCAGGATTGAACTCCTCTCAAGTCTAACATGATCCAACAGCTGGAGTTTACTCCGAACGTAAACCCAATGTATTGATATGCTCATTGGATTGACTCTAACTACTGGATCACAACTTGAGGGATGATTGGACTTGAGAAAAGCCAGATCCCCCTCTCCACAAACCTCTCAGATTCTAGTATTTTCTCTCTCCTCTCTGACGTTCACTCATTCCTCCCATGTCGGCTTATACTATTTCCCACACTCCCACTGATGTGTTGTGGGAAATTGTCCCCACAATGGCATTGTGGGAAACCCTCTCCCATAACTATATAGTTTTGAGCATCAGAGACCTAAGAACTTTTCATCTGCAAACGTTTCACAGATGTTTTATGCAAAACTGTTAGATGAAGTCTTCAGATGTCGGTGCTAAACTCTGGCAACAACAGGGAATGTCTTAATTGTAAAATTGAATCCTCAAGAGGACTGCATGGAAACAGGCTTCTGCACTGAAACCATAGGATGCACCAAGCTCGTCGGCATAAGAAACAAGCAAACAATAGATGCTCCAGGTGACCCCCAGAAAGGAGAAAGAAATTCAACCTCAGATGCATGGCAGGAAAACTGCTCTAATAGCCTCTCATGCCTTGTAGTTTGCCAGTCATCAGCCAAGCAGCATCAACATCTACAAGCAGCAATAATAAGACATCAGTAATAGCACAACTATGAGACCCTTCACACCATTTAGCATCCACAGAAAAAGGCGCTTCACTTCGATCCCTGTGTCTGCAATCCCTATCCTACACAAGCAGAAAAGAGTTCAAAGTTTTGATGATAACATCTGCCCTTCAAAGCATCATGGTAACAGCATCCTTAGTTCTATGGTGAAACCTAGGATTCCTAAGACTGTTTGGATAACAAGAAAAACGAATCTTGAATAAAAAAGAAAAGAAAAAAGTTTTCCTTCTATTTGGTTGCCAGGAGAAAAGAAAAGAAAACAAATATTTTATTTAATTAATTGTGAAAAAATCGTTGATATTTAATTAAAAAAAGAGGACAATACGAGGAGTTAAGAGAGAACTTCAGCACGTGAAGCTCAAGTTTGAAGGTTGAATGGCACAGCTTCCCTGTGCCCACCACAATACCATTCTCATCATCCCTTACAGCCTCATTAGGTTCGCTCACCGTGAATCCCCCCAATTCTTCTTGCTTTTCTCTCTTTCATTCCCCTTCTCCCTGAGACTCTCCCACATTGGCACTCTGTTTCTGCCTCCTCTTCTCCTCTGCTCTGCTTTCCTCCCCCATCTCTTCCCCTGTCTCGGGATTCCCTCCCTCCCCTCGCACCCTGGGACCTGCCCGTACAGTTTCCCAGAGGAACTGAGTTTTGGGGGGTGTTGGGGATCACAATTCCCGAGACATTTTCAAATTTAAAAAATGGAATCTTCTATCTCACAGATGCAATCCAAACAGTCAGAAAATACTGAAACCCAAGAAAATGGTACATATTTTATTTTCTTTTCTTTTCTTTTCTATACATCCAAACACAGCCTGATACTAAAGTGACCATTTTGGTAACAGCACCTTATTAATCAAACACAATAAGTAACTAACATTACTCTGAAGCCATGCAATGCAGTTCGGTGGGTAGGAGGAATTGGAGTGAATCTCCTAAGCAGATTGATCAAACTCAGTGCATCACCTTTTAAGTCATAAAAACAAAAGTGTTTATTATTATTATTATTTTTTAATTAGAATCTGCAGATTTATAAGGTACACCAAATAAGATCTTGAGAAGAGGAAAGGACCTGTAGGTAGCCAAACTATGTTACTAAAATTACAATTGGTGGCAATAGGGATGGCAAGGGATCAGGTCAGGCTGGGATGCTGCCTTCTGTGCACCTTGTGGTTAGTTAGCCATCAACAAATGGGATGCTGCCTTCCATGCGCAAGTTAGGGTTTAGGGTTGGTCAATATTAAATAGGGTATGGTATAGTACAGGCAAAACCTGTTCCTAACCCACCTTCTAGCATTGTTACCTGGATTGTTGCTCTACCTCCTGTTGTGTGAACACCTCCATTTTAGCTGGTTTACAAGGAACCACCACCAAACTTGACTTCATAATTCCCAATAACCATGATAACTACAGATATTCTACTAAATCAACGTTATACTTATAACATCTGTACATGGCAACAAAATCAATGAAGTTAACTTACCAACAGCCCTTTACTCAGAAGTGAATGCTGGAATGACCTGAAGGAAGCCCATCTCAGCAAGTGCCAATGTAAGAATTGCAGTGAATCCCAGTCAACAAACCTGCATAGTTCAGCACTTTGCAAAGTATTTGTTAATGAGAGACTTCACAAGGCAAGTGCAGCTCATGAAAGAACAAATTCAGTCAATGAACAAAATAATCTTCTAAAAGAATGCATGCACAGGAATGGATGAATAAATAAATAAACAAAAGAACCAAAACAAAAAGAAAAAATACTCAATATATTATAGCGAATAGTTCAAACTAGACCCTCAACTAGAGGGGAGAAAATAATATGTGGATCCATAAAGGCAGCAAGTGCCGAAGCGTTTGAAACACTAAGGCCCTGTACTCCTCGAAGGATCAGGTTTTTGCTCTTCATATTGCTTGTCAAAATCATCCAAAACAGATACATCACCCGGCCACTTGTCAATTTCTGAAATTCCCCCTGCTTGCTGTGAACTCAGGTCCCAGAGATCTGATAATCCACCAGGCACTCCCAACTCTTGTACATCGTAATTGACAAGATTATCCCAGACATCATGGCTAGAACTAGATGTAGCACCACTGGCATCGAAACCCATGCTCCATATATCCTCCGGTTTCACCAAGCTCTCGTCCCCTGGGAATGTATAGCCTGAAAATGCCTTTTGCCGAGCTAAATCCTCTACGAACGATGCATAATACTCGGGGCTAATTTTGTGCTGGGGACTAACCACATTCTTTCCTTTGATGAAGGGACCCTCTGAGCCCATAGGTCCTGAGTCCAATGTCCCAACCCCCATCTGATCTGAGGGCCCAATGAGGTCTTGCTGCATTTCAGTTGAAGCAACATTTCCAATTTGAACCTGCAAGCCTGATGCACTGAAACATAGTTTCCCCACCATATCTTCTAAGATATAATCAGGATATTGCTTATCCACAACTGGTTCTAATTCTTGTGTTCCCAAAGTTGTAGGAATGCTACTCCAATCAGGATTGTACTTCACTATCTGCCCTTCCATGGGTGAATCGGATTTAATCTGGCCTGGTTGCTGCTTGATAAATTTCCTTCTGACCCTAGGAGAACCAACCTCTTTCTGTTCTGCCTTTTGCTGAAGACGAGCCAAGAACACTGGATTCTGAAGCAGTTTTGCCAAAAATGAGACCATCTGCTTTTGTCTCTGCTCTGCTGTCTGGAGCCTCTGCTTTGTTGCCGCTAACCGCTGAGCTGTTCCACAGTGCTCCTGCTGCAATTTTACAACTTCCTGCATCATAAGATTCTTCTCACTCCTCAGCCTCTCTAAGTCACTTTCCAATCCAGATTTCCCAGCTTCAACAGAAGACCCAGAATAGCCACCAATCTGCTGCGATTGAGGGGACTTGCGCCTGTGGATGTTCTTCAATAAATGCTTCTTACCACGTACAAATTCTTCATTGGCAAACTCCCAGCGATCAGTGTCAATTTTGCGAAATCCCTGGATTTGACAATCAAAGAGATACGAAATGAATGGGAAAAAGAGAGTGGATGCTACAAGAGGAACAATACAAGTTTACATTACAGACAACTCCAATGATCCAAGACAATTCAAAAATACCCAAGATCACACAAATGGGAAGGTCAGAAGGCCTACACAGGCAATCCGTAAACAAGTAAAAACCAGATTCTCAAAAGAAAACATTGAGAGTCCAACTAAACCATGTAAACAGGGAAGGTTGATAACATTAGAAGAAAACATTTCTCAGAACCTGAATTACTACCTGCAAAGAGACTCCCCACTCCATGCAATGAGGAAAGAAGGATTTTCTTTCTTTGGCAGTTATGAAGAATATTTTCCAAAGAGAGCATTTCAGGACCAATTTGAGCTGACAGGAGAGGTTTGTACCCTTTTCTTATGATCCACAATAAGAGATTTTACATTTTAACAGACACAAAATGATTAAAACGGAAACCTCAAAACCTGAGAAACAGACAAGGTAGTTCCTAAGCAAAACGATATTGTTGTCATGAAATCCCCAAAATCAATAGAATATCTGCATCTATTCCAGTGACGTACGCGTCCATGACCCAACCACATGTACAAACTAAAATTGAGACAACTATACAATAGCAAATCCTTGACCTTCCAGAAGGCTTGTGTTACAATCGCGATTTTTCCAGAAGAAAAAAAAAAGGTCTCAACGGCTATCATAAAAAAATAAAAGATAAAAATAATACACCATACAATGAAGTATATTACAAACAGAACCAGATACAACAGCAAATCCTCCCAGAAGGCTTATATTACAATTCACGAATCTAGAGAAATGGTCTCGGCAGCAATCTACAGATATGGACCCTGATCAAATATGGTTACAGAACAAAATTTTAAAAAAAGAAAGGGAAAATTACATAAGAAAAGGAATACATGAAAAACAATTACAAACAGATCAGATAAAAAAGAACAAAAGAACTACGTACAAAGAGCACCAGCCCAAATTAGCTGTGTTTCAGCAATACCCACATAAGTATTTAGCTGGCGGACAAAACTGGAGAAATTGTTGTGCTTGAAATTCTGGGGAAGGACGACCCTGGCAAACTCTATAGTATCCCAAACCACGAAAGTTTCACCGCTCGATCCCCACGATATAATTGGATCCAGACACCGGTCTTCAACCAAATCGTAAGTTTTAGATAGGAATGGAGGAATGGGATTCCCTTGAAGGCATTCAAGGGGCTGAGGAACCCCAACAAACTCTCTCTCCCTCTCATCAGCTGTCAGATATGTAGGACCTCCTCCAGAGAACACCCCCTTAGATTCTGTCTCCATAGGAGCAGACAGTTTCACAGCAGAAAACCCCCCAATCTCTCCGGAAGGAGAAGCAGAAGAAAATGTAGACGACAAACCAGCGAGAATAGAGCTTTCTCCAAAAGGGCCACGTTTTGATTCGACGCCCAAAGAGGACGAAGCTCTAGTAGAAGGCAGGTCTTCGAAATCCATCAAAGGAGAAGACGAGGACGGCCAGACCACGGGTTGAGTAACAGGGAGTCCCGACTCCAATGGTGGTGTTGGTGGAATCGAAGAGGGAGAAGAAAGAGGAGATGAAGAAATCGGAGATTTCTCTTTGGGATCCATTGATACAACTGAGAATCTGGAATCAGAGACGAATAGAAAAAAAAAATTTGATTGTGGCGTCTCATAAGTGATATGAAAATGACGAAGCAGTCGAGTGAAGTGAACATTTATAGGTGTCGTTAGAGCTTCGCCGCCTAACTGTTTGATATTTTTACTAGCAGAGTCGAAAAATGGAAAGGCGGTGGAAGAGGTTCTGTTGGGATCTTGGCATCTCTCCCGATGGTTGGCGCGGAAGAGAGGCCCCCACCATAACAGTTAAGAAACCAGATTATCAGAGCCGACCATTCCAACGAAGACGACGACCTTCGTGGGTGCTTCTCTGTGGTTAAAGCTGTGAGTTCTTGAGACTAGCAGATTTGAGGTTTCCCGCCCGACAGCAAAATAAGGCAGCGGGCCCGGGAGATTTCAGATATTTTCATGTCACGATGCATTTTATATATTTATTTATTTATGTTCTCTCTCATTGGTCGAAAGATATTCTAGAGTTCGAGGTTTCAGGTATTTTCTATTTCTGGAATGCTGAAGTCAGCAAAATATTTTTAAATCGATCTTGTCATGGTGCCAGTCTTAGCCGCTAAGGTCAGTGAAACTTCTAGATGTTCAAACATTCAGCCCCACAACAAAATTTGTCTTTTTTTTTTTTTTCCTTAAGGGCGGGCCGACGGTGGGGGCAAATTTGGTCTTTCGTTTTCTTACTATGTAAGTTTTAATTTTGATTTTTTTGAGATGATTTATTGGGGTTAAAAATTCATGTCCAACATATTTTTCCTTCACTTAAACATAAGAGGAGTGAAATGATCAATCCGCTCCTAGATGGATGCTTGTGCGTGTATTTCTATTGATTCTCGTGTTACTGTAGAGCCACAATCGAATAGTAAACCCTTTACTGCAGAACCACACAGTCAAATAATAAAACTCTTTCCCAATTAATTACTATCATAAGGGTCAATTATTTGTTCAAACGTCACACGACATTATTTTTGTTACATGGCAGATAATGTATCTATTCTGACCATTAATTAGAGAAAATATTTCTACCATAAAAAATAAAAAGAAGAGAAAACATGGTTTAGATTAAAAATTAATCATATATCAAATTTCAAGCTCTACTTCAATTAAATACCCTTTTTTTGTATTAACATGTATCTTGTGTATTCTATGCATGTGTACTAATACTATAAACATTACCATGCACTTTTCCAACACTTAGGCTCTGTTTGGTATCATTTTTATTTTTGATTTTTGTCTATTTATCAAAAAAATCTTTTTGAAAATCATTTTTGATAAAAAATAAAATGTTGTTTGGTAGTTACAATAAAAATAGAATGTGGAATGAAAAATAGATTTGGTATGCCTTAATCTAAAAATAATTTTTATTTGAAAAACAGCCTGCATTATTTTGGTGGTGAAACATCCTACAATCCTCCACACTGAACAAGCATTGATGAAACAGCAAGTTAATCCTCACAATACCAAAAGCAAGCAACAACAGCAAACAACGGTGGTGAGACTCCTTATCATGGTCGTTTTCTACATCAGCAACGACGGTGGTGGCGAAGGTCTATCTCACTCTGTCACAGAAGCACATCAAAGAACATGATATCTAGATGGCTGTGGTTGTAGAACCTTTATTTATAACTCTACATCTTCTACTCTGTCAACTTCTCGAGGGATGGGGATTTATTCAAAATTTAAATTGAAATGGGATTTATAAGAGGGATAGCAGATCAGGGAGATCAAGGATGTTAGATTTTAAACAAGGGAACCTAAATGCATGTTCTGTAGATGGCTATGTTAAAGAGATCCGCAATTAACATTCTATCAATAAGAAATAACATATATCAGCTTCACGAGCTTCTCCTCCTCCATTGAAAGCACAAATGGTATTTCTGCTACAATCAAATAAACACCAACCCTATTCCTAAAAAGCTCATCAAGATGCATTAAGTCCACCTGTTTAAAACTATTTATTCATCCTAGGTACAAGCAGAAAACACAAAAAACGCTTCCTCCTACTTTGAAATATTATTACCAAAAAAAAAAAACCCCACAGTAAGACAAAGAGAAAAACACACACACAAGGAGTAATACATGAGAGCAGAGAAAGACTTAGGCCCCGTTTGATAACACTCCAACTCCCATGGAGCTACTTCTGGTCTGAAATTGTTTTCTACTTCCTCTCTAGAGTCAAGATTTTTGAAGTAGAATGTTGTTTGATAACGCTGCTCTAAAATCAAAAGACTATACTTCCAGAATGTTGTTTGATGGTGGTAGTGGTGGTGGTGTGGTGGTAGTGGTGGCGGCGGCCGTGCTGGTAGGGGGGTGGTGGCCACAATGGTGGTGGTAGAGGCGTGGGTGGTGGGTGGTGGCAGTGGGGATGGGTGGTGGCGGTGGCGGTGGCGGTGGCACTGGTGGTGGTGGGTGGTGCTGGTGCTGGTGTTGGTGGCGGCAGTGGTGGTAGGTGGTGGGTGGTGGGCGGTGCCGACAGTGGTGATAGGTGGTGGGTGGTGGTGGTGGTGGTGGTGGTGGCGGTGGTAGGTGGTGGCGACAGTGGTGGTGGGTGGTGGTGGTGGTGGTCACGGCAGCTGTGGGTGGCGGGTGGTGGTGGGGATGGTGGCGGTAGAGGGTTGGTGGTGATGATGGCAGTGCCAATGGTGGTGGTAATGGCAGTCGGTAGTGGTAGTAGCTCCGGAGCAAGAGAAGTAAGTTTTTTTAACTGAGACATTTTTGGAGCGGTTCACTCCATTGGAGTCAAAACTTGAACCGTGTTTATCAATCGTCATTCTGCTCCGGATTAGCTCCGGAGCTAAGAAGTAAGGAGCTGGAGTGTTATCAAACGGGGCCTTAGAGAGAACAAACCAGTCATTGCAACGATGCCTTGAGAATTTGGACAAGCAAAGCAGATGCAAGGGCAGCTTGTCGTTGCGTTCCATTTTGCAGAAACCCAAGTAACAGCGAAGAAAAATCTAGAGGAAGTTTGGTTTTCGGTGTTCTTTATTCACTTACACTCAAAGTCGAAGGAGAAGGCACGAAGAAAAATTAGAATGAAGAAAAGAAGCACTCACGAAAATGGAGGAAGAAGATAGCTGATTCAAACAAGAGGTTGAACCCACATATTAATACATTTGTAGAGCTTCTTTCAACGGTTGCAGGAGGATGACATATCTCGTTTAAAAGTCAGTTGGACTGAAATATGGACGGATCACATTCTCGATTCCCAAATGCAGATTGTGAACCAGGGGAGAGTGGGTCGGAGACGGGAAAGAAACAAAGCAGCAGCTGAGCGGAGAAAGAGAGGGGAGGATCATTTCTTCACATATGAAAATATCAATAATACCCTCAGTTTTGAACCCTTTGTGCACGTGTTCATTAAGTTTTGCGCCAAGATTATCAAAAATCGTTTTTGGCAAAACACAAAAAGAGGTCTCAACCTCTTTTTGTGTTTTGCAATGTTTTGATTTTTTTGAAAATAAAAATAAGTTCATAACTCATACCAAACACTTGCAAAAATAAAAAGCTGTCAGAAAAACAAAAAGAAAAATCATACCAAACACAGCCTAAATGATTGAGACTAAAAAAATATATAAAAATGAATGACCTAGATTTATTTTGTAATGTTCAAAAACATCACATTCAATTATTACATAGATAACTACCTTATTATTATTATTATTATTATTATTATTATTATTATTATTATTAATGTTAATGTTAAGAACAAATGATTTTTTTCCCTTATGACCCAGTTTTCTCTTCACTCATGGGTTTTAATGGTTGAATGGGAATCTAGGAATAGAGATAAAGGTAGATCAAATATCTATCTTGTAGGAGGGAGTAATTATGAATCGGACATAATCATCTTAAATGTGTGGGGTGTGGTTGTCATTAGCAACGATGATTGAGAATGGTTACCTTTATGGTAAACTCCAAGGGAAGAGTGTGAAAACCCCCCTCCCCCTCTTTTTATATACGTGACCCTAAAGCTATGTTTGGATGTCCGACAAAAAAAAATAATAAAATAAGAGTAATGATGAAACAATAATGAATTTGCATATTTATCTCTTTCCTACACTTAAATTTTTTTTCTTTTTTGAATATCCAAACATAACCTATGTGAAGAAACTATTTTTTTTCCTACTCAACCCAGACCATGTTGCTAAACATAACCTATGTGAAGAAACTATTTTTTTTCCCACTCAACCCAAACCATGTTGCTACTCAACCCAACTTCAATTTGATCCTACTGACAATTTTCACTGATCCAGCCATACTCAGTCAACCCCAAACCAACAACACCTAGTACTGAGTACCTACTACCTACTGTTGATCACTGCCAGATCATCACAATGGAAGCTTTGACCACCAGAGCAATGCGGTTGGATGGGCATCAAAACTCCTCAAAGAACAACCAAATAATTTCTTCACAGGTACTGCACAAGAATCCTAGAGAAAGTCATCCAACAAGGCATGCAATGGCAAGCCTAAAAATATGGACGGATTCGAAATTCATTCATTGTTTGTCAGATGAAGAATGCCGGACGTGGCTGTGACCTGTGGGAGTCATTTGCTTTTTTGTTTGATATCAAAATAGTTTTACCTTCAGTAGCACAAGTACTTTCTGAAAATTGAAATTTTCACGGAAGCTATGACAGTTTATGTGAATTCTGATCCCAATGTTTTAGGTGGAAGTAAATTCTTTCTTTGCATGACTAATTATTAACTTTTTATACTCTTTGTCCTCTACAAAGTACTTGTTTTCTTACTCCAGAATGCCTCACTATAGTTTCAGAGCAGTCCTTGCTAAAGGAAACCCACATCCTTAACAGTGTGGGAGGGAAACTAGAGAAATTGAAACAAGCAATCCACAATAATTTTCCATTTAAATATTAAAAAAAAAACAATACATACAAAATTGTGTACAGAAATAATACACTTCTTGAGATGTGTGATGAAAAGGGTTGAATGCACCTTGGAGATCAATATCTTCGTGAGATGCCTAAGGTAGTATGGCTGTGTCATTGTGTTAAAAATTCATGTACACATCAGATTAGCGCAGAGAGAGAGTCAATCAATGACCCTGCCATGCATGGAACAGGGACAGAAGTCAAGCCTCAGAATAGGGATGTCAAAAGTCTGGATAAGAATATCACAAATTAATCCTCGGGAGATTATGAGGGGTCTGCAATCAACTGCAAGCTTCCATCTCAATCTTCCATTACCGATCCCTTGTGGTACATTAATGGTACCTGCCCGACCAATTCATAGGCCAGCCATAATCCAGACATCAACCAATTTGTCAAGTAGCAACATTCCTTACTCCCTTAATTTTGGAAGTATTGTATCACAATATAGTGGATGTTTGGCCGTAGAACATCTAGGTGCGGCCCATCAATTGGGTACGCCAGGAATTCTTGCAAACGGACCATCAAATCAAATAATATAGGAAGAAAGGAGTCTCAAATTGTTCTCCAGTAAATGATTAATAGAATGACAAACCTGAAGGAATCCAGGAAGCATAGACTCCTGCAACCCACTGGATCATCAATAAGATACCAGAAGAGCATTCATGAGATCTACTAGCAGGTACACCACCAGTTCAGGGAACTCGTGGCACGTCTACATTAACTGGCAGAGGCATTGGAGTTTTGCCCAATGCCCTCAGGGACTCCATGATACTAGAAAAGGAAGGACGCTTCCACGGCTCACTGCAGTTTAACACAGATTAACAAAAAAAATCAATGAGAAGGAAAAAGCAGAGGCTGTAAGTTGATCAAGAAATTGAGCACTCCACTCACTTAGCCCAGCAAGCCTTAATTAAGGCAGCCACCTGAGGATTTACATTGCTTGGAATTTCAAGCCTCATGCCCTTAAAACCAACAGCTGCCACCACCTGAGAGGAGAGTCAATGAATAGATTAAAATGGAAATTGAAGCTTGATCTATGGTTGATAAAAAAATGAAACAAGCAAAGCAACAAAGTAAAATATTAGGTAAAGTATAATACTTGCACATAGAGCTCTCAACCTAATTAATATATTATCTAGTTCTCTAAAACCTACACCAAGCATAACAGAGCATTTTACTCATATAGGAACAGTAGAAATGTTTGAAGAGTGATCATAACCTTCATAAATTTAAATTTCTCCAAGAGTAGTACAGTAGCAGATCAAAACCGTTTGGAAGGACAAAAGATTCCCAACGTTGCACTAAATGACCTCCGAAAGCTAGAGCAAATACCCAGCCATGCTTCATGTTGAAGCGTAAGGCAGTCTAAGAAAAACAGGTCCCACAATGCATAGCCATGACAACAATGCTAAGATGGGAGACAGGAGAGGATGAGTTACAAGAACAGAAATGATTAATTAAAAGACATGCAGCTGAGGCACCTCTGATGCTTTTTATTTATTTATTTATTTATTTATTTATTTATTTATTTTTGGGAGGAGGGGGGGTGTTCAATCTCAACCGAGACTAATGCCTGCACCAGGTGAAGGTGATATTTTGTTGCAACTCAAAAGAACTAGAAGGGGAGACGAAGGACATGGGTAAATTAATAAGAGAGACTTTGGAAACTTATGTTTAACAGAAGATATGGATTGATAATAGAGTGCAATGGTATACAAGTATCGGACCCCAGAAGGCTCAAATAAGGTATCATTTCTAGACATATCAGTCTCTTTCTTTTATTATCAAGTGGCAGATAGATAGTAGTTTGAACTTCAAATCCCCTCAACACAAAATTTGGCTTAGTTTCAGCTTCAAATTCCCCAAACTCAAGTAAGACATGAAAATTGTGTGCCCAACTCGCAATCGGTATTTGATTATCTTTGCTTCATTGTTAGCTGACCTGACCAAAACACTTCCTAGTTTAAAATCTTGACCAAGATAAAGTGTTTGTTACAGATAGAATATTCTCTAATCACTTTCCCAAGGGATGTCCAAATAATGAATCAATGAACAAACCTGAGATGGATTCAAGTTACTCCAAGGTTGTTGCAGCGTCATAAGTTCCCACAATATTACTCCAAAACTGTAAATATCTGACTTTTCATTTGATGGTTCATCACGAAGAACTTCAGGGGCCATC
Organism: Protea cynaroides; assembly: GCA_028583415.1. NCBI lineage: Eukaryota > Viridiplantae > Streptophyta > Magnoliopsida > Proteales > Proteaceae > Protea > Protea cynaroides. The sequence goes on along the minus strand of CM053266.1, from coordinate 46,928,847 downwards.
CACTCAGGCTAAATTAGGAGGAGGAGGGGGGCGGGGGTGGAAAGATGGTAAGTTACATTCTTGGAAAGATTCCATTCCATGTCCAGATAATGCAGGATAATGAAAAGGATATCTAATCAATATTCAATTTTAGAAGCACTTACAGTTCCTGCTGCTGACTTGGATGAGAGAAATGTGTTTGCCTTAAAACGGGAAAGACCAAAATCACAAACCTGCATAAACACAATTAAGATAGTGAGTGGAAGTAGAAAAACTGCTGCACAGAACAAGAAATGAACCTTCAATAATCATGTAGAAAGTAAGAAGCTCTGAAATCATCCTTTGAGAGAACTGCAGATCAGGCACATGGTCCAATTGCAAGAAATCCTTGGCCATTCCTGGTGAAGTTATCCTCTTTCACAGATCTTGTATTATTTGTCTGTAATCTCCTCTCTTATCTTCTATATTACATACTTTCTTGAGCAACAGTAAACCCAAACCCACCAAACCCTTTACTCAAGTTTTCCTTCTTCAGAGCAAATCTCGTCTCAAAAAAACCGACACACTTATCCTTTATTCTCAAAAACCTGATCTTTTTCCCCTTGGCCAACCCAATCACTTTGTCCTTTAGGGACCGGGGAAGAGACTTCATGGGATGCCCTCAATCAAGGAAGGACGAGATATATTGGAAAATAAAAAACTGAACATAAAATTTACACAAATAATCATAGTATGTCTGTATGCTTCAGGAATACAGTGCATGCCGAACAGGCACCAAAACAATCATATATAAGTTAATTCATAACATTAAACTTTAACAACCATATGTGCTTAGCTTATCAATATTTGCGACAATGCAGAATTATAATAAATTATATCAGAACTTTAAACTTTAATAACCATATGTGCTTAGCTTATCAATATTTGCAAGTCACAACTTTAACTGGAGGACCAGCTCTAGACAGATAGGTAAATTAAATGGAAAGGTCCACATTATTTGAATGAGCATAATTTTAATCATTTAAATCAGTAAATAAATAATCATGTATCATTAAGTATTAACTAAAACACTGATTGGATAAAGGAGAGAGAACACAAATGATATGCCGGTAAACTGAACATTCTGCATTTTTGCATAACATGAGATGAACTATAACAACTGCATACAATTCTAAGGAGCTATCCTACTATACATCAGAGCTAGCATTTTGCATAACATTAGATGAACTATAAAAATTCCATACAATTCTAAGGAGCTATTCCATAATATATCAGAGCTAGCATAACTGTCAGTGAATGAGTAAAAGTAATTTCCTCTAATGGATCCAATAAAAAAATATATATTTTGGGAAATCAATAAAAAAATTGAACAAAGAAACATTCTTCAGATACGCCCAATATCAACGATAAAGTGAGAATAGCTTTGTTTTCAAGCAAAAGAGCTCCGAATACCTTTACAGTATATTTTATGTCCACTAAAAGATTTGGAGACTTCAAATCTCTATGAACAATGGGTGGAATATGTCGGTGAAGATAATTCATTCCCTTTGCCTGTTCCACACAATCAGAAGCATATGAAAGCGAAACAAGAGAACTGCAGCAGATAAAAATCAAAATAAAATAATAGCAATAGCTAATCTGTGATTATGGCAATGTCCAAACTCTCGACATATAATCCAACAGATATATTTAAGCAACAGTATACAAGATGACATTCGAGGAAGGCATACCACATCAAAGGCCATATTTAACCGGCGCCTTTCATCCAAGACTTCTCTCGCACCTGGTCTATGCAACAGCCTGTATAAACTGCCCCTGCAATTCAAGGACAATAGTCATAAATATTTGGTAAAACTGGAAGTACACCTTGAAATGTAGATTGATCACACAAAATGCGTTTTACCATTTCCAATCCTTGTCCATTGTAAACTGATAAAAATGTGATTTCACATTTTCCCCCTCCTTTTGGTGGGAAGGGAGGTGGAAAAAGAAAGCCAAAGATCTAAGAAGAAAATCTCAGAGAGAAACCTTGATAAATATTCTGTGACTATGGACAGGTTTGGAGGCTGAGTAACAGCACCCATGAGAAGAACAATGTTTGGATGTCGTAGGCATTTCATTAGTAGAACCTAACAAGGAAAAAAAAAAGACAAGGAGTAAACTAGTAAACTACAATCCTGGAATGAGGGAAAAAAAACATAATATTCGACCAATAATTCTTCAAATTTTACAAAACTGAAATACCACCATCATTCACATATAGCATAAGGATTATATCAGGCATACCTCCCTCAAGAATTCTTTTAAGTGCTCTGCATGAAAATCTTGCTCCATAAGAATCTTCACAGCAACATCCTGACATCACAAAAATTTTTAGAAGTGAATGAAATGACTTATCCCAAGAAAAAGAAATCCAGAACAAATTTAACCACTTCGGTTAGCACAAATACGACGGGGTGCCCATATAAGATGGAAATGGATCACGATGCAAAAAATGAACCATCAAAGGAGCAAATAATGACGCAGAAACAAACTCAGGACCCACAAAACTTTCTAGCAAAGAAGGGCCATAACCAAGTGTCAGTCTGCTAGGATCAATTAGAAATCGTCCTAAAGTTTGGCATTTTTGCACAAAGTGGCCACTCTCAAGACTTAGGCTGTGTTTGGTATCATTTTTGTTTTTTATTTTTGTTCAAATTTATAGTTTTGAAGGGGTTTGGCATAATTTATGAGTGCTATTTATGAAAAATAAAAATAAAAACAAGTCAAAATTCAAAAAGAGGTCTCAACCTCTTTTTTGATTTTTGGTCAAAAATTATTTTTGTTGTGTTTTGCGCAAAACACTTAAAACATGTGTTAAAATAAAGGGTTAAAAAAGTAATTTAGTTTCCTTTTATAAAACCACCCCAAATCAAACCCTCAAGCACTCTTCTCGTTGACGAACGGAAGTAAAGCACAGAGACGCAGACCTGCAACTTCGTCCTAGAGACGGCTCTGACGGCGACGACGACAATCATTCCAATGGAGGCGACATCGTTTCTCCAAAGACGGTTCCTGGTTTGATTTCCTTCCATAATCCCTTGACAGAGGAAGAGGAATAGACGCTCCATGATAGAGGAAGAGGAAGACTTTCAAAATTCATTTTTAGACATAGTATGCCAAATCTGTTTTTCATTCTACCATCTATTTTTATTATAGCTACCAAACAACATTTTATTTTGGAACAAAAATCATTTTGATTCAAAATGATTTTTGTTAAATAGATAAAAAACAAAAACAAAAATGATACCAAACATAGCCTTAATCCCACACCCGAGTATTTTCCCATTGCACAAGGGACAGACCCCTTCCAAAACTTCCCAAATCCCACACTAAATTACTGGGAATAAGACAGAAGAAAGAATCTTTACTACTTCATCAAAAGCAAAATCATATTCATGGCCAAAATGTGTACCTATGGCACTTCTCCGAGAACTACATTATATGAAGCATAATTTCAAAAGGCTACATTCAGAATATGATAGAAAAAGTTTTTACCATTTCAAAGGAAACAAGATAGAGTCAACATAGAAGCAACGATGGAGCCACTTATTTATTCCAGTCCTTTTACTTTGGATGGCGAGAGAAGGGGGGTGATAGATCCTCTGTCGCCTCTAATAGATTGTTTCCATGTCACCTGACCACGAATGAGCATCTCAAGGATAATTCCACAACTATATGGGTTCAATAAATTCAATGGGCATTGTATCTACTTAAAATGCTTCGTTTCTATTTGGTAATAAAAGGTGAAGTAGATTAATATTAGAGGTCTAACCCCAAGAGGTAGCCCAGAAGGCAAGGACTAACACCTCACAAAAATTACACCATGTGAATCAATTCACTAAGATTTTTTTGTCCATCCATTTCATACATGTTAAATATATTAAGGTTAGCTATTGGAAGTTCACACACTAAGAAATTTGTACCAAATCCCTACACAGGCTCTCATTCTCCCTATCCCTCACTCTCTCCCCTTCAACTACTGCAGCACCCCTCCCACCCTCTCTCTCTCTCTCTCTCTCTCTCTCTCTCTCTCTCTCTGCCCCACTCTTTTCCCTCCCCACACCCCCTTCCCAGCGACTCCGCTCCCTCTACCCTACTCCCTCACACTCCACCTCCTTTGCCACTGGACGTTACTTGGTGCAATGCCCCAGAATTTTCTAAGTTAATTTTCTGCCATGATGTTGTTCAGTGGAATTGAGTGACATTTAGAAAACTAGGTGCTGCTTAGCACCCCCTAGTGTTGTGTACCACCTATTATGCATGGTGACAGTTAACAGTAGGATGCTAGAGAATATTCCTTTTTTTGCAGTATTTATTTATATGTTAAACTAATTAAATAATTAAAACAATAAAGTTAAAAGATTACTAAAATCATGGGCAACAACTGGAGTCCACTTTAGAGTGGTTTTTATTTATTAAAATACTAAATTAAATAAAGGGGAAGAACCATAATCGTGGACAGCATGGTGGGGTCCACATCGGATGGATTCTTTTTATCAATTTCTAATAATGAGGAAATAGGAAGTTAGAGAGGAACTAGGACTGGACAGCATGAGAGTTTTTGACTTGGTTAACAAGATAAGAGTGAAAATAGAAAGTTTAAAGGGATTAGGAGTACACCTCACCATTTTGTCTCTAAGCTTTATTATCTAGATAAGAAAAAGAAACAAGAAAGTAGAGACAGGAATAGGAAACTAAAAAGAAAAACAATTAAATGAGGGAGAGAGAGATAGATGTAGCCCAAAACAGAAAAGAAGGGGAGAGAGAGAGACTATATACTGTCTGATTCATATATATAACTTGTCCAAAATTGAGCATTTAGATCTGACACTACAGATCTGAACTAAACAGATGTGAGTTATAAGGGGTAATCAAAGTTCAGAATTAGTCATTATTGTATACACTTGATAATATATGTAGGGTCGGAATTCAGAAATGCCTAATGATTTAAGAGACGAACAATTCGTGTGCAAAGAAAAGGTAAGTGGAGTATAGTGGATTCACACCACTAGGGTGATATGTGGTTATGAGCCTGAGATCTGGGATTGTGTCCAGAGTAAAGTAGGCAGTACTTATTTTGGTCAAACTTTTTTTGGAGTACGCAAATGCTGTTTAAAAACATCTGAATGGAAATAATTTTTTAGGCATCAAAATAAAAAATTATTTTGGCGCTCTTCTGGTTTTTTGTGATATTTACTATAATAAGCTCAGTTTACTTACCCCCCCCCCCCCCCCAAAAAAAAAATTATGAAATTTTTGGATTGTAGAAACACCCTAGTATTTGTAAGTTAAAAATCGTCACCGTAACTGGAAATGCGGTTTTTGTTCTTGAATAGGAGGGTTGACTTTTTATCCTTTTGGAATCTGAATTTTTGACTATTTTTGTTGGATTCAAATGAAGATTGTTTGCTTATTTACTTGCATGATAATAGTCATAAATAAATATCGCCAAATAAGTGTTGTTCCTGTGTACCATTCCTGGCTTTGGAGTTGAAACCTTTACTTTCGGTGAAACCTGTCAAATCGATTGAAACCATGGGTTTTATAAGGCTTCTTGGACCAAACTCTAGTTGAAACCTGGTCAAGGGTTCGAAACCTTGTACTTTTAAGTACCGACCCTGGTCTTGGTTTCGACTAGGGTCAAAACTGAGATGTGCAGAAACCACTGGTTTCAACTAGCACCTCGAACCAAGGTTATGATGAACCTTCGTTTATTTCTTTATAATCTTATCTATTTGCATATATGGTGAATGACTTGATGTTCTAAATTCTATGATGACCATATTAGGTCTTATCGATGTTGATGCTTATTAATAGTTGTTCATGATGTGACTTCATGCTTATAAGAGTTCTGAAAAGAGTTGGTTTTCATTTTGTTTTATATGGCACGAGTTAAGGAATGTGTAATTGGTGGTTTTGACATACTTGTAAGTAATGTGTCGAAAAGAATTATCATGAGGTGTTAAGGGTAACTGACTACGCTAAACCAAGTAGAGAATAAGTGGTGACAAAATGATGGAGAAAAATGGTCATCTGAGTTGTGATCCTTTACGCCAAGGAGAACTTGGGTCATGTAGGGATGACAGGAAAAATTGATAGAATGTGTTAAACTCTATACTAGGACAGTGGTAGCCAGTTATTCGTCACAGTTGGCCAAATATGAAGTCAAATGAGGATTGTTCTAAAATAAATGAGAACTAGTTTTTCTTGCATTGCTTTATTTGAAATGTTTTGTACGTGGGTTAGTGTTGTGTCTGTTATATTTTGTCTTATTGGACTAGTTGGCTCACTCTTACAATTGATATCTCAAATGATGAGGACGTTAAAGAGGAACGGGGAAAAGCGTAAAATATGTGCAAGTTTATCTCATGGTAGTAGTAGATATTTCTTTTTATTAGAATAGTTGTATTAGAGCCTTTAGTTTTTCTGTGTAAAGAAAAATGATCTTTAGTTTTATGATTATGGTTTACAAACACTAGACTGCCATCAGTAGGCTTTGTGGGAACCTTTTATTATAATTATTGATTTGGGTTGGATTTTAAGAATAACAAAGTTTCGAGATTTGATTTTTTTTTATCGATCGTTTGATCAGCACTCGTGAGGGTTGTACCTTTACCTTAATACAGATTTGGGTCGTGACACTTGGTCCTTGTGCAAGGAGCTCGCAACCTAGTCCAATTGTCACTGTCGGTATACCAAGAGTATGGGTCAACCTCTCCTTCAAGGCTTCACATTGCAAAGAGGAGCTCCAGAGATTATGTGCAATCTGATCTTAATGATCCTCAGAGACAGCTATATATGAATCTATGTTTTGAGGATGTCATCAGGTTATCTAGTGTTGCAGCACCCCCTCCGGCACCTTCAAAGGCTGCTAGGCAAACTTATGAGTAACTGAAACAGAGCATAAAAAATGACAGTTTCTTGGCTCCAAGTTACTAGATATCTCCATGAACAGTGTCATTTTGTCCTCGTCTACCATTCCTAATCAGATTTCAAGCATAAAAGATAAATAAAATCAATCTGAAGAATTTATAGTGATTAGTATTTTTGGACAGTACTGCCGTCATGCAATCTCCCCATTGATGACGTTGTCAGGTAAACTAGCCTTGCCAACCCCATAAATCACAGCTGCCATGCATAGTTGTCAAGGCGCCAAGGCGAACCAAGGCGTTGTAGGCCTGACGAGGCGCCTAGGCGACCAAGGCGTCACAAGGGTGCCTGGAGGTGGTGCCTAGGCGATGCCTTGACAACTATGCTGCCATGCAATGATGTTAAATCCCACCATCAACCAATGTGCCACCACTCTAAAATCAAAACTGCTTTTACTCTCCTGCATCCCATGGTACCCACCATCCAATGCCACCCCAACGGAAACTAATGCCATCGCTACCGCTCCCATGATGAACTGCATTTCAATCAGCATCTCATAGCACTGAACCTTCTTGTAAATCATCTCCATCAATGGCAGATAGAGAACGAAGACCAACCCATCGAGAGAATGGTGAAGAAGCCCAAGAAGTAGTGGCTTGGTAAACCACTAGATTGAAACAAGAGAGAGTCATCGATTCCGTGGTCGTCAGAGAGCTTCTCTTCACATCCGTAGGCAGTCGATGGCGCAGACTGCTTGGATAACCGACTAGGACCAGCCCAATTTGATATCTCTGCTAGATAACATTGAATGACATTTCCCATTGAGGAAGTGAAGTGGTGCAGGGGTGGGGGATAGCATTAAGGAAGAGAGCAAGTACGAGCGATGAAAGCGGAAGATTGAATATGAATAAAAAATAATAAAAAAAGAAGGGTCTGAAAGAGCTAAATTCAAGATGAGAGCTGCTAGCAAGCAGAAGCGCAGAACTAAGCAAGCAAGTCGAGTAAAAGGGGCAAGGTAGGGGGAGCAAAGAGAGGGAGAGGGAGGGATTGGGTAGAGTGTTTTTTGTGTGTGAAATTCTTATCTTTGCCCTAAACTTATTAACATGAAAGACAAACATGGGCTAAAAAGTCATAGTGAAGCAATATGTATATATATAAAAGAGGTCTCGTAAAGATTCTACGTTCTATGGTAAAGCTTTATAGGAAGTTAATAGGATTTTAGTGAAGCTTCAAGCAAATCCCAGACTCTTTTTTTTTTTAAATTAACAAATAACAGACCTAATTGCTCACAGGAATGAAAGTGGAACATACAGATGCAACAACAGAAATAGAGGCCAGAGTCATACTCAGTTACTGGTGATGGCCAAAACCTTAACCCTACTAAGAATTAGGGCTAAAATCGGGGAATAGAACACGAGTTAGCACATGACAGAATAGGATAAAATTGATCTCTCAACAACTAAGGCTCAAACAGGGGGCAAAACTCCAGTCGAGTTCCCTATTCTGATAGCCTAACAGTGGAACTGTGGGGATGCAATTGTCCTAGAAGGGTGTATCAGTCAAACAGAGCAGGGAAACTGGTTTGGGAAGTAACAGAAACTAGTAAAGGGAGAGTAATAATGGGTTTAGCGAGGAAGTGTATCAGGAGTTAGTGGCCAAAACATGGGGTGAAACAAGGACAGAGTGGGGAGATACAGCAAGGAGAAGTGGACTGAAAGTAAGCACCAAAACAGAGTAATCGCAGGCAACAGAAAAAGGCTTTCATCACCCCCAAAAAAAAAAAAACAGATAATACAAGATAAAAACAGCAGCAGACAACAGATTGATCAACCAGGCAATGACCCTGGGAATCCAATACACAAACTCCGAATCAAAATTGCCTCCTCAGCAACTCTTAACAATTCTCATTCAATCATCTAAAAAGCCATTGCATTACATAGCATATCAGACCACTTATTTATAGACTAAGCCCTTAACTTTCTCCATTTCTAAGCACAACTCATAAATTAGAAACATTCCTAAATTTCCAGGACTTCATAACCAAATAATCTGAAAATAGAAACTTTCTAGAGTTTCTTAAACCAGATTCAACAATTCTATACCAAAATAGAAAACAACCCAAAATAGTAACCCAGTGTGGAACTCAAATCCCTCATACTTCAGCCTATAGAATTGGCTCTTCAAATACTTAGCCCATGACCCATAACTGGGGACTTTGAATTAGAGTCTAATTAAACCTAAGGTTACTAGATATAGCTTTCCACCAGAATGAGATGTTCCTAGCTTGGATAAGGGATCTAGCCTGCCTGACCAACTGTAAATTCTATCAAGGAATAGTAGTGACTGTGATTCTATGAGTCTTCCCACCCACCACAAAAGAGAGAGGGGTGTGCGGAGGAAGTGGGTGTGAGATAGAGGGAAAATTGAAATCACAGTACACTTTTTAGGTACCATGAGTGGGGGAACAGCATATTAATAATTCCTATCCAAAAAGAAAATTACATGTTTGGAGTGGGGTCATATGAATTACATGCATAATTTTCAAAACCTTAGGGTGGGTCCACTACCATTGCATACAATGAGAACCTTCCAACAATTGTGCTCGAAATTATAGCCTAATCTACCTCAGTAATTAAATCCCAATTCAAGGCTATATGAGCCTACTCAGAAACTGAATTCCTTTATCGGTTTTACTAAATGCCTTATTTTATAATGAATAGGTATAATAATTTCAATTTTCAATTATGGTGCAGCCAAAATTAATTTGAAGGTAGGATTAGTGAATTTCTCATCTTGTAGGTTATCACCAAAATATGATACAAGGTTTCACTTGAATGGGCACAAGGCTCCCACAACTGCAAAGTCTGCAAGGTTTCACTTGAATATATTGTTACACAAGATTTGGGGACTCTCAGATATTTTCTTGGTATTGAAGTGGTTCGTACCTCACAAGGTATCAATCTCTCTTAGCGCAAATATATTATTGAGTTGCTTACTGAAATTGGTATGCTTGAATGCAAACCCATTGATGTCCCTATGGATTCTCACCTCAAATTAGCTACTTGTGGTAGTGCTGATTATAGTGACGTTCACCAGTATCGCTGACTTATTGGCAAGCTTATCTACCTGACTATTAGTAGGCTTGATATATCCTATATTGTTGGAGTACTCAATCAATTTATGCAAACTCCAAAAGAAATTCATTGGGATGCCGCATGTCGATTATTGCGGCATCTAAAAGGGGCTCCTGGTAAAGGATTACTTTAATATTGAACTTTGTGGTTATTTTGATGCTGATTGGACTGGTGCTGATGATGATCGACGGTCGAATACAGGTTATTACACATTTCTTGGAGGAAATCTTATTACATGGCGCAGTAAAAAGCAGACAACTATTGCCAGATCAAGTGCTCAAACTGAATATCATGTTATGGCTCAGACTACTACTGAGTTATTGTGGATCAAGAATATCATTGGTGAACTTGGCTTCGATTTCTCAGCCCATTCCTATGTATTGTGATAATCAGGTTTCCATGCACATTGATAGTAACCCTATCTTCAAAGAGCATACCAAGTATATCGAAGTCGACTGTCATTTTGTTCGTGATGTTGTTATGCGACATACTATCTCAACTCTGTTTGTTGATTCGGAGTCACAACTCGGTGACATGTTTACTAAGGCTCTGTTCAAGCCAATGTTTTTTCACTGCTGTTCCAAGCTGGATCTCGAAAATATTTATACTCCATCTCCAGCTTGGAGAGTGTTAACACAAAATATCGATGTTGCTTTGACCAAGTCAAAGCAGCCTATAGCAGTCCTTATTCTACTATTAGTTTCTTTCATATTTGTACACTGCTTTGACTAGTAAAAGCAGTTAGTTTAGGACTCTATTTTGTTTAGTTCTTTTTCATAGTAGGACTCTATTTTGTTTTGTAACTAGGACTCTTAACTTATAGAGTCCTAGATCTAAATGGTTTTAATTACTGCTTTTATAAATAAAGTTGATAAGGGGAGAGGAGCCTATTCTCAAGTATTTTGCAATCTCTCTCTCCCCCTTGATATTTCAGATTACACTATTCCTGGTCTCTCTCGCAACATATATTACATGAATGATAATAGAATCCGTGATCATGATTTCAATTGAACTTTGGAGGCAAATTTCTCAACCTTATTGTGTTTAACATATCTTGTCGGCAATCAAAAAAGTCTCCGTTATGCATCGTTGGCATATCTGTTTGTATCATGATGTTCTCGTCTTTTAACCAGGATACCTTGGATATACATTCAATATGTAAACTGCAAAATGAGTACCATTACCAAGAAATGGACGAGTCCTCACAATATATAGGTATCAAGAATAATGCAATCTCAGACAGGGGGCAAGTTCACTTTTCAAGGGCTGGTTTAGTGTAAGAGCGTCCCATTGCATGAGGCTCCTGCTACTGCAAGGTCCGCGGAGGGGCAACTACCAACTAAATATTTCAATCTTCTTTTTCCCATGAAAAGGTCTGTCACTTTCTCTACCAAAAAGCTTCCCCATTTCTTTCACCACCTTTTTTTTTTTTTCTACCAATAGCCTGAAACCAAATTTTTGTTATCGATATTACCTTTTTTCAATATAACTAGAATGTTCCCAAATTGAGAAGGATAACTAAATTCCCCATTCTCAATCAAAGTTCTGCCAATCTCAAGCCTGGACAAAACTCAAAAAAGGTTTAAGGTTTCCAGCCAGGGTAAAACCTTTATATAAAAAAAATTAAATGACCGATGTTTTGCTCTGGAAAAGTTACACTAAGCTGAGCTATGCCTCTAGATAGGATGGAATTTCAGAACAGCAGTCTTAAATCCAACCCTAGTTATTGGGATGAAACATCCTTGGTTAGAATTTTATCTAAATGCCTTAAAAGCATACCAGCTGCAATCAGCTTACCTTTCTACTCTTTAACTGTTTGGAAATGACTACCAAATAAATATCACAATGTCCATCTGAGGGTCAATGAACATTAAAAGACGAGTTAAATTACCAGATCTGCAAATTGACAAATTATAAAGGGATAAGGATGATTCCACCCATGGAAGTTGATGTTAAACCAAATCCTAATATCTGTACAAGTGGTCTGCATGAAAGCATAAGAATATACCTTAACAAGAATGAAATTATGCCCCAGGTGGTACGACCTTCTGACTACTAAGATATGAACTTAAATCTTTCTTACAGATGACCTTAGATCTGATCCAAGATTTGTCTGCTCTTGTCAAAGCCTTAAATAGAACAATAAGTCCACAAAGAGCTTAAAACTACCATACAAGTGTTCCGGGGAGCAACATGCAAGTTGCTTCATGGATGGTGAATTTCCCTGATTTCTTGTCATATTAGTAATTGGTTGCACAATAGCTGTGACTCAAATGCCAACTAAAAATCCCAACACTAGAACCACACAATGAAAAGAGATTATGTGAGCAAAAACTTTAATACCGAAGACAAATACATAAAATATAGCAAATGGTTGATAAAATCCATACTATTACAGTAAAAGGCAAAGGATTAAAATCAGCTTACCGAACCATGCCAATCAGCTCGATGGACAGTTCCAAAAGAACCTGAAAATTTTCAAGTCAGTCCCCTATAACTAAAGGCTACCACAAGATAATTCAAACACACAATGGCATACATAAATAGCAATGGGAAATGACCCCATCCAGAAGTACAAAAAATTTATCAAGTTTTCAGTCTAATGTTATAAAAAATACCTGCTCCAATTCTCTCCTTCAAAATAAGATCGCTCCAAGGAATGTCCAAACCTTCGACATCAAGAGAAAGTTCACTACTTGGTTTACTAGGTTCCAGTTGACTTCCCTCAATGAATCTTAACTCTTTAGTAGTATCAGCCCATTGGATATCTCTATGCCCATCAAGTGCAATCGGTTTTAGTTGGACAGCATTACTGACAAAGTGTTTTGAAATTATAACATTCTGAGATGGTTTGCATGAATTATGGGACGGAGAATCTCTATCATGGCCATCCTGCCAAGCAGCTCTTTGGGGAAGAGGTGACAAAAAACTATCATCATTGTCATTTGTGTGCTGTGAAACGTTACCATCTGTGTTTTGCCTGTCAAAGTGTTTATGGAAGGCCGACTCCAAAGCATCTTCATGATTAATAGCAAAATCTGTTATGATGGGAACAAATGACATCAGACTTCAAATCAATATACCAGATCAACAACAATTTATGATGAGAGCAATCAACACTTTGATTAACTGTCGTTCATTATATGAACAGTAACTAAGAGAATATTGCTGACTCACCCCCACCCCAAAAAAAAAAAAATAGAGAATATTGTCTAATTGTCAAAAACTTTACAGATCTAGCAACTTTATCCCTGAACCAAAAAGAAAGGAGAATTTTTCCATGATGCGCATCAATGTTGTAAGAAAATAGAAATAAGAGAAGAAATAAGGGAGAGAGTATGTATGCTCCTCTCCTTGTAGCTTGTATTTATAAAAAATAGAAAACATATTAGATAAGATCTAGGACTCTACAAGTCAAAGTCCTAGTCACAAACTAAAGACAAAGTAAACTCCAAATAGGAAAAGAAAACTAACAAGCTTAATTGGTAAAGGAAACTAATAAAGCAAACTCATAAACTAACTAGGATTTAGGAGTTCATATACTAATAGGAGACCTAATTACAATAGGACTGTATAGAACTGTAAACACAATAGGACTGTAGAGTCTTATTTCAACTCAGCAACTGTAGTCAAAGAGTCTGTCCTACACTAACTGTACAGGTCCCACACAATGAGGATTGTGAGCAGTTCCCATCTTGTGGACAGTAATGTAGTTTAATAAATGTCATCTTTGTTCTTATAGAATGATCAATCTTTGCAATCTTGTTCTTCCTTTCCTTTCAAAATGGACCTTTGTATAGCATATATGATCTAACTATATGCCTCTGAATGCTCATTGGTCAACTCCACCAGCATAACCTTGTAAAGAGCTTCATCCAGAACAAAGTAATTATTGATTAAAAATATGAGTTTAAGGATGATACAGAAATATTTAAAGAATCTGTCTCAATGCAACAGGGTCGGTTACAAGGTTTCTTTTAACGAATTCCTTAAAAAGCACACTCATTGGGCCATCACAGAAACCTCAATATCCAGGGGCTAGCTTTTGTATTTCATTTGGGGTCTGGCAAAAATATGATGGTGATAAGACCCTGTTACAATATGTACTTGTAACGAGTCAGTTAAATGGAGACAAAGCCATATATAAAGCCTTAAAGGGTAAGAGTGGACAAGCCTACAAGGTGGAAAGAACCCTCTGACTGCGCAGCATAGCTTTGCAGGTTGCTTAATATGTAAAACAAGTTTTTCCAATTACTTTGGAAGGTTTAAAGTCAGACGCACGGGTTTGAAGACTGATGGGAAAAAAGGAAGAAATTTTGATTAGAGCCTTAGAGAAGTATTTTTTTTATTAGAAATGAAAACAGAAGAAGAAATACAAGACAACGTCTACTGTTCATAGAATTGAAGCAGTTAGTAAGATTTTAGTATCTATAATCTGCGTCCACAGAGGCTACCTAAAGTATTTATAGCATTCAATGGAGAACCATAGATATGAATATGATCAGGCTGAGATACTGACAGTTCACAAATATATTTTACACAAGGGGGCTTACGTGGCTCTTGGATTAAGGGATAACGTAGGAATGGGATTGTGTATTTGATTATTTAGAATGGTTTGATTATTATTCTCTCTTTAATATTGAAAGCAGTTGAGTTCTTTTAGGAGTTGTGGGAGGGTTGGTTCCAACATAATAGGAAGTTATTATATATGGCAGTAGTTATATGTTATGTGTAAATGGGGAGGTAGGAGTGTTATACTTATGAGGCTGTAGGAGTGGTAAAAAATTATAGGAAAGTTATCCTAACTACTTTGTATACCAATTTATTATTGGAAAGTAGGAATGAAGACTATGATTTGAATTCCTAGAAAGTTTCCTTGAGATAGAGGTAGGCTTCTCCGGAAAGCCAAAGGTTCCCTCCACAAATCCCTTCCATACTCTCTCTCTCTCTCTCTCTCTCTCTCTCTCTCTCACAAATTCTTCTTTGGTCCAACCCCAAGATACAGGTACATATCAAATACACACATACTAAAAACTTGTATACAACAACAACAAAGTCTTATCCCAACTAAATGGGATCAGCTACATGGGTTCTTGCCCTCCAATCAGTTATGTTCGATGTCATACTTGAAACAAGGCCTAAGCTATGCATGTCTTTCTTCACCACCTCTCCTAGAGTCATCTTATGTCTAACCCTAGCTCTTTTAGATCTTTTGATCTGAATCAAATTACTCCTCCATGTTGGAGCATCTAAAGGCCATATTAGATGATCTAAAGGTCTCTGTTGAACATGGCAATACCATCTCAAACAGCATTCTCGAAGCTTATAATGTATTGGCACTACTCCCAAGTCAGCTCTAATATGATCATTCCTTACCTTATCCTTCTTGGTTTTGCCATACATCCATCTCAACTACACTAAATTTATCTATACTAAAAACTTGTATGATACAAGAAATTAACATAAGACTCAAACCAAAGGCCTCTTTGTATCATTTTTCCAGCAGAACCCTAAAAAGTTGCTGATGTTCCTTTTTCTTCCTTTCTTTCTTTCTTTGGGCTCCTCCCTTGTGATCCCTGCTGTTCTTGGTTACACTTATTGAATATATTATTTTCCCCACCAAAAAAAAAAACACGACTCAAAACTGGTGACCACAATAACTGCATGAGAAATAGGATGTGAATAAATAAGTACCTGCAGAGGCATCGTCAAATACAAGATTAAGTGACTGACAGTCTGAGAAGTACCGTCTGGCCAACAGCCTGAAATCCTCAGTAGTTTCAACTGGTTTGAATTGTGGAAGACGAAATGGTGATGATATTGAGATGATAGATGGACCATTGAACAAGGAATCAGGGTCACACAAGCATCCTGGATTCTCAATCAAATCAACCAAATACTCCCTGTAAAGAAACAAATATAATTAGTTGGTTAAACAACATGGAGGTTTTTTGCATTGTTTTACAAATACCAAACGAGTAAGCATGCTATAAAATTGTAAAACAAATTTAGTAGTGATTCAGTATGCAAAATAATGCATAAATGTACATAAATTAGGATTACATATATCACATTCCTACGCATGAAACTAACACAGATCTCTCAGAACATGTCCTACACAATTAGATCCGCGTAAAGTATACGTAGAAAATAGAAACAGAACCTACCAAAGATATATTGTAATAAGAATAATTTGTAACAGATGCCGAAGCCAATGGAAAACAGATACGCCAATGGAAAACAGATACGAACCCCCAACTAACAGAAGATCACTACCAAGTCACTGAAACAGAAAACTTATTTCTGAACTACCCACTTATGGTAATACACACTTAACACTCTAACAACACTCCTCAAGCTCGAGCTTATATATGCATCAACTTAAAACAAGCAATTCATACAAACCAACTAACAGAACCAGACTGAACAAATATATC
Organism: Protea cynaroides; assembly: GCA_028583415.1. Taxonomy (NCBI): domain Eukaryota; kingdom Viridiplantae; phylum Streptophyta; class Magnoliopsida; order Proteales; family Proteaceae; genus Protea; species Protea cynaroides. The sequence goes on along the minus strand of CM053266.1, from coordinate 46,912,385 downwards.
AGAAGTTGAGGTCAGTAGCCAGCAACCACACCAAGATATGAAGCAAACAAAAGAAATGAATGAAAAAGAATTTTCCAGTTGCAATACCAAATTAAACATAAACAGATCAGGCACCATCATCAGCATTAATTCAGCAACAGAGAGAAATCTTTGTGAAGAAGAAATCCAGATAATCAGCAACAAAGAGAAATCTTCATTAAGAAGAAACCCAGATAACAATGTAAGAGGCAGGAAACTTCAGCTGCAGGCCAAGAAATTGCAACAGAAACAGTCGCAGCAGCAGTAAAAAGCTAGAAAAATAGCAGTAGTAGAAGATGAAGAAATCATCGCTGGGGGCCAAAAACCTGAAATCTTCAACTATAAAAACTCCAGGCAGATAATAGGACCAGATCTTCGGCAAGAAGAACTCCAGGTAAAGGGGAAGGAAGTGAAATCAGTTTAAAAAATAAAATGGAACTTTTTTGTAATCATGATTGTGTAACTAACTCCAAAAAGGGAAAAAAGGTTCTATTTGAAAAGTTATCTCACTGATGGCTTGGGCCCCCCCGGAAGGAGGCCTTCTTCGCCCTCCACCTAAGCTGCGCAAAGAAAGGCCCAAAGCCAATCCCAGGGAACAGTAAAGCTTCATAGGGTCTTTCTGTCCAAGTGCAGGTAGTCCGCATCTTCACAGACATGTCTATTTCACCGAGCCTCTCTCCGAGACAGTGCCCAGATCGTTACGCCTTTCGTGCGGGTCGGAACTTACCCGACAAGGAATTTCGCTACCTTAGGACCACTATAGTTACTGCCGCCATTCACCGGGGCTTCGGTCGCCGGCTCCCCTATAATCAAGTCACCAACTTCCTTGACCTTCCGGCACTGGGCAGGTGTCAGCCCCCATACATGGTCTTACGACTTTGCGGAGACCTGTGTATTTGGTAAACAGTCGCCCGGGCCTAGTCACTGCGACCCCCTTTGTGAGGAGGCACCCCTTCTCCCCTTATTTCTCATGCAATCAGACGGAGCCTAAAGTTACCAAATTTTTTTGATAGAATCCACACTGTATCTTTGAGAATTCTAGGAAAGTAGAGTCCTTGCAAACTATAGTTCTAGTTCCAGCTCCCCTACCTCCAACACACTAGACTCACTAATTTATTCACAAAAACCAATATGGATAAAATCAGTAAATACTGTGGCTTCAAAAAAGTTACTTTGGTCAGCATAGCAAACCTGTCAAGACCAAAGCGCACAAGACAAGAGGACCCATCATCTCTTCGACAATATTTGCAGCCCTTAGCAATTCGGCATGGTAAATCAATAGCGTCTGCTAACACCTGTGAAAAGCTTTAACTAAGTTTAAATAGAATCAGGATTGAACTTATATATATTAAAAAGAAAAAAAGCTACAAGAATTTGATTTTCAAGTATATCAATAGAATATGTAATGCTGGTGCTGAGCGGACAAGAGCAAAGAATCCAACAAAGAACAAAGGCAAAACATAATCGAGAGTAACAAGACACCAACAAAGTTACATGAACTCATCCATCAACTATGATAAAGCAACAAGCAGGAAAACAAAGGGCAAAAAGAACATAAGCGAAACCCCTTTGAGAAAAGAAAACTTGTGAATAATACCAACAAGAAAAGCTCTTTAATTTTCTCTTTTTCTTTTCTGATAAGAACTTTAATAATGAGAAGACCCAACCAAGCCCACAAAGAACTATACAAAGAATAAAATTTCAAAGGCAAATACAAAGTGGCTTTGCCAGTCGCATCACAATCCTGAATACTTTCTTAAAATCCTTACAATTAAGAAAAAAGAAATAACACAATTCCTCCAATAGTTAAAGTGTAAGATCTTCAAGAAGCAGGTATCAATAAGAAGGCTTTCAATAAAGTATAAATTTCACAAACCTTGAACAGCAGAGCACGTTGTCTGCAAAGGCCAACTGACAGACTCCCCATCGGAAGAATAATAGAGCCTAAGCAATCCTTCAGAATGTCATTGCAGCCCTTCCAGCGGGAAACCAGGTCATCTTCTCCAGCAGAAGCTGAACCCCTTGTGATAGATGAAAGCTTGATTACCAGAAGAATAGGAGGAACAGATAGATTATAGGCATTTATAAGCCGAGGGATGTAAACAACTCACCCCATACGAAGGCAAACGAGCTTAGCAAGTTGAACAACCACTTCTTTAGTGGTAATGCAGCTACGAGAGATGCTAAGTACCCTATTAAGTAGCTCCTTCAAACCAGGATCACTGTGTTTATCGATCAAAACAACTTCAATTGACAAATCATTATTAGGATCAACAGCTCTAAGTGATTCAATTGATGGGACTCGACCATTTTCTTGCAGATCAGTGCATTCAGTCCATATGTATGGATCAATTCCATGGATCAAGTAAAAGCAATCTGGAATCTTGTCAAAGTAAGATAGGCAGCCATTCACCTGGTGCACGGGAAATATAGAAGACAAGGTACATCAACTCTAAACATATATGTATTCCATAAGATAAACAAGAAGAAAAGAATAATTAACAATGAATATGTGATGAGTCTATTGCTTGCAATATGACATGCAAATCATAATGAAAAACCAGTATGCAACAAGTCTATTGCTTGAAACATGACAGTATCAACAACTCTAGATCTTGAAGGTGATAACAAGTCATCTTCTGATGTAAGAAATCCTAGGAGAAAATCTCACTATTATTGAAATGGTTAGAGAGAAACTAACAAAAACTGGGTCATAAAAAGAATCTGTGTCACAGTCGCAAAACCCTCAACAATCCCAACTCCCCACCCCCCGCGGCGCCAAAAAAAGAAAAAGGAAAAGGATAGATTGTGTTCTTTCTTCTTTAAGTATATAATGTGCTACCATTAAAGAAATTTGGCACAACTAGTAGAGGATGGTATTACCACGGCCTAATATTTAGTGATTCACAACTTGACATAATAAGTAAGGGGAAAAGGTTCGCAAGGATAAATTCTCTGAGTTTCATATTTCAAGTTTAAAGTCTTTCTTTTTCTTTCTTTTTGGATGGGGGGGCGCTTCTCAAGTGTATATAAGTTTCAAAAGTTTTCACAATCCGAACCAAGCGCATACAAATATGAATAATTCCCCACCCCAACCCGCCCCCGCCCCCAAAAAAATAGAAGCCTCAATAGCTACTCTAAGAAAAAATAAACCACAGGAGAGAAAAATAAAAATGGGGAGTACAAAGTAGAAACAACTAACCCAGAAGCGATGAGACATAGACTCAGCAGAAGATGTCGGCGAGCTGCTAGTCGATTCATCAGAAGCATGATCCAGGAAATTAGGATCTTCAGCAAAAGTAGCCTCTAACGAAAGACGAAGCACCAAAGCGAGCTGCAATTGGTAACTCTCTTCAATCTGCCGAGCCCAACTCTTGGGCGACGAAGACCCCGCCGCATCAACCGCGTTCACCCTCAACTCTACCGCACCAGCCTTAAACGCATCATCCTGCGAGTAACTATTGATATCAAAATCATTCGCCGTCATCGACAGCGTCGGGTGGTAGTAATTCCCAGACAAGAAGCTCTCCCCAAAGCTGCTCCCACTCGACTGTCTCTGCAATCCAATCGATGGGAACAAATTTCCCATCCGTCTCCGATGATCTCCATCCCAATCGAAACCCCTGTCCACTTTCCCTTTGTTATTCTCCCCAGAGAAACTCTCGTAAACTGACGCCTGCTGATGCTGTGCTTGCATTCGCTGTTCTTCGTGGTACTGGCTCAAAAGCATGTAGTTCGATCGCTTCCCAGACATTTCCATGGATAATCAATCCATAAATCCTCAAATAACCCTAAAAATTGCCATTTTTGCATTCAATTGAAATGATTAAATTCTTCTACAGTCGCACATTATGTGATAAGTCTTTCCAAATTTGTAGAGGGGACGGGATTCGGTGTTGTGGACTGCCGCAACTCTGCGTGTGACAGAACCCATATGACGCTAGCTGCCGCTACACAATTTCCGTCGTTTCTCTCTCTTCTTCGGATTCAAATCCTCTTCTTCTTCGTTTTTTTCTCTCTCTTCCTTGTATTTCTCTTTCCCGCAAATTGAAAATTTGGATATTTCTCTTTCCCGCAAATTGAAAATTTGATGTACACGAAAGGATATCCAGAAAAAGCAAAAAGTTCTTTGTACGCATTATACTGATTTTAGAGTGGGCCCACAGAATTCCAAAATATGACTTCCTGCATTAAATAATATTTATTCGTCAATAACCACCTGGTTGGGTATAAAAATCCTTTCCCTCCGTCAGTTTCGACCATCAACGGCTGAATTTCATCTAATGCCAGCTCTTTGATCAATCAATAGTTTCGACTAATGCGGGAGAGGATATGGATCCCCTGGTCGAAGGATCCAAATCATCTCTTGTCCGGGGGTTCGACACGAGATTTTGTTGTATTTAGTCAACGCCTAATATGTGGATGTCAACTGGATCCAAACAGTCCATCCTAATCGATAAGGTGAAACGCATTGAGCTGTCGGTTCGGTGATCAGTTATGATAGACGGATCGGATCCACTCGACACCCACGTGTCAGGCATTGACTTGATGCAGTCGAGTCTCTTGCCGAACCCTTGGCAGGAGACGATTTCTATATCCGATCATAAAATAAGAGAAAAGGTAACCCGAGTCCGTTGTCAGTTCACCCTGAGCCATATAGGATATGGATTGGAGTTGGACACTCGGACTCATTGGATTTTTCAGCCCTAGTCAAGGTTGATATTTTCAAGTTCAATGTCTGGCTGAGGTCTCGACCTAGGTCCGGCCTGGCCCGAGTTTGTATATATTAACATAAAAAATACATATAATTATGGGAACGGTTTTCATACATGGTCATTTATGTATATGTATACGATCAAGGTACCAACTCTTTATTAAAGGGGAAGGGTAGTTTTGAAATTACACTTCTTCATCAGAAGACTAAAAATGCTTGTTGTTGTCGCTGGTTTTGGTTTGGTATTTCAAAGGTTGACACTTGTCAAAAAAAAATAAAGAGATAGAGAGGGTTAACCCTATAATTAGGTCTGCAATAGGGTCGGATTGGGCCGGATTTTTCAAAACCCTAACCTCAACCTTGACTATTTAAACTAAGGGTGTCAAAACTAGGCCCGGTCCGGTAGCACGGACCGAGCCAGCCCGATATAACCCGAACCTAGCCCGGATCGAGCCTTAATGGACAGGTTTTGGTCTAAGTTTGTAAAGCCCGACACCGTTTCAGCCCAAATCGAAACCAAACCGAACATGTCCGTTAAGAAGCCCGAATTAGCCCAAACCGATAAAACCCAACCCGAACACTGGTAAGGTCCGTTTGGACCCAATTTCTTAATTTTAATAATTTTAAATTTTAATAGATTGTGTTACACCATTAGAGTTCACTTCATGATTTAAAAAATTATGTGAATCTATAGTTGAAAAGATTACGTTAATTGTTATAATTTATTAAATTACATACATATGGAAGGAATAATGCTAATTTTATAGATAGAAATAATAAAATAGACTTTATAGTTTACATATAAAAGGGACCCGATAAACCCGATAAACCTGATCCTGACCGAACCAATCCGAAATCGCCTCAATAAACCCAGCCCGATAACAAATCGACACCGGACTAGCCCGTTAGTTATTGTGTCCAGCGCAGCCCACCCCAGCCCGAACTCTTAATGGACATGTTTTGAGCTGGACTTATAAAACCCGACACCGGTTCAATCCAGACTGAAATCGACCCAGACTGGTCCGTTGACACCCTTAATTTAAACTTAACCCTAACCTAGTCCAACCCTGTCAGGGTCAGAAAATATACAACTCTAACCCTGACCCTGGCAGGGTTGGGCCTAACCCTAACCTGCCTTGACTGACCCTGACAGGACCAAGTTGGACAGGGTTAACCATGATTAACCCTGATTCAGGATGAGGTAAAAATAGGAAAAAAAATTATCATAGGTAAAAAGAGAAAAAAATAGAGGATAAACGATATCAATCATACAATTCATTTAAAACTCATTTGATCTTAGCTTAAATTGAAATCTCTTGTCGATCATTAAACATGCTTTTGATTGTCCATTACAACACTCATGGGAATCATAAATCTCTATCGATGAAAATATGAACAAGATTGGTAGCCAGAACAGAGGGGAACTTTAAAAGATCAACAAATAAAATATAAACAACTAAAATCAAAAAATATACTAAATCTGTCAAAAGAATAACAGAAAAATTGAAAACACATAACTAAAAACAAAATAAAATCTCTTTACAGTTTTCTAATAGATCAGCAAATGAAGTCGAAACAATAACAATCAAACTATAAAAAAAAATATTTAACTCAAAACAAAAAAAAATCAGGAGATTTCAATTATCACATAATCTTTTTCAACAGTCAACTCTCAGTCTCTCAGACAATGTCTCAACGCCTTTTAGAGTAGGCAACGCTTCCTATAGTATATTCATATACATACAGGGTCGGGTCGGACCGAGGCTCAACCCAGGAGGTCAACCTTAACCCAACCCAACCCTACCAGGGTTGATACAAAATTAAGCCATAACCCAACCCTGTCAGAGTTCGGGCTGGGTTTAACCCTACCAGGCTTTAGGACGGGCCTGGGCGGGTTAGGATCGTTAGAGTAAAACTTGCACCCCTACCTAACGCCACTCCGATTGTCAATAAGAAATAAAGAGGTAGAGAAGGTTAACCTTATAACCACTCTGATACCTAAGTCAGCTTTTAGGCAACAAACAAATATATCTAAAAAATGAGACGAACAAAGTTCAAGTAAAAATTGACTATAGAGAGATAGAGAGTGGGTTTTCAAAGTATGATCCTGTTACCTTTGTTATGAGTGGTAATATATAAAAGGACACGGAGTGGCATGATTTTCCGGGATGATCCTAGTAGACTTGCAAAGCACGTTCCAAATTCTCCGGAAGGATTCGTATAATGAGACGGATGGTGTGAATGATAGCATCAGTTATTCCCACAATTATGGATTGTGCAGATGAAGAAATGTTCTATGACATTGATGATGAATAAACCGTCCACTCCTCCATAACTGATCCTTGAAATATTCTTGATCAATTTATCAAGACATAATGGTTGACACATGTCGCATAACCGGTTAGGTTGACACCAGATATTGACTTCATGGGGTGAAACAAACAGGGTGGTCATCTCACCCTTCACGTATCTAGGTCCAAAAACAAACTATTTGACACGAATCTTTTTTCTTTTTATTTATTTATTCTTTTTATTTATTTATTTATTTATTTTATTCTCTTAAAATCAAAAATAAAAAAGGTTTTTCACAAATTATTTGATAGTGATCCATGTCATGTAACAATCAAGGTTATTATTGTGTTCCACATTTTTTTAATAATCATAACAATTATCACAATAAAAAAAAAAAGTATGGCAAAAAAAACAAAAAAAAAGGTATCAAAACCTTTGACACTGAAATCTTATAAGTAATATACAATATGCATAATTACATTAAACTCTAAACTGGGTTGGGCTTAGCTATAATCAATTACAGCCAATTTAGCCTAACCCAAGCCAATCAATCAGGTCCAGCTAGGATAGTGGTGTCAATCATCCATTAAACGACCTGGAATACATCGGCATGCAAACATCCCAACTCATTTGGGAATTTTTTTTGGATGAAATGCTAACATTCTTGTCAATGTTTGAAAGTCAAAGCTAGATATGGTCTTATCGAACTTTGACCCTGACTCAACCTTACTCAGACTTGTATGCATATCCAAAACTCCAAAATCACTGCCTCTGAGCAAATTTATTCTTATCTTTTATTTTCCTATTTTACAAGGTTCCTATGAACAGACCCCACACGATTTGTTTCTATATGGTACTGAACAACTAGTGAGATATTTGTTGCCGAAGATTACAAAATAATCCTCCCTAAGTGGATCCCACTCAAAGATGAATCCTATCCATTTGCATTGTAAATTGAGTACTTAATATATATATTTTTTTATATGAATATTATCATTTCATAGTCCAAACAAGATAAGCTTTCCTTACTCTTAAAAAAAAAAAAAAAAAAAGAAGAAGATGAGTTTCACTTGATAGTATACAAATTTTTGTAATGTGGTAGCAAGCTCATACTCCTTTCTTCAAGTGCTCCCTCGTAGCTGCTAGAACTGTTACTGAGAAGCATGGTTTTGAATTTTAAAAATTATATTTTTTAAAATTTAAAATTTTTCTTTTTAAATAAAAATTTAGATATGTGAGTAAAAGACCAAGAGATTTATCTTTTCACAAAAATTAATTTTAAGCAAATCAGATGACATATTTTTTTATTTACTCGGACATAATCTGTCCTAATTATATAGGTTGTGTCTGATTGTAACTAACCGGGTTACTATCAGACTTTATCACTAGTTTTGTAACCATTGGATATTAAAGATCATTTTCACTAAAAATACCAAAACTACCCCCCCCATCCTCCCTTTTTTAGGGAGTACGCATGGAAAGATGTCTTGACATTTTTGCCCTTGGTTTGGAAATTATGCTGTAATAAATGAGAATTATTTTTAAAAGAAATTAGGCATTTAGTGTTTTAAGGAGAAAAAAATTAAGAGTCAGCATCAAGGGAATTTATTTTCTTACTTTTACATACAAGTGATGAGGGCATCTCGGAAAATTTATTTCTATCTAAAAAGCAAAGATCATATGAAGGCAGCATTAAAAGGGAGCAAGCCCAACTGAAAGGTGAAAGCTTCTCCATAACTGATGGATTGAAATGTGGGCACTACAAGTTTTTAATTGACAGAAACAAGATAACCATTGATGGATGACTTTGCATATACTTCTTCTTTTGACAATGGTGGAGACATCAAGAAAGTTTGAAAGATGGCAAGATTAGGTAATGGGTCATTAGCAACTAAGGTGTCTAAAATCATTACCAAAAAAAAAAGATGTCTAAAATTTGAAATTTTTTTTTTTTTTTTAAGTCAAATTACTCCTCAAGTTGGTGATCTAGCAGTTAGAATCAGTTCAACGAACATATTAGTAAGCACACAGAATAAACTGCATCAATTGGATCACGTGTCATGTTTCTAATTGTGTGCATGTCATGTCTCTAAGAGTTTATGTTAGTAAAAAAAAAAAAAAGTCTTAGAGCAGAAAGCTTCGATAATAGTTCACCTGCGTGTATTTGTATCCTCCATGGGATCTCATCACCTTTTTTTATTCAGTGGGTCTCACACTTTAGAAGTGGGTCCCGAACTCTAAAATTTCTACTATTGTAGGGTTTGAAAAAGGATAAAATGTATGCTGCCATATCTCGATTACGCGAAGAAATTGTTTTCCATATTTTCAACCTATGATTACGAGGTTACAATATGACAACCACCACGACTTGTCCTCTAAAATTTTAGATAAAACAACTATGGTTAAATCTCTAGAACTCCCTTATATTTATTCTATAATTACTCAAACTCTTCTAATCATAACTTCGTTTCAAATTTTCTCCGAAATTTTCTAACTCCCACCTCTCCTTCTCCCATAATATTTTCAAATCTCTAATTTACTTTTGCCTCCATTCGGTTGCTGCTGCACGGTTTCTCTCGTTTGCCCCCTCTTCATCTCTCCTACTTTTACCATCTTTTTTAAAACAAATTATTAGGTCTAGGGTTGAGCATCTTCCACTCTTACAAAATGCAACCCCAACCACCTTAAATTTCTAATTGATTTTTAAGGAATATGCTCAGCCAATGGTAACCCAAATCATATCTGTACACTATTTGTTCAGCTTCAAAATGAGAAAAACAATCAGTGCATATATAATCAAGCAAAAATAAGCTGACTTGGCAAACAATATCGTTTGGGATCTTAATAGATTCTGCAACTTCAGTGATCATTCAATTAAAATAATAGCATTAATAATAATTAAATCAAACTTTGAATATATATTTCCTTCCAATATGATGAGACAGGAGAGTAGGTGTAGGCTATAAACCTACTTAGATGGATAGAAATTTAGACTATCCATGTCAAATTTATTTATACAAATATAGACATTTAGCACTAACGGATTAAAGTAAAGCTTTAGTCGGTTTTAAAGGTTACAGATGGTCAGTTTAAACGGTTTCATTTCTAAAATCAGAATCGAACCATTTAACTAAATGGTTCCATTTCTAAAATCAAAACCGAACAATTTAATAATTGGTTTCAAGGTTTCGATTTAAATGGTTCGGTTCAATTTCAGTACACGGTTTGGTTTTATTTTTGACACCCTTAGTCTAGATCGGTCTTAGATTAAATCGGTGTGATTTGGTTTGCCAATCTGTTCGGGCCCAACTTTGACATCCTTAACCCAGCCCCATGGAATGAGCTTCACTTCCCAATAAATATATTATAACAGAAAAAGTTTGACTCAATGGGGTTCGCATTTTCAATCTACTTATGGCTCCGTTTGTTTCAATGTAAAATTTTAAATATAACATTTTATATGTAAAAAAAAATTTCAATGTTTATTTGTAAGAGATAAAATATAATGTTTCTCTACAGATGATGGAAAAGGAACTTTGTTTTTCTTTTGCCTACTATAAATATATTTTTATTTTTTTTTACATATAAAATATTACTCGTAAAATTATACGGTAAAATTTACATGGAAACAAATGGAGCATGAAAAGGATAAGCAACTTTGATCTCGCAGTTTAGAGCAAGGTTTAGTGATCACTATTGAATCGGCTGATACAGTCTATTCATATTAGTATCAACCAACACTGATATCGATCCAATCCTTTTTTTATTTTTTAAAATGATAAAACATGTGGCATGCATTCATTGGTTGTGGAACCGACCTAGATCAATATTCGATACCGATAACTTTAACTTTGGCATAGGATACACCATCTCTCATGCCTTTTTGGTTCCTTTTTTTCTCTTCTAAAAAAATATTAAACTACAAGGACATAGTCCACCTAACCAGTTTAAAAAAAAAAAAAAAAAAAAAAATCACCCATGAGTTTTTTTAAAAAATGAGGCCAAAGAAAGTGGGGAAAACTCCACTAGTATTATAATGTCGGTCCCATATCCTGATAAAGGAGGAGGGTTGGTGCGTCAAGTCGGCCGCCAGTATCCAAAAAACCTAATCAAACTCTTATCATGGATTCACAAAAAGAATTCGAAAATCCCAACTAGAGAAAATCATTGAAGACAGAATGAATTCTAAATGGGAATCTGTCCACCCACGTCCCACCTACATTGGTATGGATGGTTAAGGTCTAGGGTTTAAGGTTCAGGGTTCAAGTCAATATAATTTTAATTTTCTATAGCGATGGGCTTGGATTTTGGACTGCGTCCTTTTAAGAATAATGGGCCTCGATCCAGCCCATTGGCATGCGAGAGAGATTTTGATCTGTTAAACTGAAACATGTGGGCCTCTCTCCCAATCTATTCTTCTTTAAATTTAAACCACAAAAGATCTGTTAAATTTAAACCCTTACAACCACTGAGCCGAAGAGATGAGACCTAGCCCGTGAAAGTTGTAAACAAAGTTCTAAATCCAAATATCGAATATTTCATAATCGATCGGTATGGTTGGTATCGGGGGCATCAGTCCCATGACATGATCGGTTATTATTTTATTAAAAAAAATAGATAATAATTTTATATTCCTAATAGCAATCATAGATTTGATCATCACATGTCTACATTATCCATTGGATAATTGACACATGGCATAAAATATTAAAAAAATAATAAGTATCAAACTACTCCACAGAACCAGCAGCAATGCAAACCCAAAACATGCAACCGACCAGCCGTTGGCCGTTGCACTGTTTCTGCTTTTGTCGTTTACGACGGCTTTGTTAACTAGAGCCAAAGCCACCGTATTTGAAGGAACCCATGGAAGGCCATTCAACCAGCCGTCATTGATTCGTCCGTTGACATTGAACCGGTCACAGCTCTCACATTGTATCCAACCTATGTCGTTTATGACCCCTCGTTCTAGAGGTGTCAATGGATCGGTTCATTTTAGTTTTGAGTTTTGGTCTAGTTTGGTTTTGGATTTTATTGAGTTGGCTTTAATATGTTCTTATCGATCCACTATTGATTCAATCTGTACCATAGGAATGAATATTAATATTTGACAGAAAATCAAGTAGGGTTTCACCTCCTGTTAAGGGTGTTTAAACGAGACTGTTTCAATATGCTGGTATGGTATTGGTTTGGTATGATAAGTAATAGAGCAATAAGATTACCGTACTGTTTAGGTAAATAGTATGAAATTGCTTACCATTACTGATTGTTAACCCGTATCCGTAAATCGGTGCATAAAAGGTTTTGGTTGCGGTATTGCCAACAGTTTTGAACATCGGTTCTTTAATTAGTTTCTTAACGGTTCAATTTACCATTAAATTGTTTAAACAATTTTGTATCAATTGCATGGGTTTAGTCGAATAAACAAATCTAAACCCAAAAAGAAGCCATTAAATGGAAACATTCATCAATGTATGGAACAGTGGAAAACTGAAACCACAATTTCTCCACGGAAAAGATTAGGAGTTGTGGAGATTGCAACCATGAAGTGGAAGCGCAATCAACAGAAAAGATTAAGGATAGCTGGATAGAATTTATTGATACCGTTTTAGCCTTAGGGATTTAGCTATTTAGATATTAGGGTTATCTTGTTAAGAGACAAAGATGTTTAAGTAATTAAGTAACGGTTTAAACGGTATTGGTTCATATATAATATGGTTCAAATCGAAGATAAACTTGCATAATATCATACCGTATCGGTTATATAAACGATATGAATTTTGTAACCATTATTGTACCGCTTAGTAAGGATTCAAATCGTCTCATTCTTGAGATTCGGGAGGCGTGGCGGCGACCCCACTGGATGCTCGCCACGTGGGGGTCGGATGAATCCGACTCCTCCGTTCGAGCCGACACTTTCTTGTCGGCTCGGCTTGTCGGCTCGAACGGAGGGGTTAGATTCATCCGACCCCCACATGGCGACCATCCAGTGGAGTTGCCATCACGCCTCCTGATTTTCAGGGATGAGACGATTTGGATTTGGATCCGCTTAGGAAACACTATAACGATTTCGATATAAATGGTAGGATATAGTACTATTTTGACATCGTAACGCATTGCATGCAACACGTCAATATCACACGCTCACAAAATTTTCGTTTATTACACACGTGCTTGTAAAAAGGGTCCAAGCTAGATAGGAATGTTGGCAAAACAGATGGCCCAATCAGTTACGCTATTACTGTAGACTGCCAAAGCCACAGAGTATTGTACTGTAGAAGCGCGTGGTGTACACTCGCGAGTTTCGATGTCTGTGTTCTGACATCTGACCCCTCGACAGTTAATACGTTTCCTGGTGAAAAGGACATCTGGGAAGGGGTGTTTCAGTAAATTGACTTTTGGACTACAGCATCTCACGTATGTACTAAAGTACCCTTGTTATCTTCCTACAGATGACAAGATACAATCTGCAATAGACCCCCACAAAGGGACGGAACTATGTCAAGACCATACACCCTGACCAAATACCATTGATTTGGTGTCTCTACTGTTTCATCAATTTAACTCCGAATAATATTGTGATCGAAATTTTATGTGGAAAGTTCAAGAAAGCAACTGATAAGATTCCCATTCAACCACCAACTTCAAATGGATTAAAATATTGTTTTTTTCACACTTGTGAAGGAAAACCATCAATCTTTATTTTATTTTCTTAAATTTACATAATATAAATACAAAATATAATAAAATTCAACAATTAAACTTAAAATATTTTAAAATTAAGTACATAATCATGTAATAATAAAAAAATAATTTTATCTCACTTCCAGAAGCAGCAGAATTGTTGAACCGAACCAAACCAAAATTAGTCAGTTGTGACTTAGAATTATTAAACCATAAATAAAACCAAAAAGATATCGAGTGAAACCGGTAAATTGTCTCACTAAATATATAATATTTCATATGTAATATACAATTTTAATGTTCTATGCTATGACACAATGTCGAGCTTATGTGATATAAAATTTTTAATTTATTATTTAATGTTTAATATTTCGTTATTGAACTATTGTCGTCTTAGAATATTTAGAGTTTCGATCACCTGTATGTACATGTAATTTTCCTAGGATCTCATCACCATCGATGTGCTCTGGGATCCATTGAATATAAATGGCGAAAAAATCATAGGGAAGATCCAAGTAATTGTCTTTAATATTTACTCCGTCGATAAGATTTTAATTTTGAAAACAAAGTACCGATAAGATTTTAATTTACTCCCAGTGGGAGGACGTGGCAACCTTTTTTGGATTGCTGACACGTGGCTCTCGAGTGAATCTGAGACCCATATTCGAGTCTACACCCCCTGTCAGCTTGGCTTGTTGGCTAGATGTCGACTCGAACATGTATCTCAAATTCGCCAAGAGTCCCGTGTGCCGCTGTCCTCCAGAGGTGACAGGAGAGGACGGGGATCCATTATGGTTTCGATTAATAATAATCTCAAACCAAACTAATAAACCGTTTATGAACCAACACCCTTTCCCTCGGCCCAGACGTTACACAGAACTTGCCTTCTGAGTGCGACAAGGTCAGTCCACGGATACCCTGCACGGATTTTCATCACTCACCAATATTAAGTGGACCCCACATTTAGAAATGGGTCCACACCCTAGACGGTGTAGAAAAAGGCACCTCGTGTTACGGTAACTTTAACAAAAAAAACAAGGTATCGAACCTACATGGATCTTATTCCACGTGGATCCATACAAAAACCGACAGCCGTGATACAATTTGCCACGTGGAAAAAGAGTTATTAAATACTCGTACTTTATATCTGCATTGTAAATAATGGAGAAAAATAAAATAAAAGCATAATTTTTTTTTTGGGGTGAAATGAAAAGGCTTATTAAAGGCGAAGGAATCGGGTGTCCTTAGCTTGTCTCTCTCAAGTTAGTAACTACTCTCTCTCTTTCAGCTTTTCTATTTGTTCTCTGTTTATATTTTTATTTAACTTTTCGATCCCTCGCGATCTACGAAAATTACACAGCAGCTCGAATGCCGAACTTAAAAAGCTTCGAATCAGAAGCAACAATGGCGTTGGTTCCATCATTTAAGCTTTCAAGTAAGGTAAGTTCATCTTCCTCTTCTACTTTTAGTAAAATCAATGGTTTTTCCAAAGCTCAAATGTGCTTGAAAAAAATCATAGACATAATTTCGTCTCATGGAATCTTAAGAGGATCATCGGTGAATCCACAATTCGATGGATTGAGAGTTAATGAGATCGGTTCGGGAGAGAAAGCTGTTTCTTTGTTTCCCTCCCAGAGGGGGTTGGATGTCGACTTAAATCTTAGATTAGGTCTTCCTATGGAAACGGAAGGATCTGAGAATCCCTTGGAAAACGGAGGTTTTAGTGCGTGTAGCGCCGTCGGAGGACCTGACGGTAAGGTCTGTATAATTAAGACCGACTGTAATTCGTCAGTGGTCTCAGTCGATGTTTCGATGATTGAGAAGAGTTCTGAAGGAGAATGTGATCCCAAGGAGGTCGGAAACTCGTCGGC
Organism: Protea cynaroides; assembly: GCA_028583415.1. Taxonomy (NCBI): domain Eukaryota; kingdom Viridiplantae; phylum Streptophyta; class Magnoliopsida; order Proteales; family Proteaceae; genus Protea; species Protea cynaroides. Next base: position 46,896,806 of record CM053266.1, on the reverse strand, counting down.
TGACTTTGCGACGATTAAAGAGGACAAAGATATAAAAGCAGTAGAAGAAGAAACAAGAGAGTTTTCGGAAATCACAAATCTGCAAGTCCGAAGTTCTGGAACTGATGATACGCGAGCTTGTGAAGAAACTGAGGACGGAGAACAGAGTGAGACTAAAGCCTCGGAAGAAGTAGAAAAAGAGCAACAAAAAGGAGAAGAGCGAGGAGAAGAAAGCAGGTTATTTCGGAGTGAAGAAAACAAAAACGACGGTTATTTGGGTCTGCTTGTAGAAGCGGCGAGATTGATTTCTGGAAACTTCGAAGACGAAGAATCAGAGCCGAAGACATCAAGCGAGAAAGGTGGACTGATACACGAAGCGTCAGGAGACTCTCAAATGAGAGCCGAAGCAGAAACGGAGACGAATGAACAGGTCGGTTGCAGATCAAAACGGAATCGGTGTTGGATGTTCGAATTATACGATGGTTTCGAGGACATCTCACCTGTTGTGAGGTCCAAGCGTGGGAGAAACCAGGTATTACCTTCCAGATACAGAGACTCTGTTCTTGAGCCATGGAAGCGGCTACCTCGGCAGAGATCAACAAGGGTTTCTACAAAACGAAGGCCGGGATGATTAGATAAACATATTTTCTTTGTTTCTGTCTGTTTTTCTTTAGATCCCCAATAGCCATGCAAGAACGAGTAATCGGCCATTAAAGAGGGCAGAGAGTAAGAAAAGCTTGAAAAGGTAAAAGACGAAAAAGAAGAAGACGTCAGATGACGGTCTATTCTGAAGACATTACAGGCTACAGAACAGAGCGTTTGCGATAAGGAAATGCAGGCGACAGATTTGGGGTTTTAAATTAATATTTTCTTAAAATAGTTTATTCCCTAAATTTTTTTATCATTTGAGCTCAGCCTCCATGAACCGTAGAAGAAAGGAAAGTAGAAAAAACCATGGGAAGTCATCCATAGCTGAAGCTTCTGTAATCAGGTCTTGACTTCTTGTTTGCTTCAGCTGTTTTTTTTGTCATTTCTTCCATGGCCGAAGAATACCTCGAACTTCAAGGTATTTCCCTGAACCTTCTTTCCTTTTCTCCTAAAAAATATATTAGGTGTTTCTCTTTATTTCTCCTTCTCCTTTTATATAAACGAAATTACGAAACTGGAGATTTTAACGTGGAAGGGGCTTTGTTCTTTTTTTTTTTTTTTTTTTTGGGGTAAGGACGTTTTCTTCTTATTTCTAATTTAGGAACAAGAGGTACACTGGGTCTGCTATGGTAAGATTATATATATATATATATATATATATATAGGTTTTCTTGTTGTTGTGATAGATAGTAAATGGTTGTTGGAAATGCTAACATTCCATTTCTTTGATTAGTCTATGTATGGTAGTGAATGGTCTTACCATTAATTGTTTATTTCCTGCTAATCATGTTAAGCTTACTTTATGTGTTAGGACTTATATTGTATATTGACACTTATTGAGTTATTTCGATTTCAACCTCCAAGTTTCAGGCCCACTGGTGGGTGGTCCACCTTAAAAAATAAAAGGGATAATTATTATCTCTCCCCTACACTGGCCTTGTATATATTGGAGAAACATCCTTTCCTGTTGTTCAGTCTCTCAAGGCGTGATTTAGTAGTTAGAATTCACTTGGTGTGCACCTTCAATGACAAGAGAGAGTATCCTTACCCTATTTACTCGAACTTCTTAAAAACGAATTTACACATCTCTTTCTTTCCTAGAAATTTAAAAACTCTAAATTACCCTAGGTCCCCTCTTCTCTCTCTTCCTTAACTCCTGGACAATCCCTTCCAAAATACCGAATCGATGGTGAAGTGGGAAAAAAATAAAACAAAGTTGCACCAGAAGAATATGGGGAAGAAGATAACAATGAAGAATAAGAACCCTCCACCTTTGTAACCATTATTGTTATTTGCACTAGAGAGCTTGATGAGCTTCTCTCAAAGACAATAGGAGCAAGCTCCATGAATTTGCTTGTGTTTTGGGTATTTCTTGCACCTCATCTCTACTTCAATCCAACCCATATCAGAGGAATTCAATATTCACAATCGCTTCCATCCCTTCTGCTTAATCGACTTGTTGATTCCTCTTTGAAACTCTTTCGAGTCTTCTCCGAATATATAAAAGGAAGGATGGAAGACAAAGACAAATAGATAGATCTGAGAGAGATGGTGTGAGTTCTGCTTCCGAGATAGGTGGCTCGGGGCGTGTGCTTTTCAAATCTGATTGAAATTTTGAAAAAGTCGCTAAGAAACGAAGATTCTCAACGCACCTTCTATTGGTGGCGGAGGACGGGGTGGGGCAAGGTTGGGTTGTTTGGGTGGTAAGTTCACTTTCTTGGGGGAATTTGAAAAGAAATTTGGGATGGGAGAATTTGAATAAATATATAGGGCAATCATGCGAAAATGATTGTAATTTGTCCAAAATAGAAATTAAAAATAGAGAACACTATAAATAGAAAGAAATGGCCATGAGTGATGACTTTGGATTTTGGAGCAAGGTTAAAGGTCACGAAATCGGTCCGATCAGACTTGCCTGGGTTGGGTTGACTAAGAAAAAAAACCAGCAAGAATCGCCTCTCAAGTGTGGAAAAATCTATTCTGGGGGTTGACTTGGCATGCTGACTTCCAGATCAGCTGATCCCTTAAACCATGGTCTGATGTGTAATCAAGGCCGAGCATGGTAATCAAGAAATTTATTCGATCTTAAGTTAAGGGCAAAAGTTAAAATTTTGGTTGGATTTAGGCATGGTTTAAAATATCGGTATCAGTCCGATACTTGCATGGGAGTTTCTAGTTATGGATACCGGATGCTCACAATTCTATTAAAAAAAAAAAATTGGGATCATAGAGTATTGGGCATGCTGGAGTGTGTTGCAATGGCATTGGTGACGAGGCATAGAGACGGTTTGAATTCGTGGGAGAGAGGGTGCAGTAGAAAGTGTGAATTTATTTACACTGAGAAAATCAATTGTATCATACCAAGAGGGAAAAACATAAGGTTACAACAAAACTTTAAAACCTAGGGACCCTGAGAGAACCTTTTCGCATTTTTTTTTTTTTAATTAAAGAAAAATTGTTGTGTTTTTCATCTTCTATTCCTTGCACTAGGTCTGATGAGGTAAGGATAAACCCAGGATCAAGAATCTTGTTTAAGGAAGTTGAATTACCATTTAATCCCTTCTTGTTTAATTTACAAAAATGACCTCGCATCAAATGTCTCTTCTTGTGGCTCTGCATGAAATGGGAAGATCCAAATCCTCTTATCCAGGGGTTTGGGAGGAGGACGACTCTCACTAGCATCAGTGGGTGTCGATTAAATCAAAATCGATAAGGTGAGTCGACAAGGGGTGTCGACTTATGCATTAGCTCAGATGAAGGATTTGGATCCAATCGATACCCATATATTGGGCATTGACTGGTGGAAGTCGTCTCTCCTACTAAACCCATGGGACGAGAGGATTTGAATACAAAATGGAAACACATGAATATGGACAACGGAAACACATGAATATGGACAACGGAAAGAAACGGACAGGACAGGTTTTGCCCTTGTGATTCGATAAAAGAAGGGAGAAGAAGTAAAACAACCTTCCAATTTTTTTATTAAAAGTGCTTTCCGTGGTCGTTCTCGTTCTAGGACTGCAATTATTAGTAGGAAATGATTTTTTTTTGTTGTTGTCGATTTGGATAGAATTATGAATGAAATACAATAAAGCTGAAAAGAGCTACAGTTAGTTCATAGGCAGTGGTGTAGCCGTGTGAAGCACAGGAGGTTACTGTGAGTTACTGTTACGAACAGAGAACTGATGCCAAGTACGAGAAAAAACAGCTTTTGCATGATCGCCTCTGGATTCAATGCGAAGAGACTGGGATTAATCGAATCATCTTGGAATAGACCGGAATTACATTTTTTAGAACTTGAGAACTACGTGGGTGTATAATGTATCCATTCCGATTGTCGGAGTGAGAGAACAGGGTTTGGGTTGTCTCCTTTTGCTAGAGTATCGCAGTCCTGATTCAATGGTTGGAATCACTTTGATATGTGTATTTGATGAACTTTAATCACTGGATCATAGTTGGAGGGACTAGAGAACTCGAGAAGATCTTTTTTCGAGAGAACATGATTTAGATTAGTCATATATCAAATTTCAAGGTCTAATTCAATTAAGGGTAAAAGACAGTTACCTCTCCAGTAATTTACCTTATTGACCGTTGACCCCCAAAGGTTTCAAAAAAGACAGTTACCTCCCTTAAATAACTATTAAAATACAAATAGACCCATGCCGTTAGGAATATTCCGTTAGATACTAACGGTGGGAGTCCAATATTTCCTTAATGGCCAAATTAACCCTTTACAAGGGTGACTGACTTCTGAAAAAAAAAAATCAGAGATCCAATTGTAGGATGAGCAGATTGAGAAGATGGTTCCTGCTTCTTTGTCGCTGATGGAGTTAGGGTTTCAAATGATCATTTGGTGAATGCGATATACTCTAAGACTTCTTTGAATGATGGTGGTCACCAACAGAGATCTATTGATCAGGTAGGACTTCCTAAAGTTTCGCCATTGGCGGATTACTAGAGAATTTCTTGACTGCGACAGAGAATTGAAGCATTTCCAAGCAAGTGATTTGGGATTTCCATAAAGCAAGGAGCGAGGGCCAGGCGGAGATAGTTACAGGAGAGGATTGCTTCATCCTCAAGTTCTTGAACAAATTTTTCAATTGTCAGTGTGGGATAAAATTTTTATGGCTTACAAGAAATGGGGATTCAGCCTTCTTCGTCGCTTTTGATTCAAATTTGGTTGCAAACCCTAGTTTTTTGCAATCTGGTTGCAGACGGAGGTTTTCTTTCCTTACAATTTGGTTGCAAAAGAGAGAACCCCAAATCTCCGGATGCAATCAGAGAAACCATCTAAATCGGAGAGAAGAGAGATGCAAACCAGCCACTGGGAAGACGACGAGTTGCAGGCACTTGGAGTTCCCTTTGAACTTTGGAGTTGCAGATCTACAGCACCTCCGGATGTAGCAGAGGAGATGCAGATACGATGCTCTCACGAAAATGGAAGGAAGTTTTTTTTTTTTTTTTTTTAAATGCCCATTTGTTTCAAATCTGGTTCATGTTCATAGTTTGGTATCGTGTGGTTCATGTTCTTCAGTTCCTATCTTTTTTTTATATATTTTTTAATTTTAGTTGGGATAAAATGTTCAGGGGTAGAGTTGTCCATAAAAAATATAACTTTAACATCGTTAAAAATTGAGGTCATTTGTCTTTTTTGAAACCTTTGGGGGTCAACGGTCAATAAGGTAAGTTACATGGGAGGTAACTGTCTTTTACCCTTCAATTAAATAACCTATGTATTGGCATGCATCACGTGTATGTCCATTCTCATCCATCCAAGTATATCAGTACTCTAAACATTGTGTGCATTCTTTAAAGTTAAAAAAAAACTATAAAGTTGAATGGTTCGTATTTTTCTTGTGATTTTTGGAAACATTGCATTCTTTTGTTACATGGATAATAACCAAAATAAATAAATAAATAAAAAACAACAATCACACAATGCAGGAATAATGTCAAGTTTCCAACTCAAAAGTTCGAACTAGTAAGTGGAGGGACTCTCCATATATAAGACCACAAGATTCCAATCTCATTAGCAATGTGGGACTATTCCCAATACTCCTCTTCACATGTAACCCCACCTTTAGGTGGTGTATATGTAGTAGTATATATGACATTACATGACATTTTTCAGGTGATTGGTCCCTCTTCTTGGGTGATTGATCCCTCTTTGGGTGAAATATAGTCCCTCTTTGGGTGACCATAGTCCCTCTTCTGTGCATTTGACATCCCTCTTTCGGTGACTTGACCTCTTTTTTTAGGGTTATTATGAGAGGGAACCTGGAGCTCTGATACCATGTCAAGTTTCCAATTAAAAAGTTCGAACTAGTAAGTGGAGGGACTCTCCACATATAAGACCACATGATTCCAATCTCATTAGCAATGTGAGACTATTCCCAATACTCCTCCTCACATGTAACCCCACCATTAGATGGTGTATATATGGTAGTATATGTGGCATTACATGACATTTTTCAGGTGACTGGTCCCTCTTTTTGGGTGATTGTTCCTTCTTTGGGTGACATATAGTCTCTCTTTGGGTGACGTATAGTTCCTCTTTTGGGTGATCGTCCCTCTTTGAGTGACCATAGTCCCTCTTTTGTACATCTAGTGTCCCTTTTTCGTTGACTTAGCCTTCTTTTTAGGGTTAATATGAGAGGGAACCTGGAGCTCTGATATCATGTCAAGTTTCCAACTCAAAAGTTCGAACTAGTAAGTGGAGGGACTCTCCATATATAAGACCACAGGATTTCAATCTCATTAGCAATGTGAGACTATTCCCAATATATACGTGGTTTGCCAAGGTACCTACGTCCATGGGGAGATGAGAGCAGTCTTCACTAACAGTGGAGAAAGGATTACACACTCTTCTTCATGTTTTTTTTTGTGTTATCGAAGGATTCACAAAACCCAGAAATAACCTGGCCCTTCAAAGGTAGCCCAAAATCCAAATGACAATCCAAGACATCAACCCCCGCAACAATCTCCACCTTGATTTGGATTTAAAAAAGCTTTGATGAAGGCAGTCTATAGATGTTTTCATCCATGTACCTCCATAAAAGTACGCAACCACACCCCAACCATAAAGGTTGCAATCCTCACTGTTAGCAATGAGTGAAATTAATCATGGCCTCAAGACGAACGGGGTTTTTGTGGCTCTTGACAGGCAGGCCTAACCCACTCTCAACAATAAATAAAGTTAATCAGGGCCAACGGACTTTTAGTGGCCCTTCAAAGGCAGGCCATGACCCAAGTGATAGAATACAAGATAGTCTGTTCATGTCTTCACCCCGTACCTCCATTAAGGTATGCAATCGCACCCCAACCAATTAGGGTGTGACTCGTCTCAAGTTGAGCACAGTTCTTCAAATTCGTGATCTAATGGCTGAAGTTAGTTCGCACGCTTTCTAATGTATTGATATACTCAAGAAATGAGCTCTAGCACTTGGATCACGGCTGGAGGAACTGCTCAACTTGAGACGAGTTCCTTCCAACTATAAAGGGGTGCAATCCTCACTCTCAAATGGTTTGGATTAAGATAAAAATTGTAAAAATGAAAAGGTCATTTTTTTTTTTTGCCATAAATATCACATTTCAAGTGAAATTTATTTTACAATGTAAAATACACTTTTTCAGCGAGTTCGGATCACCTACATGTACATATATTCTCCATGGGATCCGATCACAATCAATCCAACAGCCAAAACTCATAAAATAGTGATTTCACAATGTAAACTTGCTTTTCGACAAATTTATTTTAATTTTGTATACAATCGCTTCTGAGATCTTAGCTAAAGTTAAAAATTCCTCCTCACAGATTTTTATATTCTTAGAGAGATTTGCAATATATATATATATATATATATATATATATATATATATATATATATATATATATATATGAAAGGATAGCACTTCTTCATGAAATCCTTCGTATAAGTCCCTCGTAACGTCAAGCAAAATTGAGGATATAGTGGTAGGTTTATTTTATTTTATTTTTTATATATTTTTTTATTTTAATCAAGGCTTATTATTTAATCTGGTTTTAGATTTGGACACACTCAGGGGATAAATGTGTGTTAAAACCTACGAACAATGTTTTACCCAGCTTGCCAAAACTAAGCCATTGAAGTTCATTTAGCCTCGTAAATCTGGACATGTTGGTTTAATACTTTAATCTAATGTGTTCTCATGTGTTGAGAAATCGATGGAGAAAATTTCATACATAATGGACCATATAATTGAGTAAGACTACCAAATTTTACAATAGATGCAATCAACGTCTTCTATATAGTAATTGGATTGCCAAATCATCAACCATGTGTCGGATAAGGGTCCTAAAGGGTGTGAATCTGTTTTCCCTTAAATTGTATTCCCCTTCAAAAAACTTTTTTTTTTATAATTTATTAAGCTCATCGATCCCTTCTCTTTTATATATGAATAGAGTTTGATGAAGAATCCTTAAAAAAAATATATAACTTACCTTGGGATGAATGCATTATAGAAGAGCTAAACGCTCTTAATTATTTTGTCCTAAGAGCTGGTTTGCATTAAAAAAAAATGCTTGTAATAACGAAGGCATTAACGGTGGTGCTCTGAATTTTAGAGACGACTCAACTAAGGGTCAGAGATGGATCCCACATTTCATCTACAGTTCCTAAGGATGTAGAATGGTTATCACATGAGGAGAGGATCCGAAGACTCAACCTTGAAGAATTTTGAAATTGACAAAACAGTTTGAAAAAGCTTTTAAGGGAAATAAATCCTCTCATGCCTCTTATGTGGGCATGAGAAAATTTAATAACATGAGAGGATTTGAATCCAAGTGAAATTTGTTGATCATCTCTTGAAAGGCCATGTTAAATTTGACACAATCGATTTGATTTGATTTTGCAAGTATCCCTCCACTGAAAACATTTTTATTATTATAATACTTCTAAACAGTAGCTTATATTTATAAGAGAGGAAATCATTACCCATAACGTCCTTTACCCTATTCATTATCAACTTATCACTTCTAGCAAGGACACCCACGACATAACACTTCCTATGTACTGGAATTCTTGAATGAGTGATAACGGGACCCACCACAAAGTAGTAAGTCGACTCAGTAGTAACTTTAGTTAACCACATAGACTCTAATGGACTCCAGTAGGCTGGATTTAAATATCAAAATCGAAAACATCCATTATCCATGTACCAATAGTGTATCATTCCTTCAAATTCAAATCGTCTCCTCCCTTAGATTCGGGAGGAGAGATGACGACCTGATGGATGGCCGCCACCTGACTCTTGGATGAATTCGAGCTATCCATTCGAGCCGACATCCCAGCCGACAAACTGAGTCGACAGGATTGTGGGCTTGGATTCACCCGAGAGCCAGGTGGCGGCCATCCATCCAGGCCGCCGCCCCTCCTCCTGAATCTTTGGGAGGAGATGATGTGGATCCCATTCCTTCCCTCTTAAAATTTGGCTTTGTCCTCAATGTTGTAATAAAAAATGCTCTTTACCCGTGATTCATTACCATGTCACCGTCTTCCTTCTCTTCATGGCAAACCTCAATTAAAAACGACTTCTTGCACCGATGTTTAGGATGAACTTTTAATTGCAATTATATCACAAAACCTTAGGGTGCCTCTCTTGCAATTTAGCCAGTCACATCCTTTTAACATCAATCATTGATTAGCTGATAAAATCTTACTTGTTAGTTAAAGCGTTTTCCTTGGAGTCCATAGGTACTGTTTGGCCTTAGGACGAATCACGAGTTTTATTTAATCGAGCCAAACCAATTGCAGTTTATAAGGATGTGGGTTGTTTAGCTTGCATGTTGGTACGGATGGGTTCTCATAGCCCACTAATGAAACAGCTAACCTATCGAGTGACAAGATTGTGGAAGAAACCCAATCTTAGATAAGAGTCATTCAAATTGATATTGGTAATCCCACACTAAACCATGTTGTTGCAGCTTGGTGAGTTTGTCGAAGAAGACATAAAATTGGTTGGGGTCGAAATGAGCATGGAATCCTTCCTTGAGTTCTTCCCAAGTTATGGTGGGTGATTATTGTTTCAGCAGTTGAAACCATAATTGGCATCACCCTTAAGATGAAAAATGCCAAGATGCTCTCTCACCAATAGGGGTCCCATGAAATTGAAAAAATTGCTCAACCCTACAAAGCCAATTAGTGGGAGAATTCTTTGCTATTGAAGCGGGGAAAATTCAATTTTATAAGTTTAGGAGCATATGAAGATGAAGATACATTATCCTATTGGTGCCATAACCTAGACCTCCATTAGCTTAACTGCTTGATTTTCTCCTTCTTCTCGATTGGGTTGGGTAGTTAGTAGTCCACTTGGACATTCCATTTTTCGAACACATCAATTATTGGGTTCACCATCTCCTTTTGACTAGATGAAAACGACTGCACAATGTTCTTCATTTGAGATTCTTGTTTATCCTTAGACGTACCTATCATGTTAGAACGAGAGAAAATGAAAGACAAAAATAAATGACAAGTTTGATTGAGAAAACCCTGCCTCGTTGATACACACAATTGATCCTCACGGGATAACATTCATATTATTATAATATTTTTCAACGTCCCCTCACACAAACATAGGAGGGAGAATCGTTACCCATAACATCCTTGTCTTTATCCATTATCACTATCAACTTAATTTACGCTAACAATGGCATAGACTCCTAGAACTCACATCCTATAGACTAGGAATCTTGGATAAGCAATAATGAGACCCACTATAAAGTAGAATTCAAAATATGTGGACTCCCTAACAACTCTAATTAGGAATGCACATGTTTGCTTAGTCAGATTGTTGGTCCCTTGCTTGTTAAAGCATGGGTTGGGAGGATATCTTAAATTTGAGTATCATCTCTTCAATTTGTTTCCTTCCCCACCTTAATAGTATTACTTATAGTAGGACTCAAAAAAAAAAAAAAAAAATTCTGATTAACCACATAGATTCTAATAGACTCCACTAGTCTTTATCACAATCAAACTTTATTACAACAAAAAACATCTACCACCCATTGATCACACTGTATCACAATTATTTAAAACAATAAAAATAAAAACTAAATAGTAATCTCATAATGTATGAATCAAATCAAAATCAATAAAATTGCATATTTAGAAGTAGTTAAAATTTATAACTATGAATCACAGGTATAGCAAGCGATTGTTATCAACATTTTGACAAAAACTTATATCTTATATTACATGTTTTATCTTCCCTTTTGTCTTCTTTAAAGCAATCAATTTGAGTTGTTCAGAATTAGATTGGATTTTTCTACATGAGGCAATTACTACCATCCTCAAATCTCTAATATAAGTTGTATGATTTCGATATTCGGTTTCTTGGAATATATACTTTTCTATCCATTTTTCAATTATTCTTTTATCAGTATTAGTGTTTAGAACTTAGTATGTTTAAAAAAAAAGGCACTTGTAAAAAATACGATTATGTTAACCATGTGATCCTATTTTTTGCATTACGTATGCATGTGTGTGTGTAAGTGTTCATGGGGTCAGGATCATCTGTAGCATTTTGGTGTAGCAGAGTTGATCCTGGCCATTGGAAATGCATTGAAACATATGATCGATGCCCTCTCAATGATCAAGATCAACTCTGGTGTAACAGAGTGCTACAGGTGATTTTTTTTCGTGTTCCTATGCACCTTCACATGAATATTTGATTCTTAAGTAGATATAACTTAGGTCTAGTTAACTAGCCATATTCGAACCGACCTCACAGGAAATCAAAGGTAGAAGGAAGCCTACCTGCAAGACCCAATTGTTGATTAGAAATTTTAATTATGATTGCTAAAGTAACGAAAATTCTCTAAGTACTCAAACAAAAATTTATATGCTCCTATTGGGACAAAATCAATGTGTATTGATTTTTATTTTTTTTCTTTATTTTCCATGTCCACAGTAACTAATCGGATTCTGCAAGATATACACTTATTGTTTCTCTTGTTTTGTATTTGTCTATCAAGATATAATTATTTGGTCATTACCCTTTCATGCATAATTCATTTTATATGATTATAAGAAGAATACCTTCTATTTAAGTAGCTTTCTACGAAAATAATCTAACGAAATTTATACTTGATTTAAATTAGGATAAAAAGTAATTAATTAGTATAAGAAAATCAATGTGAGTTGCTATTTTTGCCTTTCTTTATTTATTTATTTTTTATAAATTTGCTGTATCCACATCAACTATATTGGATTATTTGAGAGATACAACTATGATCTTAGTTGTTTGTATTATCTAAATAGCTTGATAAGAAGGTGTTACCTATCTTTTACCAACTAAAAAATATAAAAAATTAACAACTATAATGGATTTTTATTTGATTTTTAAGTATAAAAAGTAACTAATTAATCATACGGATTAAGATACCCATAGAATACAATTAATATATATGTTTTTTTTTTGGGTCAATTAATGTGCATTGATTGGAAAAAGATCATCTCTCCAGCAGTAATCCAACAGTTGGAGTCCATCTGACACGCATATTGGTATGTGCACCAAATGAACTCTAACTGCTGGATCACGATTGAAATCCCTCCAACGATAGGAAATGACCAAATATAGTTTGATTGTTATGTTATTTCCTCAGTTTGCCATGTCCACAATAACTATATGAGATTTTTTAAAATTAAAGCATAACAAGTAAACAATCATCCTTTTATACATGATTATAATAAGAACAGAATATATTCTATTTCATTAGCTATCTAACAAAATAAGATCAAAACCTAATGAAATTGTTTATTTATAAATGAAACAAGGAATATGTTATTAGGTCCAGATAACATAAATCAAGGGATGCAAAGACGGAAGGTGTATTACAGTCCATTCGTAAATAATAGATGGGTTTTATTCCGTTTGGACAATGAATGTCAATAGATCATGGTGTTAGATTCCAGATCTGCCGACCAAAAACAATTTTTTTTTCTAATTTAAATCAAGCATAATAAGTAATTAAATAATCATATGAATTATAATATAGGTGTAATGGAGATTCTCAATATTTTCACCAAATTTAAACTATAATTTATTTAGACATTTATATAGAGCAAAAATCAATGTGAGTTGTTTTTTTTTTCTTTTCTTTATTTGCGATGTCTATAATAATCATATTGGATTCTTTAAGAGATACAAGTATATCTCTTTTGTTCGTATTGTCTATGTATCATCATATGATCACTTGGTCAATTGTCATTCCATACATAATTCCTTTTGTGTAACTTAGAAAAGAAAAGAAGAAGAAAAAAAAAAAAACTTGTATGTAAGTTATTATTTATGAAAATAATATCAAATCATAACAACTAGAATGGAATGTTTATTGATTTTAAGTATAAAAAGTAACTAATTAATCATATATGATTATGATAGCCCTAGTAGTGGGGATTCTCAAGATTTTCACTCAATCAATACTATAGCTTATACACTCTTATAGGGGATTCTCAAGATTTTCCCTTATATGTTATGTATCATTTATGGGATTTCATCATCTTTCATATCTAGTGAATCTCACACACCATGAACGGTGATGAAAGTACGTGCAGGTGTTCTGAACCCATGAAATGGTAGGGATTGATTTTCATGTTTCGTCCCTTTATTTGGTATGTTAACAATAATTTAATTGGATTCTTGAAGAGATACAACTATTACTTCATTGCATAATATGATAATTTCATTGGATAATATCCATAGTTAGTAAGTTCGGGTACGGCAAAAGATCAGATACGAATACTTATGGGCATAAAACAGAGACAGACTTTGATAAATGGACTAATAATTCATTTAAAAAAAATGTGTACGACAATAATATGGTACACTTTTAATATGTGTTTAATACAATAGACTTTGGAGTAAAGATATCAGCATAAATTCACTATGCAATAGACTTTTTTTTTTTTGCTAAAAATTAAATTATATTAAAAGAAAAAAAAATAACACAAAACACCCCGAAAGGATGGACCTTCAGCATTGCCATCAGTAGAAGCCACCCAAGGGAAAAACTAAGAGAATTTATAACGTGGTCTGCAAGATGCATCTCACACTATCTCCCTAGTAACAAAATCTGAGCACAATGTTTAAGACGTAGAATTCCTATCATAAGTTGTTTTCCTCACCAACATAACTACCATTGTATTTATTTCACGAAAACAATGGGTGAATCTGAGTTGGCAACCCTCAAGTGCTACCAATATCCCCATTCATTCTTGGAGAATTATCCAAGGCATATTACCTGACAGAAGACTAACTACTGTAGTAGAGGAGTCTGACTTCAACCAAATTTTTCGGAATCCTAAATTGTGAACTGCAATGAGACCTCGAAAAGCACTTCTCATTTTTACAACAAAACAGGTTGCCGCTCCAATATAATCAGCATATGCATACAGCAATATGACATAGACATATACATCATCCGACGAATATAATATTTAATAACATATAAATATAATTTTATATAATAAATAAAACTTTGCAATCCATGAAACATACGGATCGAGCTCCTTTGTAGTACTCCCAAGTGCTACAGGGCATATAGCCTTCGCTCAATGCTTGCCACGTGTGTATGAATGCATCTAAGGGAGAGAATTTCAGTTGATGTAACATATGAGACTACATATGTGTAGCATCAAATCAAATGCAAAGCTTTCCCCCACTCCTTCCTCCTTGAAAATCTTCTTCCCGACTAAATTCCTTGCCTTCTCCTCCTCTTTGCTCCCTAATCGATTTTGTATGTTCCCTGAAACCCCTCCTTCCTCCCGGACTGATGAACCCTTGCTATCCAAGCTCATGCAATGGGATTGGAGAACCCCTAATCCCCATAATCCAAGTTCAACACAAGAAAACGCACCTCTTCCCAGTTGCCCATTCTACAACACTCGACCCCCATAAGACCTGATTCAAATCCTCTCCTCCCAAAAGTTAGGGAGGAGAGGCAACTCCCACCAGCTAATGCCAGATACGTGGGTGTCAACTGGATCCGAGCCCTCCATTTGAGCCGATGCATAAGCCGACAACCCCTGTCGGCTCACCTTATCAGTTAGGATGGAGGGCTCGGATCCAGTTAACACCCACATGTCGGGCATCGACTAGTGGGAATCACCCTATTCCCGAACCCATGGGAGGACAGGATTTAGATCCCATAAGACCCACCCCTCTGTTACTCAAATCACAACCCCATACTCCAACTCCGACCTCACCTATATGGCTTTGTTTGGTTGCAAGGGAAATTGAAGAGAAGGGAAGTGAAAAATTTTAACTTTAAATGAAAACTTTTATAATTGTAACACAACATGATTGTATAAATTACCTAAACTTCTTAACATATTTAGTAATGATACTTATAAGATGTAAAAATTATTTTCTTTGTCAAATGGGAGGGATTTGAAGTGAAGTATGTTAATAATTGAATATAAAATAATTTGGAATTAGCTTCATAATAATGTAATAGCATGTGCTGTAATCATTACAAAAGTTTTCATTTAAAGTTTAATTTTTTACTTCCATTCTTTTTTCCTTCAATTCCCCTTGCAACCAAACAAAACCTGTAGGAATTCAAGCAGATGATGATATGCAATGTAAGGTTGTCAAATAAATCAACCAAGAGAGTCGACAATGGGGGGACTATCATCGGTCTACCGGAGGCCCAAAGCCACCAGTTCTTTGGTGCCGTGAACATACTCAACTGGTCGAAGATCCTCAAGGAGGATTACATAGATAGTCGCATGAGAGTACGAGGGTTCTCCTCTAAACAATTGATCTTTTCCAACTAGTACAGTTCTAGGGTTTAAATGGCGAAACAAAAACAAAATATACAAACTTGAGAGAAGATCCATAAATCACATTCTTGAATCTGAAAATGTATACTGTATCCCAAAAAAATCAGTCAACCCGCCACAAAACCTGCAATGCCACAAATAAACAAATTGAAATAGAATACAACAAAACATATCATCATTTCTTCACTAAAGCTAATGAATTTTTCATTAGATTAGAGGAAAAAGGAATCAAGATGGCGGAAATGATGATCAATATTATTTGAAAGAATGGAACTGCAAATTGGAAGAGAGAGAGAGGGAGGAGGGAGAAACGATCGGGCCCCTCTGCACTTGCAGGAGGATTCCTTGTGTCCGACGGCAGCCTCCAGTGGAAAGGTTGGATTTTTTGTGACGGTTGTAGCCAAGGGAATAGGAGGAGGGAAGGGTTTTGCCTAGTTTTCTAAGAGGGAGGGTGCTTCGAAGGGATGTAACATTCCTTCTCATGTTTAAATTGCTTCATTTAATTTTCAGCCATTGGATAATATTTCTTACACGTGGCCTACATCCAATAGAGGCTACATGACATTTGGGGTGCTACAAAGGAGCCTGATGTCCTTTTGAAGTTTGTATTTTAAAATTTGTAATTTCAAACTCTTGTGATATATCTCCTTAAATCATTCCACATATTTATTTCCGTAAATTACTCTATAGATTTATCTCCTTAAATCACTCCATAGATTTGTCTCCTTAAATCACTCCACAAATCTCTCTATTCTATATTCTTATAGGACTGTGTAAAGATGTTTCGTTTTTTGTGTATAATACGTTTCAATACGTATTATTCACGTGTAATACATGAACTTACTAAGGGTAAAACAACATTGAAAATTGGTATTGATTTTAAGACACTTATATCCCCTAAAATATATAGTTATTTCAAAAAATGCCACCCCCCCCCCCCCCCCCCCCCCCCCCCAAGGAAAAAATCAAGTTTTTTGGGGGGACCATTTGAATTTAGAGATTTTGCAAATTCCATATAAATTACATCATCATTCACATTTTTCAACTAACATTAATTTTGCAATTGGGAAGTTCTTGAAGCTTAGTCCTTGTACTGATGATTTTTGAAAAATAAATTATAATCCATGTACCTTTTATCTTACCAACTTGTTAATTATTCGCTTAAAAATGTTATATTTTCCTATAGGCTATGTTTGTTTTATTGTAAATTTTTCTATGCAAACAATATTTTACACGAAATTTTATCTCCATGCACTTGTTTTAATATATTTTTGTGCATTTTAAGTTAAAACAAACAATTGAAAAATGTAGTTTACAGGAATATCTTCATTTCATGTCATTTTACATATAAAACATAACCATGATGTTTTTATGTCGGATATTGGCATGACATTTTATATCCAATGCCTAATTCTATGCTTGATATTCCATTTAATACGTACGAAGTAAACAACTTCGTTTGTAATTAAGACATAATCTAATTTCTGTTAAGCTTCAAGATTTGTCGATTTAATGAAAAAATAAGATTCATGAGCGAAGAGGTTGGAGGACAAATGGTATAAATTAATTATACCCTTGATTGAAATCGTAGTTCTGAAAAAGTACATCCCACCATTTAGTTGCTTGATAAGGCAATGCAAAATCTCGTTATGAAAGTACATGCTACCATTGTGTTACACCACAAGCTAGCGAAAAAGGCGGCTTCCTATTTCCCTTTGATTTTAGATTTTAAGGATCATAGCTTGAGGATCTAGTTTAGTAAAGAAATTTTTACGCAGAGCGCAAATCTAGCACTCACATGCTGAATTATGTTGTTTGAGTGATTTATATTAGATACTATATTCTCGGCGCCATTTACGTCTTGTTGCATGTTGACGTAATCTTTTTCACTTCCATTTAATACGTACAAATTAAACAACTTCGTTAAAAGTTAAGACATTAAGACTTGTGAATTTAATGAAATTTTTTTTTAATGAGCGTAGACAACGGAGGACACTAAAATATTTATACCCTCGGTTAAAATCATAGTTCCGAAAAAGTACATACCACCATTTAGTTACTCGACAAGCTAACATAAAATCTCATTTTGAAAGTACATGGTACCATTCTATTACACGACAAGCTAGTAAGAAAGATGACTTCTTATCTTTCTTTGATTTAGACACGAAGGTTCATACTTGTCTTATGAATTTACATATAAATCAACTAAAATTTTGATTTCTCTATCATCTCTCTGTTTAAAAATTCAAAATAAATGAAATGAGAAAAGGGAGTTTTATTTTGTATTTCATTCAGTGGCAGTTTGTAATATATATAATTTAGGCTGCTATATATGTATATTCATATCGACATAAAGAAAAAAATGCCCTACCACAAGTACTGAAGAGAAGGGCTTCTTCGTAATTTCTCATGCCACGAAGGCAAGGGCAATGTACTATTGCAAGGGTATTTCAGTAACTTTGCAACAAATTGTACCGATGACCTGGCAATTTAAAATTGGAAAAAAAGTAATATAATAAAAACGATACTAAATAGGAAAGAAGGGGAGGGGAACTTGAACACCAAAGAGGCGGCAAACGAAACTATTTATAGGGGCAAGATGGAGAGCTTCAAACCACTCATCCCTTTCTCATTGTTTCAGTCTTTTGCTTCTGTTTCTTCATGTCTTTGAAGTTTTTCTTTGATTACTTCTTCATCTAGAGAGAGAAAGTGAGGATTCATGGTTCATTTCTCTGCAGAAATGAAAAGTGAGTCTCTGAGTGATCTCAAGATGCTTCTATTTTGTGTTTGATCTAGCTGAGAAGTATGCTTCCTCAGTTCTTATTCTAGGTTTTTGTAACTTCTAAACTTGAACTTTTGGTTTTTCCATGTCAGTTTTGTCTGTTTTGCTGATATCAGTCGTTGTTCATTCATAGGTGGAAGGTTATCCAACAGGATTAGCTGATGGGGAGATCACCGTTTTTTCTTTTGTTTTGTTTTTGGAGGGTTTTCTTTATTTAAGGTTTGCTTATTTGCTTCATTTCTTTTGTTTTGTGATTTTACCTCTGATAATTTGTTCTTTCCACATTAGAGATTTGTTTTTCCTCTACAGGGAAGGAAATGAATGATTGGATCCTGGCATAGTTGCCGAATAACTTTTCTGTGATATTTTCTTTCTGTATATCTATCTTGTGTAGATTGGAAAATGATTAATATGCTTTCCAATTATAATGTCTGCTTTTTAGCTGCTCCAAAGTATTGTGCATCGTCACTATTTTGTGCTTTATTTAGTTTGTAAAGATGGACCTTTGATTTTTGCGTGTTTAGGTGCATGATGTAAATTTGATATTTTACATTTTAGATTGTCGTTTGATGAAATTGTGTTTGGCAAGTATCTAAATAAAAATTAATGTTAATGCCCCATTTTATACCTTTTAATTATCACCATCTCGGAACTTTGATCAAATTGGATGAAGTTGAATGAGTCAGGTAGTCAGTTAAAATAGCATGGCTTCATCATGTGTTTAAAGGAACCATCTAATTGAACAATCTATGCTTTAGTTGGTTGTTCAGTGATTCAGTGATTGGAGGAGTTGATTGGAAAAAAGTAGAAGAAAAATAATAATAACATTATGAAGTTACAGTTATCTTATTTCCACCAATACTTACGTATCCTTGCTAAAAAAAAAAAGTAATTTGATCTATACATGCATTATGTATACTCCAAATGGCACAATGTTGAAAAATATATTCGACTTTTATTTTTGCTGATATTGGCTGCTTTCAGAAGAATGGCCCGATTTCGAGCATGAAATAAAATAATCATAATATTGTTAATCATGTACAAACTACAAACCCATTTTGTCATGGGATTTTACAAATTTCATTTGACCCTCCAACCTTTTCTTTCCAACTGACTTGCATTAGTCGCAGCTGTTGGATGCCCTCATATTAGAGGAGGTTCCATTAGATGTACAACAATAGGTTGGTTAGCGATCTGCTCTTATGGACAGATCCTAGTTAGGATTTTGTATTGGGTTATACTCTGAACATGGCCTACTCTTCATTTCATTGTCTTTGTCTTGGCCAACTTGCTTGCTGGAAAGTGCAGTCTAGCCATTAGGGGACGTGGCGCCCGGAATTTCTGGTCGAATCCCCTCACACAAACAAAACCTACAAAACAATCCATACAAAGCTTAAGCAAACTGGAATTGTAAGGGAATCAGCATTTTGGCATCACTAGGCAAAACTATAAAATGAGTTGGAATATTTTTAGATTAGTGGTACTGTACTACATACAGGCTACTTAGGATTTTTTTTTTCTTCACGATTTTGACAAATATAACATTCATTTGTTTCTCAAATTGTAGCTATATTTCCTTGGTGAAGGAAAGAATTGTGCTTTTCTTTTATGAATGCAAATGATTTAGCCATTTGTGATCATTAGCATATAGGCACCTGGGAATGCAAGGAGATGCACAAATTTTGTCTTGTATGTGACGTATTCAGTACCTTACTGTTGGTACCCTCCTTGCAGAGACTGAACCTAGCTAGGTTCTTATTAGAATGTCTTTGTGTCTGTATGCAAAATGGATGAAAAAAAAATATTCTGTATAGGTTGGGTTCAGCTTAGAGCTGTCAGTCAAGCCTACAACCTCATGGGTGTTCTATGATAAATCAAGTAATGATTCCTTAGTCTTTCTCAGTTCTCCATTGAAAGGTAGATGGATGATGGAAATAAGGAATTCTCCTGGCCTTTCCCGTATCATGTTTTTCCTGCACCTTTGTGTCTTTTATGGGTGTTTATATGCACATATGGGGTGGTTTGAAAATATAATTGAATCCAGACAAAGAAGCTCAAGGTAATTTTAGTAGCAAGGGTGCTACTATTTTGCTATTTCATACCTCTCCAGAAGCAGTGTTGAATTCCTTCTGTTGTTAGACCTAGCAGCACAAATAACATTTTTGGATTCAGTTGCTTAGACTTCAGTTCACAGATTAGGGAACAAAGGTTTTTGCTTAGACTTTAGCTCACAGATTAGGGAACAAAGGTTTTCTTTTCTAACATTCTTACCTTTAAATATCGTTGGTATGGAGGTACCAAAGTAAACAGTCCTTCTTGGTAGATTCCATAGCCATGCCCTTGGAACGTCAATTGGTTTAATACTAGAATCATGGTCAGCAAATACCTGGATGGGAATCATATTTTATAATTGCCACTTGATTCCAAAAAAGTCCAAATTTTGAGGCACACTATAACCATTTGTTAGTCAGAGATTCAAAATATGTTTTTTTTTTACCTCGTTGACTTGAAAATATGTGCCATTGAGTGGAAAGCTACCCCTCATTGCTGTTCGGCACGGTATCTGTTCAATGGAGTGTTGTAAATATCAGTCGTTGAAATTTAGTCTAGTGAATTGGATTTTGCTCACTGAAAATGATCATGTATTAATTTTGTATGGTTTATGGTCCCTCCTCACCAAAATAGTCCCTCGGACTGTTTGGGAATTTGCTTCTCGTATACTGTTGCATGAAAAGCATGTATTCTCGTTGCATAGTTTGCCAGATTCTTGAGAACTACAACCGCTTCTTGGTGGTTCGATTGATTCTGCTGTTTCACCTGATGTTGGACATAGGATAATAAATCATTAAAAAAAAGAATTATCTGGATCAAATAGCTCTACTACTTTGTTAAGAGTATTTCTTTAGTTTCAGTAATATTGGCCCCTCATACTACTGCACAACAACACTCTTTGTCATAAATCACGAAGTTAAAGCTTTCATCATTATACTTTAAAGTTGATTTTGATGATGTATGGTTGCCTCATGGGCAACACTTGGCTGCAAAGCAGTTTCACTCCTTTTGAATTGTGTGCATACCTGGAGTCCATATAGCGAGGAGGTATGAACAAGGATCATCTGGTTCTCGCCTGTCCATCTGTAGAGTGTATTTTAGTCAGAAAACTAAGTTCATATCATAGCAAATAGAATTTCACATAATGGTGTAGATTAACTGACCCCTTTCAGAAGAGGGTGTGAATCTGGTAGCTCGTAACTGAAATCAGGGAGAAAAGGAAGTTAGTATAATAGATCTTGTAGGATTTGAGTCATCCATATAGCTTAGTGGGTTTCATATATTCTTCGTTTCAACAAGTACTGTTTGAAACAAATCCAACTTGATCATTGGAAGTAATGTGGCATGCACATGAATTCATTTTAGCTCTACATGATCAGGGTACCAATAAAAGTATTTATTTCTTGTTACCAACTAAAAAAATGAAACAAAAAAAACCCAAGAAAAAAAGACAAGATTAATGTAAATGAGGGGAAAATGTTGCTCACTTACACTTGGTGTTCGGTGCGTAACCTGCTCACATTCTTCAACTTTGGCACAGGGATAAAAGCAGTTTGTGGAGTCAAAGCAACCAAAGCCTTAGACATGTTTCCCTCCTGAAGTTCCGTACTGTACTCTTGCATATAGTTCTGTAAGTTCGTTGTGAACTCTTCAATGTTAAGTTTGATTGTTGGAATATCATCAGTATCCTCATCAAAAAAGTCTTCGATATCACTTTCTGATATCTCTGCACATTCAGGCTCTGGTGTTGCCGGGACTTCAACTATAGGTTCACAATTTTGGTTTTCTTTCCTGTTTTCTGTAAGTTCGTTGTGAACTCTACCTGCCTTGCCATCAGTTAGAGGCAGGGGCATTGGGTTGATACCCAGTGTTGGGATGTTGAGACCTGAAGTTGGGTAGTACTCATGTGCAACTGGAACAGTTGAACTCACTATACTCTTCTCCTCTGGAGCTGGCAGGGCAAACCTCGCACTGCATCCAAACATATTCATTAGAATGCTTATTTTTTCTAAAATCTGATTTATCATCATGCACTTTTTTTTTTTTTTTTTGAAGGAGGATTAATTTTGAGATGATGGAAAACCCAGTCTTCCTGACCTCCATCACTCGTGCAGATTCTTAGTTGGCCCACAAGTTCATGAGTCAGTTTGATTAATGATCCTGATCATCTGATCTGTGATCCCCTTCTTCCGTATTTGGGTAAGGGGGTGGGTTTCACTTGCATTTTGTGTTTTTAGACTTAAAAATGCAACGCCCAGGATGGTAGAACTTTTTGTGAGGGTTATTGACTTATACAATCCAGGCCTAGCATTAGTGCCTGCATTGGGGACTTCTGACTAGTTAATGATGCTTAATTTGGAGGCTAAGATATCCTTAAGAAATGTGGAGGGTAAACCTTGCAAATGCACTGGCAAAGTGTTTGCACTCTCCTCTCATTGGACATGCATTACAATTTGGCTTGCTCTTTGTACAGAAAACCTGTGTGAAACTCAAAGCATGCCAATTCAATTAGCTTTTGCACATGGTTGATAACAAGTGAGGCAAAGACTTAATTGAAATTTCTAGTAAATGCAACAATATACCTTTCCAAATGTAATCATCTGATAATGCAATTCATACCTGTTTTCACACATTCAATCAGTATTAGTTTTGTTGGTAATACTTTTGTTGCCTTCTTGAATTCATATAAGAAATTCATGCAAACTTTAAATGAAAATTAAATGTACTAAAGACAAATTCTGGGGTTACAGTGTCCGTTGATCTAGCGTGCAGAGCCGTGGCCAAAGATATTTCTGAATTGATTCCAGCATTGGGTACCTATATAATTTGAGGGTTAGCGTTTCATGTTAGGGAAAAGTTGGTATTGTTGTTGGGTTGGCATACCATACTTACATTTCTAGAAGATGCAATTGAAGTGACTCAGGCAGTGGTTGTAGTGGTACCCATCCCAGCCTCACAGCTATGCGGCCAACATTTGTGTCAACCTTTTTGAGAAAATAATTTGTTGAAACCATGCCAAAGTAGAATATTGTGTCAGTTTGGGTTTAACCTATGCATTTTATAACTGATAATTCATTTTGTCTAAACTTACTGGAAAAGCAAGATGATGAAGTGTCAGAAGCCGTACACACTCCACACTTTTCAGACCCAATCCCCTTATGCTCAGCAGGTACTCTCTACAAGCAATAGAACATTTAAATAAACAATGGGATGCTGAAATGACAGACTGTGATAAGTGTGTGAACCTATTTTTGCAAGGAGGTGGTTTACAAATTTATATTGAGGACTTACTTTACTTGGTCAGGTGGAACATCCCTTAACCATTCAAGATCAATCCCTCCATGTTCCCTGACCAGTCGGTTGAGGAAATCCTGCAGAAAAATTTTGTGAGTACCCAGGCTTCATGATGCCCTTTTCATCTCATGGCCTACTGCCAAATTTGAGGGTCAATGAGAAGGAATGACATTTGCATACATTGATTCTCTCGGCAAGCATGTTGTTCATTCCTCGTTCCTTGATGGCATTAGCAATCTCATTAACATCTGCACATCTCACTGCTTCCCAGTCCAGTGAGTCCATTCTATTGCTACTTCTTTCTTTTTTTCCAAAATCTGCAAAAGCTTTCTTTCTTAAACTATCCCAATCAATTTCCTTCTTTTTCTCTCTCTCTATTTTTTTAGCTTTCAAATTCTTTGTAGTGACTGTGGTTGAGTTGTCAGGAACATGAACTTGCTCTTTCAAGTTTGATTGAACCACCTTATTCTCTATTGAATTTTCTTGATCTGCTAAACATCCCCTTTCCACATCTAAAAATTCTGAAAATGCTGGTGAGCTTGACACTTGGTTCATTCCACTCTTTTTCCTTTCAGCCACAGTGTGAACAAAGTTTCTAGGTTCTCCAAGCGTAGTGTTTTCTGATTGGAATGCCTCCTTCATATCTCTATGTTGATGGTTGAATGATTTTGGATTCCTCTCACAGTAAGTTTCTGGTTGCAAGCCATACAATGTCTTGGTCTGATGCTTGTTTAAAGATCCATACAGACCAGCTGGTGGTTCTGCCTGAGCACTTGGTGGTACTTTTTGAACTGTAGTTTCACCTACAGTTTCTGACACTACTGTATTTTGTTTGGTAGTGGAATCGGCATGTATTGTCTTGGTGATATCTGAAGCAATTGAAGGCAAGGGAGATCTACTTTTTTCTCCTGACATCTCTGGGTACTGGACTTGCAGTATTCCGGAGTCTCGAGTCACATGCAAACTGTATGTACTGTTTTGGATGATAGGAACTTCTATATGGGGTGGATATGAATTGGATGGGTAGCTGCTGTGTGCAGATGAATCTTTTAAGCAGCCTATCCGGACCGTGCTTGATCTATGTTTGTCTGAGTCCAAACCTTTTGATTGGGTTGATTGGGTCTGCTCACACTTGGTGCCAAGGTTAAATAAAGAACTCTCACTTCCACAGTTGTAAAACTCCTGGAACATGGTGCTTCCTCCCATCTGTAGTAGCTCTGTAAAAGTGCAACCATCAAAACCATCTGATGACGGTTTAGATGGACTCTGTGTTACCAGATCTTCCACTTCTGAGTTGGAATCTGAGCATGATCCATTCCTTTCAGTGATCTGGAAAGTTGATGACTCTGTAGAGTTTTGAGATGAAAGTGCATCTTCAAGTGTTCTTCTATCCTCTCCTTCTGTAAAATTCACTGCTCCTATGTTTGTGGTCAGGTTATCTGTTTTGTTTGGCAGTAAATCATGGGAAATCTCTAGATTGCTCCTGCATATTGGTGACTGCTTGCCTCCTGAATTGTCAGTGGAGCTTCCATCTCCCATATTGCTACCAAAGGATTCATTGCTGTTAGCCACTTCTCGTTCTTCTCTGTGTCTAACTTCATTGAACATCATAGAGCTCTGATTACAGACAAGCTGACTTGGCATTTTTTCATGCCATTTGATGGTGTCCTCCTTTTCTAGATTGCACACCTCAGGCTCGTCAAGTGATGTTTGTATTCCTTCTTTACAGCATGCTGTCTCATTGCTCTTTGACTGAAGAGGGAATCTTGCAGCAAGGGACATGAAGGCAGAGCTGTACAGGAAGCGAAGGAAATGAGGATTATCAATGGTCATAAGTTTCAGGATAATCTATTCTGGCTTGTAATTTGACAATGTAAGTTTACCTGGAAAGATGATCAGATACATTCTGAGTAAGAAAGACCCCAACCACTGAGTCCACAACTGATCCTTTCCACTGGGAGAAGCGTCTATCCCCTATGGAAAACATAATTTTCCTGTTAAAGATAGAAATCTACCCAAAAACATATAAGTGCAAGATGAATAAGTTTGGTATCTAAGTTGTGGGAATAGACCATTTCAGATTTTCAGACTGTCAGAACCATTTGGATTGTTGCCATGGGATGACCTAAAATAACAACTTGAATGACATTTGCAGGACTTAATATTCTAGCACCAAGATTTTAAGAAGTTTGAATGCCAGTCTTTTAAATATTTTCTATTACTGTTGTATAGTGTATTTCTCTTATTTTATTGTCTAAAGTGATACACTAAGTCTTATTGTAGCACTTGTTCATGTAGTGTGTTACTTACCCTCTCGCTTCGCTTGTATTGATTTGATTGTTATATATTACTCCAGTGCAGGTCATCACTAGGAATATGATCTAAATCTATATTTATTTTCTGTCACAGGCAAAAATGATCATAGCCTGACATGTGCACCATATGGTTCAACCACAAATTTAATTGCCAGGGGGATCACCAATCATGCAAGAAATATGCAGCAAGGCCAACATTTTTATGTACTAGAAATTTGAATTGGTGAAAGTGAATCAGCTTCATTTTGTACCTTGAACAAGATGCATGCGGGCAATGAATGACTCTGCCCGTCCACGGAATACTCTCCTTTCTTCTTCCCACCATTTCTCCTTGTTCTTGTCCATCTGTTCCAACCGTTCATTGTCTTCCTTCCCCATTAGAAGTTTCCAAACTCTATTTGTCTCTGGGTCAAGGTCAACTTTGGGTCGTGGCTGCCTTTTTCTTGTAGGATCAAACAGCCCCTCATAAGGAACCATTGAGCTGTTGCCATTGTAAGGAACCAATGCATTTTGCTCTGGTTCCTGGATTCTGCTGATATCTCCATTGATGTTTAGATGCTTCAATCTCTGAACAATCTCATCTATGGGAACCATGTCCGGCTCTGTTATTTCTGACTGACCTGCAGCAAAGACCTCACTGTTCATAGGACTGACAAAAATTTTTTGTTGGGAGAATTTACTTGTTCCTGCGGATGGTATTAATTCAAAAGTTTTCTGCTTAAGGGATGTACCTCTAGATGTGGCTGGGTTTTGGTGTTGATCATAGATAGCAGTCTTGTTCTCTTGCAGATGCACTTGATTCACACTGGAGGAAACTGAATTTACAGGTGGGGTTGATTTTCTTGCCCTCTTTTTCTTTGCACAGTTTTCAGCAACAAGGCCTTCTAGACAAGCTTGTTGTCTCTCAACAGTTTCAGTTCCTTGCCTATCATGCGACGTTGGCACTGTTTTCTGAGGGGTTGAAGGAAATTGGGTACACTGTGCATTTGCAGTTAGGGAGGCTATGTCCCATACCCGTGTAGATCCACTGGGCCTCTTCGATGTCATCCTTTCTGTGAGATCAAAGTTGAGCATAAACCCAGAAGTTTGTAGCTCATCAAAGATTGGCCTGCTAAGTGAAAGTGGATCTGTACTACTACTTTGAACTGGGCAATTCTCTGTCATCATAGAGTGAGCATACACATCTTGTACGGATTTACTGATTCCATTTTTTGGTTCCTCCGTGCCAAGCATATTATTGAACTCTGTGTCTGCTGTTCTATGGTAACTTTGCGGTGCTTGTCCCCAACCCATTTTGTTTGCTTCTGCAAAATATGAACTGCTAGGAGTGGTGGTATATTGGGCCTTCTCAGTCCTCCTTTTCTTGCAAATTTCTGGAGAACTTATGACAGGATTGTTTCTGTTTCTGTGGTAACCACTCCTTTGAAGTATCTCCTGGTAAGCATGCAAGGAATCTTGTTGGACTTCCCTCATATTCATGGTTAGTGCATGTGTGTCGACTGTATGAGAATATTCTCTCTTTGATCCCCTTGCCTGTTCATTCTCAAGAAATGGCACATGGAGATTGCTATTGAGATCATTTTGACATTTTGACATAGATTGTGATCCACACTGCAATAATTCATTGTGGTCAAGGGCAGCAACTGTTTGTAGGACCATGCGACTGATTCCCTCTACTTGAGCATGTTGGTGGATGAGAGGATGACTGTTTTTGCCATTGCTTAGACTGGACGGTGGTTCCTCCATTTCATTTCTGTTATTTGGGAGGCACTTTGAACTTTCTATTGGTGGGTCTCTCTTTGAGGATTGTGGAGCTGGGGCTGTTGTTTCAGGCATGGAAATGTAGTCTTTGCACATCTGGTTGAAGGAACTGTTAGCGTCATATGCATTCCCAGCAGAACCGTTAGCAGCATATGCATTCCCAGCAGAACTGTTAGCAGCATATGCATTCCCAGCAGAACTGTTAGCAGCATATGCATTCCCAGCAGAACTGTTAGCAGCATATGCATTCCCAGCAGAACTGTTAGCATCATATGCAATCCCAGCAGAACTGTTGGCATCATATGCATTCCCAGCAGAACTGTTAGCGGCATATGCATTCCCAGCAGAACTGTTAGCGGCATATGCATTCCCAGCAGAACTGTTAGTGTCATATGCATTCCCAGCAGAACTGTTAACGTCATATGCATTCCCAGCAGAACTGTTAACGTCATATGCATTCCCAGCAGAACTGTTAACGTCATATGCATTCCCAGCAGAACTGTTAACGTCATATGCATTCCCAGCAGAACTGTTTTTTACTATCACTTCAACGCCTTGGCCATGCAGCACAGTTGATTTAGCTCCAGAGCCACCATAAATTCCTTTGCTCAAGTCCTGGGCCTGAGATTCTGGATTCATATAAATTATCCACCTTGAAGAAGAGCATTCAGCACTGTTGAGCGGAAATCCCTCCTGATTATTGAGTGGTTTGCAGTGGTGTTCATCTCTTCCTTGGTCTTCCAAGTTGAAATTCAGTACCCGCCTGCATGATTTCACGGTTGAACTGGGTGATGGTTCTATTGCCTTCCCTACAGTCTCTGATGGAGTTTCTGAGGTTTTGAGGTTTTTCTTCCTCACATACTTCCTCTTCTCTGATGGGTTCTGTTTGTCACTTGCCTGCTTTGGAGTCCTTTTTGGTTTGCCTTCTAGAACAACTTTGGGCCTGTGCTTCTTCCTTTTAGGCTTTTGCTGTGGTGTCTTGTTCAGATCAATGCCATTGTTGCCTTCCTCTCCAAGGTTGTGGTTTTCCTGTAATGTGGGTGAAACGGCAGCAGAAGATGTACCCACCAGGGGATGTGAGAGTTCACTTTGAAGCACAACATCCTCATTCATGCAACTCATGGGCTGTGAGCAACTCACACTGTTGAGCTTAAGTACTTCGTCCTTGCTGGGAGTAACAAAAACCTCCTGCTTATCCTGTTCCTTATATGATCTTTCATCTACAGGCAAATCTGTTCTTTCAGAAAGCTGGTTCTGAATTATCTGATCCTTTCCTGGTGTTATTGGTGCAAACTGTGTGGACAAATCCCCGTTCGAGACACCATCAATGATTGTTTTGGGCAGCGAATTAAGATCATAACTGTGATGATGAACTGGAAAGTCATCTGTAAGTCATTTTATCACTTCAGTATCATTCTGAGATTATCTAAGATAACATCAAATTAAGATAATTCAAAATTTTTGATTTTTATTAACTCAATACATTCTCTTTGTATGGACAGGGGATCAGATGGACCAAACAAAACAAGATTTCATTATAAATTAGTACTCCAAAAAAAGAAGAAGAAAGAAACTAGGAGAGTAATAAGAGTTCTGGAATAAGAGCCCAATCTCAATCATGGACAATTCCCCGTTCGAGACACCATCAATGATTGTTTTGGGCGGTGAATTAAGATCATAACTGTGATGATGAACTGGAAAGCCATCTGTAAGTCATTCTATCACTTCAGCATCATTCTGAGATTATCTAAGATAACATAGAATTAAGAAAATTCAAAATTTTGGTTTTTATTAACTGAATACATTCTCTTTGTATGGACAGGGTATCAGACGGACCAAACAAAACAGAATTTCATTATAAATTAGTACCAAAAAAAAAAAAAAAAAGAGAGTAATAAAAGAGTTCTGGAATAAGAGCACCAGTCAATCTCAATTTCAGAGTAGTGCATTAAGATCATAACTATGATGATGAACTGGAAATCCATGTGTAAGTCATTCTATCACTTTAGTATCATTATGAGATTATCTAAGATAACATCAAATTAAGAAAATTTGAAATTTTGGTTTTTATTAACTGACTACATTCTCTTTGTATGGACAGGGGATCGTTTGACTAAACAAAACAGGATTTCATTATAAATTAGTACCAAAAAAAAAATGAGAGTACTAAGAGGAGAAGAGCTTGTGTTAACTATCTCTGAGATTGAGATTAGCTGTTGTTCTTATACCATTACTCTCAGTTGAACATACCTGCAGTATCAGGTTGTCTTTGGTTATAATTGCTTGCAGAATACCGGACGGGGAAGAAAGGATTACTCGCAGCATTATGGTTCCCTTGTAGATTGCCATTGATATTGGAAGAAGCTAAAGGAGCCCCACTCGTTGAAGCCAAGAGGTCCACAAAAGGAATGTTTCTCTGTCCAGCTGTAACGTTCCTCATAGCCTGAGTATGGGAGTCCACAAGTGAACCCGAGTCTCTACTACTTCCGGCTAAGTCCATGGCCGATTCCTGACTAAGCCTCCTTCTCTGATCGAGAGACGCCATGGTATCAATGCATGCAGGTGCCCCATTTGCAGGAGCTTCTTGGGAGAATCCAGCAGGGAACCCCAGGGATTCAAGCCAATTCATCCTTCCGTGTTGACTTCCTTGTCTCTCAGCCTGGATCGGCAGCAGCCTCGTCGGAATGGGTTCTGATGGTGTTGTTGACATCCAGCCTCCCTGAATCTGGAAAATTTTCTTTTTCTCTTCAGTAATTGTACGGAAGTCCATCTCCAGACTCCGGAGTTTACTGTACTGCTACTTTTCTGTATTCTTCTCTTCGGAGTTCTGCAATGATATAGTATAATAAAAATATCTGATTTCTTCCAAACTCAAATTGCATGCAGATTGCTGAATTTTCTTATATCCCCTCTTTCTCAAACCTCATTGTATGAAAAAATCGCCCATAGCCATCTGCAGACACTGGTCCAATGGTTGCAGACAAAAACCAGAGTACACTCATGCGAGTCACGCAGATGCTAAAGCAAAAGACAGGTCAAATGAAGAAAAAAAACTAGAAAAGAAGAAATCCCCTCTTCAAAAGCAAAGAAGAGAGAATCCTGAGTACTGATAAAGCCTGGAAAAATGATGCAAAATCAATTGCTAGAAAAAATGAAAACTTGCAGATCTCTCAAGATACAGGCACACAGTCTTATACTCGTTTTGCATACCAAAAAAGGAAGATGGAGCAATGAACAGAGTCGGAAGAATGAATTAACTCAATTGGAAGAAAATTGAAGAGATTTTAAATTTCCGGTAAATTAGCTCCTAAGAAAAATTGAGAGAGAGAGAGAGAGAGAGAGAGAGGCACATCATCAACAACCAAGAATCTGACAAATCTTTGCTGTAATCCCAGAGGATGATACCACCCTTTCTATCCTTTGGAAACAACATAAATATGTTTTAAAAGCTTTCCCCTAACAAAAAACCACCGATCTCCTGTATTGACTTCACCGCCGGTGGGTGAACTAATGCCGGAGTTGCGCTCTGTTTTTTGACAGTAAATGAGAATAGTCATTTAGAGAGAGAAAATTGAAGAATATTGAGAGAAAGGAAAGAAGTTAAATGACTGCAAAAACTATTTATTTAACCCGAGTTGTCTGTCTGTCTTTGGATTCATTAACTATAGTGTTTAGAAAACATGTAAGAATAACGTGTTCAAGACTGACTCAGTAACTGGTAGTCTTGTACGATCTGCGTGTTAATATACTGTGGCGTATCCAATTTTTAAATCCTTTTGGAACCAAATTGAACAAAAAAGTTTAGGGGAAGAGGATATACAGGCCGCCGGCATGTAATCAGATTTAAATTGTTTGTTACTAAGACCATATGGTAGGGGTGCTGCAGGCCGCCGCATGTAATGGGTTTTAAATTCTTAACTACTGAGACTGTGATAGGGTGCTGCACGGTTCGTTTGAAAAGTTATATATATTCAAAAAAAGAGAGAATGTCGAGAGAAGAATGTCCGTGGTACTGTTATTACTGTTGGATTGAAAAGTTTGAGAAGAGAATGAGTATTGTTGGGGTTGAATCATGTAGGGTCCAATTCGATGTAAAGACAAGCTTATTCTTCAACGAATTATGTGAAAACCAGTCCTAGTTAAAATTGAAGTGTGTTGAACAAAATTTAAGGTATCAGACATGCTGAACCCGATATCGATATAGATCAGTGGTCCAGTCAATGGGATAGTAACACGTGGAAAAGAGAGGATTAAAAAAATAAAAAATCGGTATCCGTCTAGTCAATGTCAGTAAAAAGTGATATTATTAATTGATCTAATACCGATTACTAAAACTATGATGTAGAAATGAAGAGATTCACCCGAAAAGAAAAAGTTGAAGCTTGAGATGTACATACACAACTTGCTTAAGGAGCCAAAAACCTACTTTTTGAAACTCTTGGAAAAAGAAGAAAATTATATTTCCAACAGGGTTTCTCACACGTCTCAGGCCATTATAGTGGTCATTTTGTGTTGGATTTTTTTGTTTATCAAACTCAATTTAAACAATTCTTTGTTGTGATTTTCATGCTATTGTTTGAGGTCTACTTGATCATCCATATGATTAATAGCCTGATCAAGTGTTGTATTCCTTAGGAGAGTAGCACTTGTGGGTTATCAGGTAGTCTCAATTCTCTCTTGTAGTAATTTGAATATAATAATGTTTTATGAGATAAAATCCCGGTGTAGCCACCGCGATTTTCCACCTCCCTCTGACAATGGTGATTATAGGACCATCACTCACTAGCTCACTTGTTAAGGAAGGATTGGTTACAGACAAAAACTTAGACATTCCTAACCGTATTTTTGGAAAATTCACTTTCAATGACCAATTTGGCATTGCGGCAGGATCGCGACACTGCTGTCATTACAACGGCCCTGCAATAAGCTCTACGATAAGTGTGACCCATACTGCGGCATTGATGTGACGTTGAAGTAACGGCTAGTTTTGGAGTGTCTTGCGGCGGGATTTCCGTCCCTAGACCTTACAGATTGAGACTCATACTTCTCCTGTGACGCTATAGTATTACCACGACCCCACGATATTAACGCAGCCACATATTAACAACACTGCGGTTGTGACTATGATGCGAGATAAACTCACGGTGTAGCCACCGCGATTTTCTACCTTCCCCCGACAATGATGATTATATGACCGTTACTCCCTAGCTCTCTTGTTAAGGAAGGATTGATTACAGACACAACCTTAGACTTTCCCAACCATATTTTTGGAAAATTCACTTTCACTAACCAATTAGGCATTGCGGCGTGACCGCGACACAATTGTCATTACAACAGCCACGCAATAAGCTGTACGACGAGCGTGACCCATAGTGCGGCATTGATGTGTCATTGCAGTAACGGCTAGTTTTCGAGTGCCTTGTAGCAGGATTTCCATCTTTAGAGACGTTGCAATAACGGCTAGTTTTGGAGTGCCTTGCGGCGGGATTTCTATCTTTAGAGACGTTGCAATAACGGCTAGTTTTGGAGTGCCTGGCGGCGGGATTTCCGTCTTTATAGACGTTGCAATAACGGCTAGTTTTGGAGTGCCTTGGGGTGGGATTTCCGTCTTTAGAGACGTTGTAGTAACGGCTAGTTTTGGAGTGCCTTGCGGCCGGATTTCCGTCTTTAGAGATGTTGCAGTAACGGCTAGTTTTGGAGTGCCTTGCAGCGGGATTTCCGTCTTTAGAGACGTTGCAGTAACTGCTAGTTTTGGAGTGCCTTGCGGCGGGATTTCTGTCTTTAGAGATGTAGTAGTAACTGCTAATTTTGGAGTGCCTTGTGGTGGGATTTCCGTCTTTAGAGACGTTGCAGTAACGACTAGTTTTGGAGTGCCTTGTGGCGAGATTTCCATCTCTAGACCTTACAAATAGAGACCCATACTTTTCCTATGACATTATAGTATTACCACGATGCCACGATATTAATGCCGCCACAATATTAACAATGCTGTGGTTGTGACTTTGATGCTACAATATTAACAATGTCATGGTTGTGACCGCGATGCCGCCATTTCCAAATCCGGGAATGTCTATATATAGGCTCTTCTCCCTTGATTTCAAACACAACAAGACACAATGAGAACCTCTTTAATACTTGATGCTCCGTGACGCCGCGGTGGCGATGTGTCTAGTTTGGGAGTGCCACGCGGCGGGATTTCCGTCTCTAGACCTTATTGAGACCCATACTTCTCTTGTGACACTATAGTATTGTCATGATGCCACGACATTAATGCTGTCGCAGTATTAACAATGTCGCGGTTGTGACTTTGATGCTACGATATTAACGATGTCATGGTTGTGACTCCGACGCTGCCGTTTCCAAATCCGATAATGCCTATGTATAGGCCCTTCTTCCTTGGTTTCAAACACAATGAGATCTCCTTCAATATTTGACGCTCCACAATAGCGATGTGACTAGCTTTGGAGTGCCACGCGGTGGGATTTCTATCTCTGGACCTTGTCGAGACCCATACTTCTCCTATGGCACTATAGTATTACCACCATAACAACATTGCAGTTGCGACTGTGATGCTGCAATATTAACGATGTCATGGTTGTGACCGCGCCGCTGCCGTTTCCAAATCGAGGAATTCCTATATATAGGCCCTTCTCCATTGGTTTCAAAGATAACAAGACACCATAAGAACCCCTTCAATACTTGATGCTACATGATGCCGAAGTAGTGACATGACTAGTCTTGGAGTGCTACGTGGCGGGATTTCCGTCTCTGGACCTTACTAAGACCCATACTTCTCCTGTGACACTTTAGTATTACAATGATGCAACGAAATTAACGATCCTGCTGTGTTAACAACGTTGCGGTTGTGACTGTGTTTTCGTGATATTAACAATGTTGTTGTTGTGACTGCACGCTGCCATTTCCAAATATGGGAGTGCCTATATATCCCTTGGTTTCAAAAACAACAAGACACAATGAGAACCCCTTCAATACGAGACGCTCTGTGACGCCTTAGTGGTGTGTGACTAGTCTTGGAGTGTCGTGTAGTGGGCTTTTCGTCTCTGGACCTTACCAGGACCCATACTTCTCCTGTGACACTATAGTATTACCATGACGCTACGATATTAACACCGTTGCAGTATTAAAAATGCTGTGGTTGTGACTGTGACAAAGATATTAACGATATCGTGGTTGTGACCGTGTCGCCCCATTTCCAAATCTCTGTATGCCTAATATAGGCCCTTCTCCCTTGGTTTCAAACACAACAAGACACAATGAGAACCCCTTCAATACTTGACGCTCTGTGACGCTGTAGTAGCGATGTGAATAGTCATGGAGTGCTGTGCAGTGGGATTTGTTTATGGACTTTATCAGACCCATACTGCTCTTGTAACACTGTAGTGTTACTAGGACGCCACGATATTAACGCCGCCACAGTATTAACAACACTGCGGTTGTGACTGTGATGTGTGGTTGTGACCGCGACGCTGCCATTTCCAAATCAAAGAATGCCTATATATTGGTTCTTATCCCTTGGTTTCAAATACAACAAGACAATGAGATCCCCTTTAGTATTTTTTTTTTTTTCTGGTTTTTCGTAGTAAGAGAGCATGAGTAGAAGCCTCCCCGAAGCACGTTTCTAAGGTTCTCTTTGGTATGTATTATAGAATTAATTATATAATACATTATGACATATGTAGTTGTTTGGTATGATTTATGGGATTTATTTATATTTAAAGTAAATTGATTTAATCTAAAATCGACAAATAGTTTAGAAGGTATTTATCATTATTGTAATTATCTATTATTACTTCTTTATATCTAGTGACGTTAAATGGTTATTATTTATTATTCATAATTTATTTTCATAGATGATTTATCATAAATAACTCATAAACATAAATAAAAACAATACCAAAGAGAGTCTAACTAGACCAGTTTCTTGTCCGAACTACTTTCGATACTTTCGATCTGATTCTTGATGACTTACATAGGCAATTTGAGAGCACAATCTCACATGACTCATAGGGTCTTGGACCCATATTCCAGGTGGCAACTCATTTTCATCCTCGATCTCGATCAAACAATACAAATTGCATGAAAGTTACACACCCGACAATCAGTTGGGATCTAATTCAAAAACACATCGCCCACCAAGGGTGTGCGTCAGGCGGGCTAGTGACGACCCTCATTGATAGACCATGACTCCTACTCATGGATTGAAAATTTTTATCCACAAAGAAGTCTATCAAGAAGAAGACTTTTTTTTTCTAGATGAAATTCTTTTTTTAATAAACAAAAAAAAAACTATTATTTATTTTTATATTTTATAGGCATTCTCATAATTGATGAAAGGTCAAGGAAAATGTTGGCTATACAGCCAGAGTATTAGTGTTATGGTTTTCTCAAACATTCCGGACTCTGTCATTTTCTTCTGTGCTCCCATTCACATGGTATGTGAGATTCTATTCCACCCAAAACAATGTAAAGATCCCCTGCCTAAAAGTTTATATATATATATATATATATATATATATATATATATATATATATAGATATGAGAGAGAGAGAGAGAGAGAGAGAGAGAGAGAGAGACGTATAATTCTTCTATTTGTTCCCCCAATAAAGCAAAAGTTCACCTTTCATTCTCATTTGGCTTTGTAAATTGCCCTTATTACTCTTCAGTAGCATATTTTCAGTATCCTTCCACTTTTTTTTTTTTTTGGTAATACCATCCTTCCACTTCACCTTTAAAGCTACCTTCTAAGTAGAATGACCTAGTTATTTATTACAAGATATAGTAGTAATTGATGTATGTGATGAGGATTGACCAGATGATTGTGTACCATATGATTCAGGGTGTCATGTATAATTAGGATTAAGATAAAAATAATTCTGAGGTAGTAATGTAGGGTACTTCTCATCACATAAATTTTTTTATTCTTTTTTCTCTTTCTTCATAAAATAAATAAAATATTAAAGACGTGAGAGAACATAACTCATACTACCAACTCAACTCAGGGATCATTCACCCTAAAATTAAAAATATTCTATTAAAAGTATTATTAATAATTATACAATATGTAGTTAGGTCACCTCAATATGTATTTAGAAATTGGGGAAAAGAATGTATTAAAATTGTGTGGGGGTGGGGGGTGTCAGGGGGGGGTTGGGGGGGCTGGGGAGCGCCACGTGTGGATCGAATGGTTTTTTATGCATGTAAGCTAATTCTTATTATGTTTTTTTTTTTTTTCCCTATTAAACGTTATCGGGGATGATCTGACTCGAGATTGAATTGGGAATTCTTTATACCTTGCTCCAAGCTTGGAAATTTTAAAGTGAAGTAAAAAAGTAATGAAATGTGCCATTGAAGGGGTAATCTAAGCAAGAAAGAGGGTTCTCCAAACTGGTGGCTTGGAGTTCAATTAAAGGGAGGAAGAGGATTGGAGGAGAGAAATAGAAGTGCTGGCGGTGGAGCCTGCGGCAACCAGCTTAAGAAAGGGGAGGAAGAGTCGTTGGAGACAACCGCAGTCCCGAGTCTGAAACACGTGATCGAGTAGAGGGGAAATTGACGGGGATTTAACTTCAACACGCGCTTTTTCACACGCCCTTAGGACGGAAGTCACGGGGAAAAGTAGTTGGCGCCCGTTACGCCGACCTTAGTTGCAACGTTATTACATTTACACCATTAGTGGTCCCCACCAGAGTGGTCCAATGATGCACGCCTTCCCAACCGGCAACCGCTGGTTAATGTATGATTAGATAATCCAGAAGTTTGATCCGCTATGATATGTACACAATAAGCAATGTTCATCCGACGGTTTGGATGAATCCACAATCATTAAATAGTAATCAAATAATATCCCTGATTTTGAACGGACGGTTTGGATTACTTTGGCATACCTTCTTTAGGTTTGACTTTTGAGAATTTGTCTCATGTGTGAAGGTCCATCGTCACAGTTGGATTGGAATCTATGGGGAAAATAACTAGATTCTGATCTATGGTGCCCATGGCGCGTGTTAGCATGTAGCGCGTGGTTGCATTGATCTCTTCATAATATATAATAAACTAATAAACCTAAAGCGTGGTTCATGCTTTCTCACACTAGGCGTATCTCATGCGAATATTCCCAGTCTCTCTCTCTTTAGGTGAAAGGGCAATTAAAGTTATATTAATTTAATCAATTCATTAATTTCAGTTTAGTTAGTTAATATTTATATCATATATGGTTTATGCATGTATGTATGTATGTATGTATGTGTAAAATGTATGGATATGATGATGGGTACGGTCTTAACAAAACACGAAAATCTAATAAAGGCTACAAATCCGCCTCGTTTGGACCAAATGCAAAGGACGCTCGTTGTTTCACCGTCTAAGTGCAACGGACCGTATGGTTTTTCAGTTAGCTTGAATGCTTTTTGACACGTGTTAAATTGAATCTCTTTGTGGGGCGGTTTCTAAAAGATACAAAGCTATAGTCATCCATCCGCTTCTGAATCAGAATATGAAAAGAAAGTGTCAACATTGGGAAAGATTCCAACCTGAATTTTACCATGGAAACAATCACATGGGTCTGTTTTGGATTAAAGTAATAGTTTAATCGGTTTTAACGGTTTCAAATTGTTTTGTTTATTAAATCGTTTAATTAAACAGTTTCATTTATGAAATCAGATAGCGGATAATCGAAAATCCTACCCGACTAGTTTTGATCTAATTATTGTTTGATTCATTTGCATTTCTATCTCATATACATAAAAACAATCTGTCAATAGATGGAGATGAATGGTAAATAAAGACGATGGTCAGGGAATTACGTCAAGAGTATAACAGTGTCCAACCAGAGTATGAACCCCCATAACGATAGTCTTGTAACCCAAGTGGCCATCAAGCGTAAAGGAGGACTTCCCTCTGTCACTATCCTATATAAATATACAAAGTATATAAACAACATATATTACTATTGTTCAATTCTGACTTAGGCATCGGAGATTGATCTTCGTACCCAGTTTAACCATTTTTTATGTTTGTTTCCCACTCAACGGATCGACTTGAATTTCAACGGCAACACTATCCAAAGGAATAAAAACATTGAGATGAATGAGTGACGGGAATTTATTTTTTTCCCCGCAAATCAACTAGTAGGAAAATTCCTGCTGCCCGATTTCGTCCCCTCCAACGTAGCAAAAATATCTCTTATAAAGTGAATTCGTTACTTTAGAAATTTAATGTTATTAATCGAATAAAATATGTTTTCACCGTTTCAACCTTAAAATATTCATAAAACCACCGTCACGTCTTTTTTTCTCTCTTTATTTATTTTTTTCTTTTGTACAAATGTGGTAGAATGCGACATATCGAGTAAAAGACAAGGGAGGGAGAGTGAGAGACACGTGAACGGTGAAGACCGAGCGGAAACAACAAAGTGGTAGGCTGTGGGTTAATTTCTGGTGTGGGTGGATATGTGACTAATTTGTTGTTACAAGATCTATGACCGTTTATTTGTCATCTTCTTATTATTTTATTAACTTTGATAAATGGTGGTCAGATCATTGGATTGGATCCCAAATTACATTTTATGGTGGTTTATAGTTTTCCATTTAGTTTGAAAATTTTCATTTTTGGGGAGGACGCGTTTGGTATGCATTTTCGGAATGCATTCTATCAGAATGTATTCTACTAGAATGGATTAATATGTGAGATATTTTTATCCTAAGTCAAAATGAAAAATAGAATAATAAATGGATTTCAGAAGAAAAAAAAAACCATGTTTTCTTATCAAATTCTAGGATCCAAGCTCAAGAATATACTAGAATGCATACCAAATGTAGCGTTTAAATGTTCCAATGTTTTCTCATATTCTGAGTATGTTAATCTTGCATTGATACTCATTCTCTCTTCTCTGACCATATGAGGTTGATAAAACTATTTCTCACATCATGATTGGTGTGACGTGAGTGATTCCACCTATATGAGCGATGTGGGAAATCTTGAAGGAAAAATATTACAAACCAATAATTTAAACTCAAAAAATCAAATAAAGAAAAGAACCCCTAGAATGCCGGTTTGGGATCCATTTCCACACGCTTACTTTTGGATACTTTTTCATTCTTCTATGCAATGCTCTCTCCTTCTGACTAGATATGCAGAAGGCCTCATATTGGTGATACCGTTTCTATTTCATCATTGTTTTATCAGTATTCATGTCTGATTATGTTTTTCATTTTCTTATCTTGACTTCCAAACATTATCTTATGAAATTTTTTTTTCAAATGACCATTATAAATCACTAATATGTTACTAATATGTTATAAGGGTTATAACAATATCTCAGGATATTTTTTAGGGGAAGGTTTCCTACATTGCGAGTGTGAGGGGAATCTCTCACCCCACACCAATGGGAGCATGAAAAATAACATCATGAATGGGCGTCAGAATGGATTCCCACATTGACATGTGGACATCTTCAGACTCTCCACACTATTAGGGGTAAAATTGTATTTCCACCAAGGAACCATATACAGGGGCATATCCGTTATTACCATCTTATGTCAGGAGTAAATCCGGCCTACAGAATTTTGGAATTGTACTCTAAAGGCACATGAGATCCACTTCTGACCCTCATCATATCCCTATAAAAGGGGTTCAAACTCAAGGTCTCAGGGGACTCCACCTTCTTTATTTTATATTTTATATATTTTCTCAGTGTTCCATCCGCTGACATGTCTTTTACCCATATTTTACTGCTTCACAGTAACTCTGCACGTGTACGTTTTACCATTCTATCTCTTTCTACTTCATCACTACTAATCTGGTCAAACTTTTCGAAAGGACTGACTTCATTTATTTGTTGCAAAGGGTTTTGACTTAAATATCCGAATGACTCCATGACTATAAGCACCTCCTTTATCCTGTTCCTATCGTTTATAGATTAATCCCATTTTAGTTCTCTATGCAGATCCTAAAAGCAACCACAATTCTAAATGTAAAAAGCTTTGTTACATTTAAACTTACTCACAAATAAAAGTCATTACAAATCATGATGATTAAGGCTTAATGATTCGGATTCGCATTCAGTTCTCCCAGTGGTTCTGGGAGAATAGTGACAACCTACCCTGGATGGTCGCCACGTGGCTCTCAGTAAATCCGAGATCTATGTCCGAACCGACACCCAGCCAACAAGCCGAACCGATAGGAGTTGTTGGCTCAGAAGTGGGTCTCGAATTCAACCGAGAGCCACGTGACAGCCATCTGAGATAGGTTACCGCGTCCTCCCAGAATCACTGGGAGGAGACAATGTGCATCCTAATGATTCCCACAAATAAAGGTCATTACAAATTATGATGATTAAGGCTTAATGATTCTGATTTCATTTTTATTTACTAGTAGCCTTTACTATTAACTCAAAGAATTATTATGTTAAATAATTTAAAGGCCGGATTTCCAACACCAACAACTTTGAATATTAATCCAACAAATTAGATATTATCTCTCATGAGGCACTTCACCTGTAATTCAACATGTACACATCATCATGTGGTACTCATCAG
This sequence comes from Protea cynaroides, assembly GCA_028583415.1. Lineage (NCBI taxonomy): Eukaryota > Viridiplantae > Streptophyta > Magnoliopsida > Proteales > Proteaceae > Protea > Protea cynaroides. The sequence continues at coordinate 46,855,599 of CM053266.1, read as the reverse complement.
TTAATTTTCAATCTAATTTAATTTTATCCTTTTATTTATTTTTTATTATTGATTTTTTTATTTGAAAACAAACAAGTGTAGAGATCATTTTGATATTGATTCTCTTTAACATACATTTATTGGATCATCCCAAAATTATAAAATATAAAAAATAATTTTAATAATAAAGATAGAAGAGCTAAGAAGTTTTATAACAGACAACGCCAATATCAGTATATATCAAAAAAATTAAAAGTTGAAAATTTTGGTTTAGATTTTTTTTATTTTTTATTTTTTATTTATATATATATTGTGGCCAACATAACTGAGATGGCTATTAAATTTAACATGTGGGTAATTGGGGGGAATTCTGTATCAATCCCCGACAGTTAAAATGATTAAATGATTTGTCCACATTGTAATACTTTTACCTTTTCTTATAATCGGAGACTTTTTAAGTTTAAATAATATTTTAATAAACACTTGTGACGGCTAACCAAATCATTATTTTAATGCTTGAGTTCGTACTTGAGTGGATTTGAGTCCTTTCATTATATATGGTATATCGATATGTGCACCCAATAAAAGTTAGTTATAGAATAACGGTTGACATGATTAATTGATAGGAGACGATTTTTATCCATTTTTATTTTCATTCTATTGATTCCAATGCTTCGATTATTTGTAAGGTTTTTGCAAGGTAAGAATAAAAGAAGCAAATCATCTCCATCCGTTGAAGATTCTTCAAAATGATTTAACGGTTGAAGTTCAACGAACACAGATCTCAATACATCGAGATTTGTGCTAGATGAATTTCAACCGTTGGATCGGCATCGGAGAGTCTCCAGCGTCGGAGAGGATTTCTATGCAAGAATAAAGGGATGTGAAAATACCTATCTAAAAAAAAAGAGAAAGTGCAACCACTTTCCTAGTGAACAGTGTATTGTATGTTTGTTTGGTAAAGTTTTAAATCTAGGCACAAATATTATATCGGTCATGTCTAAAGTCGATACGATCTAGATTGGATGAGTGTACAAATTTAATAGGATATTGACATGTAGTCAATTGCAAAGATAAACAAAAACAAAGCCTCAATCCTAATTAGATGGAGTCGGTTACATAGATTATTATCCGTCAATCAGTACTATTCGATGTTATATTTGAAACAAGGTCTAAGTTATGTATATCTTTTCTCACCACCTTTCCTAGAGTCATCTTAAGTAATCTATCCCGAGCTCTTTTAGAACCTTCAATTTAAATCAAATCACTCCTCCGTATCGTAAATCTAGTGACCTCCATTGAACATTGTCGTACCATCACAAACAATTTTCTCATAGTTTATCATGAATTGACACTACATCCAAATCAGCAGTAACATGATCATTCTTTACCTATCCTTTTTAGTTTTACCACACATCCATCTCAATGCCCTTATTTTAACTATATTAAGTTTATCTATATGATGCTTTTAAATTGTCCAACATTTTGCACGATACATCATGACTAGTCGAATGATTATTCTATAAAATTTTCTTTTAAGTTTTAAAGGAATATGCCGATCACGCGGTATTTTAGATGCACCTCTCCACTTCATCCATCTTATTCTAATTCTCTGTAAAACATCATTCTTTATATTGCCTTCTTTATTTATGATTGAATCTAGATACTTAATATAATCACTTTGTTGTATCTCTCCCTCATCAATTTTTACCATTTTATTATTTGTCATTATGTGATTAAAATTACACACTAATACTCTGTCTTTGTTTTACTTATCTTAAAACTCTTTAATTCTAATTTCGATCTCGATAGTTTGACTTGACGTTAATCTTTGCTTTTGTTTCATCCACCAAAATAATATTATCAGCAAAAAAACATGCACCTTGAATGTCTAAATTATTCATAATGAGGGCGAACAGATAAGGGCTTAAAGTTGATCCTTGATGTAACCTAATTGTAATTGAAAATTCACTACTTTACCCCCCTCCCCCCCACGATTCTTACACTAGTCACCACATTATAATACATATCCTTGACTATTTCCATATATTTGTTTGAAACACTTCTCTTCTTTAGAACTTATCAAAATAACTCTCTAGAGACTTTGTTATAAGTTTTTTCTAGGTCAATAAAGATCATATGGAAGTCATTTTTGTCTTCTCTAAATATTTTTATGAGTCTTCTAAGCAAGTAAATAACTTTTATCATAGATCTACATGGCATAAAACTAAATTGGTTATCTGTAATAATATTTTTTTTTGTCTCATGTGAGTTTTAATAACTCTCTCCCAAAGTTTCATAGCATCAACTCATTAGTTTCTACCAAAAGAAAAAAAAAAGTATTAACTCATTAGTTTTATGTCTCTGTAGTTATTGCAGTTCTAAATATCACATTTGTTATTATAAATCGAAACAACAATGCTTCTTCTTCATTTATTTGACATTTTCTTGATATTCATAAATTTACTAAACAACTTAGTTAGCCAAGATACTCCGTACATTTCTAAGCTCTTCCAAACTTTTAATGCCTATATTCATCCTCCTTAAAGGTTCTTTTACTTCAATCACTCTGATTTTGCATATATATATTTATGAACTGTGGTGTCATTGTGAGTAATATAATATTCTATGACACTATTACTCTAAGTATTTTCCATTAATGGGTTGTATTTAATGTTTTCATTCTTTACTAGAACTCTACAATTTGCACTTTTAAAACATCCAACTTGATCTAAATCTTTATTTTTCTTTTTTCTCATCTTAGATATTTTATAGTTAATTTTTTCTCCTTCCTTTTTGTTCAAATTGTTATAAAAATTTCATATTTCTTTGACTTTATTTTTCCCATAATTTTTTAGCCTTATTTTTAACAAATCTATACCTTTTTAAATTCTCTATATCTTTACTCTTTTAATATATCTTAAAACTATATTTCTTAATTTTAATTGTTTCATTTTTATTATTTCATCCTATTTCATCTCTTCTACAAAAAAAAAAAAAAAAAAAAAAATCCTATTTCATCTCTAATTATCTCACCCCATTTTTCAGGATGCACTTTTTGCCAGCTCAGCAAACGAGTTTAGATTTGAAAACTGTTTTCTATAACACCTTGGCCAAAAAATCATCGGAACCGTTTGTTTTGCTTTGGAGATTTCTGACAAGTATCTTATTCTAGGGTTTCTGACTCAAAATATCTAAGGGCTCCACTTCTTTTAACCACATTAATAAGTGCTGCTGCCACAAATTATCTTTTATTTTTGTTTTCTCAAATTCTTCAAATTAAATATTAATATATGAATGAATTAAAAGTTTATAACCGATTATAACTTCCAAACTGTTGATTATTGTCTCATGAATGGGAAGCAAAACCAGCATCACACAGTTGATAAATAATCTGCAGCCCTTTTCAGACGTAAAGCTAAGGAAAAAGTGAGAGCATGATTGGAAGAGGGTTATCTCAGCAAGCGGGGTAGTCTATGTCCCCCAAAGAGATTTTTCTATTTGTTTTTATGGGAAAGGAGGCCTAGTTTAAGTCTTTGTTTCTTTCCATCTTCCCTTATATATATATATTTATATTCTTTCTCCTCTTTTTTTTTTTTGACGAATCCAATTATGGTCTTTTTGTTGATGAAGAAAACGAGCGATTGTTTACCTAAGATTTCATGAATTCAATTCTCCTTAAGACTTATCTATCGAAGAAAATTTTATTATTTATATAAATCTTTTCCTTGTTTTTATTTATTTTTTCAAAATATTAATAAAAAGAAACAAAAATTCCATTCCAACTGCTGGGAGGTTTTCCCTATTTTCTCTTAGTTGACCTTGTAGGCCTCACATCGATGATACCAAATCTCATAAGGTGATTGGTGTGACTTGAAAAATTCCCCTAAACAGGTAACTTATGGAACCCTTTCCTAAAAAAAATCATGTGAAGAGTGTAACTACTGTTTAAATGAAAGAAAAACTTTTCCATTATGATTTCATCTAAATGGCCCATTAATTTATTAAACTATTTTGAAATAATTTTTATTCTTTTTCGTTTTCATTTAGAAAAAAAAATGGTAAATTCCTATTCAATTTGATTATTAATCAACAAAAGAGATAAAGACAATCCTTATATTTTTTGTTAAAAAGAAGAAAATAATGGATTCAAATCGTCTTCGGTTATTGGAGGGATTCTAGTCATGATCTAGTGACTAGTTCATCTGGTGTGCATATCAATACATCAGTATGCGAGTCAAGTGAACTTCAACTATTGTTGGATCATAATTGGAGAAACTAGACAACAGGAGACCATTTTCTCCCATAAATAGTCTACATGCAACGGTTTGTAGGTCTCTCTCAGAGTCTCTTTCCTCTCTGACCATATGGTTAGCTCTTTCATATATACAATGAGTTTTCTTCTTGTGCACCCATTGGTTTAACATGGGAGATGCAATTAACACAGTGGTATAGCTTGTGAATCCCACTCCCAAACTAAGAATTACTGTTGTTTGGTTTTTAAAAATCCAAAGAAATGCACTTGAACAATATTTAGTACTCAGGAGACATGATTGGAGGATTAGAAATTTAATTAACTCAATTATTTGAAAGCTATATCATTTTAATTAATTAATTAATTTTTTATTAAGTTAAATTGCTATAAGGTAAATTAAGAGTGAGTGCCCGCTAGTGGCTGCGAAAATCTTGGGGTTGGTAAGGAGGGTAGCTGGGAGATCTTGTTTAGTTGTTTCTTCATGTACTTAAAAATGAAGAAACTAGTGTTTGTAAAAATGGTTGATCCTTGAAATATTCTAGATGCCGACATTTGAACATTTTAAACAACATTTGATTATTACAAAGAATGTGATATCCAATCCGTCACCCATTAATTTATAGTTTATTTCATTAATCCATTATCGATCATGGTTTTAGGAATCAGTATCGGATCAGAGGGTCCGAATGATTCATATTGATATTGATAGTGATCAATACCAACCAATTTGATACCAATTTCCATCCCTGTTCTTATGTGGGTCCTAGGATCACATCAACAGTTAGATCGGATGATCTACTTTGATAAACTTTTTTTTTTAGTCTTTCTAGTTCCTCTGTAATACGTGTCAATCATCATTTATGAGAAAAGAGAATATGAGAGAGTGCTTGCATACTAATCCTTTTGCCTTACTTTTTTAAATATAAAAATGATATAAATCGATTTTAGGCTAATCCAAGACAATACCAATCGATCGGGATCATATCAGTATAGACCTCGGACTCATCTGGGTCCCGATATTGAAACCTAAGAATATATTATCCATGGTATCATCCTAACATTTCTTTTTAACTAGAAGTTTAGAATGGGATGTTATTAAAAGAATAAAAATTTAAACCTACAACGAGAGAGTTTTCCTAGATAAAATTATTTGTTTTGCCTTGTTTTATTGAATTGACTAATTAAATGGCAAAAATCTCTGAATATATATATATATATATATATATTTTAAGATTAAATTAATCAATATTTTTGAATGGTTGGTCTAACATCCAACATCTAGATGCTAGACCATCTTAAATAATAAAATTTTTCTTTATTTTTTTTTTTCAATCACGATAAAATACACAAGATACGTGGACAAAGACATGGACTTTGAACTAACCTATTTCTAGCTTGATTAGGATGGATCTAATATACATTGTATTAGGTTAGGATATTCATACAATAATCATTCATTTTCAAAATTTACTCGTTTCTAGTTGGCGATATTTATGATCCTAGTGTAGGGCAAGGATTTTATTTTTGGTATCAGATATTGGATTAAATGACAATAATGTTGTTATGGGTATCATGGACCCCACCAATCATGTCGACAAGAGAATTCACCACCTCAGACCTTAGACAAGTCAGCATTCGACCTCCGTGACCTTCAGACTGCTTTAATGGTCAACTCGTTCAACTTCTAGCGGTTACCCGTACCTAGCGGTTACCCGTACCTAGCACACATGGCCGAGTGTGTGCTGCATTTAACGGGTACCGGTTGATACATGAAACATTATCGTTGGATGAATAACTTCACTCGAACGTAACGAACAACATGTCCAATATAATCAAAGGACAAGTAGCTTCACTTAGGGGTAAATCTGATTTTACACTACTCGATGCGCCTCAGTATAAATAGATCAAATTCCAAAGGTATAAGGGTTGGATTCAAATCCTCTCCTCCAAAAGAATCTGGAGGAGAGGCGGTGCCCCATTTGGATGGACGACATCCGAGCCCTCCATTCGACCTGACACCGCGATGACAAGCTGAGCCGACAGGGGGTGTCAACTCGGATTGAGGGTTCAGATTCACCATAGCCCGAGGTGTCGTCCATCCAATGGGGGCGCCACCTCTCCTCCAGATTCTCTTGGGGAAGAGGATGTGGATCCATAAGAGTTGAACTTTTTACACTCAAACTCACTCTATAGCACTACTTATTTGGTGTTTGTATTTTCATATTGAGCTCCATATATGTTTGTACTCGGAATACTAACCTAGGCATCAAAGTCGCCTAAGAATTCAAAACCCGATTTTTTTTGTTTTTCTCTCTTTATTCATTGATATGTCTTATTTTGAGGAGACTATTCGTTTTTCGACTATAACAAATGCCGACTTAGATGAATTGGATTAAGCAAAACAGAGTTATTCAAGTCCCTATGACAAGAATTTTTGACAAAAAAGTCAAAGTTAAGTTTTCTTTTGTGCCTTTTGTGTGTGGCTTAGAGGCCTAGGAACAGAGAACTATAGTATATCAAAGTGACCGTTGGATAATTATAGGGTATTAATATTTGACTTTTCAATTTTATGAAACACTATGTATTAAATTTTTTTTTTTCTCATAAATTTTTAGCATTTGAATATATTCTCTGTCACCCTGTTGACTTTTTCTCAGGATTGGGAACAGAAACCTTAGTATGACCAATTTGTTGCACATGGGTAAAATATTCATAGAGTCTGTTTTGTACCAAAATTGGGTATCAAAGAGGGCCCACATTGGAGTTAAGAAACTGTCATCATTGTCACAGCTGCTTTTTTATTTTTATTAATTAAGGTTGGAACTTCTTGGAAAGTCCCACCACTTGCCTCGTTTTCATCCTCGTTGGCTTGGCAGCCATCAGAATTGATCCACTCTCATCCTTTGAAGCACTTTTGACTTGGTCTGCTTCAGATATTGAAAAAATAATATTTCAAGTGGACATCGATCCATGGTGTAGGAAAACTTTTACCAATCAAATCAATCATATCACAAAAGGTTGGAAATGGTTGAATACCATATTTCATTGCAATGATGAAATAATGATCACTTATTTTTTTTATATTTAATTTCATTAAAATAATTTTTATAAAATATATAAACAAATATTTACTGTATACAGTGACATAACAGTAAATCCACTTCTATAAAATTAATACTACTGCTGTTTTTTATGTTGATTTTTCCCACTGATAGTATCAGTGTTATTTTTAGAAACTCTGAAGTTGACCCTATTAAAGTTTTTTTCACAGAAAATTTTCCGCTCTTTGGCTTTTCAATATGAAACCATTGTAGTTCACGTAGCTCTAAAAATGGTGTTTCTAATATTTTGTTTCAATAAGATAATAAAAAATTAGTTTAGAATATTGTTTGTAATGTAAGAATTTTTAGATCTTTTTAGATTTTTTCTATAAGATTTTTCATGAACCTTAACGAATATTCTACATAAATTATTAGAATATAATAAGCATTAAAAGAGATGATAAGACACATACCTCTTATTGTAGATGATTTTCGATTATTTTCTTCTCTTTGAATACTTGGATTAGAGTCTTTCATAGCCTGTCGGGGATCCTTTGACCTTCTTTCTGCGTATGAGAACATGAGAAGAAAATAACACTGTATCTGTGGGGATCTTAACCATTGGTATTTATAATACCACCACCAACCTTGGATCAGTCCCACAGTGGATCAGATTGGTTCATCTCTAATCATACTTAAACCGGTATACCTATAACCAGACTCCTTTTGAACTAACTAATCTTATCATAATTTAACCCATATAAATATCTTACATGTAAATCTTCCCTCTCTGGACCCTTTTTCATCCTATTAAGGAGGATATCCTTTTCTTGATATCAAAATGTTTTAGTTGTAAGGTTTCTTTCATTTCAAGGGAAGTCAATTCTTTGGCTCATATATTGACTGGGAAGGCGGAGTCATTTTCGGGGATGACTATTTGGTCAAATTCCATTCTTTGGTTCTTTAACTTATATAAATTGGAGTGGTCAATTGTAACCCATTCTTTTGAAAATAAATAGATTTATGTGTAAAAAAAAGAAAAAAAAAAAAGAAAGTAAATCATTTCAAAAAGTTTGTGAAAATCCATTTTTTATCTGGAACTTAAATTAAAAAAAAAAAAAAAGAGTTAAATGCTTGGTTATTAAAAGAAAATGTCATGTTCAAAAGAATAAAACACTACAAAAGGAATGTGTGATTCACAGAATTCATAACACGAACTCTATCTGTTCATGGTGACAACAAAAGTTTTAGTAATTAGTATATCGTTAATTAGAATATGATTGTTTGTATCGGTGTTAGTCGAGGTTGATAATGATTCGGTACAATTTTTTTTAAATGGTATTGGCCATGTATCCTTATCCTATTAGTTGTACAATCTATTCATATTGGTATCAGACCAGTTTCAACATTAGCCTTTATAGATTATTAAATACCTAATGCTTAACATTTTTCTATGTTAGAAAGGACCATGAGTTGAAGAGTAGAGGGTTTTTTTTTTTTTTTTTTTTATCTTTTCAATTTTTATGAATTGTTAAGAATTTTATTGAAATTTTTTATTAGATTTGATAGGTCTTGAATCAAGTTAATTAAGGTGTTTGCCAGCTTAACATGTAAGGTCTATACTCTACAATAGACCTGGAATGGTGCTCGTAATGTAAGAACCAATTATCCTAATGGCAGAGAAAAATAGGTATCTGATTTTCTTGGACAATCGTGTACATATCGATTGCACGCGCATCAATCTTTCATTCAATAAGGGAACAGAAATGGTATTGAACACCGATTCTCATTCGATGGTTGAAACACAGGCAATATATGTACACGGCTGTGCACAAAAACTCTCTCTTAATTTTTAATTAGGAAAAATATATAAAAGTTTTCATTTTACTCTCCTTGTAATTTTTCGTTCTCTAAAAATAGTTTTTTTATTTTAAAGTTGGATGAATAATCTTTCAGTTCGCGGTAAAGGCTATGCTTTCTCACAACTTAATAATTTTATTATTTTTTGAAAAAAAAAAATGAAAAGGAGTTACCTGACTGCTTATAGTAACTTTTTTCTCCTTTACCATTACTTTCGAAATTTTATGTCCAAATCTCTAGGAATAAAAATTATATATATACCCATGTGTGATAAATTGCAATACCATACATGTAGACAATATTTATCTCGTGGAAACAAACGTTAATTTTTTTTAACATGTAAAATATTATGGTTGTGTTTGTTTGGATGTAAAATTTTACGTGTAACATTTTATATGTAATTTTGTTTTTCAATGTTTGTTTTCAAAAGGAAAAAGAACTTCATATTTCTTTTACCCACTAGAAATGAGCATTGATTTTTTTTTTACTTATAAAATATTATACATAACATTTTACAATAAAATTTTACATCAAAACAAACGGAATATAGATAAAAAATTTACATCAAAACAAAAGAAACCTATATAAAAAAAATCTTAAAAAAAAATATAAGATACCATAAATAATGATGGGATTAGACTTCCAATCTACCATATATTTCATTCTTTTAGCAACTCTTAAGATACGGTGTTGTGTATTAAGAGGTAAGGACTAAGGTGGGTTGTGTATTAAGAGGTAAGGACTAAGGTGGGTTGTATGTACCAACTACGTACCAACTACCAATAGAGACAGCCATACGATTATAAAAGAGAACCAACTTCATTAATCATAAATTTATCCGTCGTGGTTGTTTAATCTCAACTAATTTTGATGCAAACGATTCTATTAGTTGGACCATTGAATGGGTCTCCCAGTTTTATTATTATTATCTAGTTTTGGTGTTGGAATCCAAATTAAATCGATCATCTGAGGTGCGGTATTTTGCTTGCAGATGATAAGAATTATTGGATTTGGGGTTCAAGGATACACTTCGATGCTTAAGTTAGATCCGAATTAACTAACCATAAAAAGACGATCGAACAGTAAAAAAAGAATAAGTGGAGTCTGATGTAACCATTGGTAAATGAATCTATTTATAGGGATGGGATATAGGTCTTGCACACTTCTGTAGTATAACTCTAGAATTCCTGAGGACGTTTATATATGTCTCCGGCTATCCAGTCTTATTGTCTGATATAAATCTGATAATGTGTTAGTGGTCAGATTTGCCTTAATTATGTTGTGAGAAAAGAATTATCTTAGCGAGGGATTACATCGCCATGTGTAGGCCATTGATTGACCGATGACATTTATACATATCATCTAGCATGTCAGTCAGATCCCCGAACCCCTCTGTCTATCTCAATTGCTTGTTATACTTGTTATACATACAAGGGCACTGGGCTCGGTTTCATTTGGCTTGCTAAATACAAACTCCTACAGATTGAAGTCAACTTAAGACTCCTATATACATTAACACCCCCCCCCCCCCCCTCCCCTCCCCTCCCCTCCCCTCTCTCTCTCTCTCTCTCTCTTCTATGAGCAAGGCATAGCATTTGGTTCTCATTTCTGAACTTGGAAGAGCTGGAAGCAGGTAAAAAATAGAGAGAGAAGGGTTGCATTAGGGGCCGGGGTCTGGCACTCAGGAGTTGTCGTTGACGAAAGAGAGAAGTGTCGATGACGCTGTTTTTTTTTGGGTTATGTCGTTCAGCCCATTTTTTGGTTAGAATGAGACAGTCCTTTTGGTTCGGCCTTAATTTTGACTGCTCGTAAGGTCTATCTATCCATAAAATTTCTTCTTATATGATCTACCATTTGAGAGTTATTCTTGGCTTTTAAAGTGATTGGGCTGCAAGAAAGGTTCGTACCATGAGCATATAACTAACAGAATCAGCCAATTCAATTTTATTAAAGATAAAAGAATTTTTACTTTAGGTAAGATGATTAAATGAGAAGATTGTTGGGACCACTGCAAATCGGTATGGATACCACAGAGTAATATAAATGAAAAATAAATAGCTTACCTTGCCAATTGGTGTAATTTTAGGACACTCTGTGTGTATTTCATGATTATTTAACAGTTGTGCATGTATTATAACCTAAAGTGTCAGTAATAAAATAAAACAATTTGTGGTAATGGAGATATATAAAGGTCCTAATTGGAAGGTCAGAAAAGTAGTTTACTATTTTAATTACATATTTTGCATTTTTTTACAAGGAGTGGAGGGGATTAACTTCACCCAAAAAAAAATGGAGTTTTTTTCAATATATTTTTTTTAACTTAAAGAGGTCCTTTAAATATGTAATGTTTGATGGGTTTTGGTCATAGGGCCCACTGTAAATGTCACTAGAGATTGGTTACATTTCTTTCCACACACACACACACAAAATAAAAAGAAAAAAAAAAGAAAAAAAAGAAAATGAGATTTGGTTACAGTTTAGAGCAACTGATTAAGATTTATGGAGGATCGATCTGTAAATGAAGATATGCATGACATTATTTGCTTCAACTGGAAGTCTTTAGATGGGTATAACAGAAATCAGAAACTTCTCTCTCTCTCTAGTTTAGAAAAACTTTGGAAACAATAGTGCATGCATGCATGCATGCATGGATACATGGGATGGATGATATCCCAGGGTGTATGGTACTAGCTAGAGTTTGATAATATATATAAGGGAAAAGAGTTGGTGGTGGGTCATTAATAAATGATGGATAATGGGACTTGGGTTGCTTCTTTGAATGATGGGTGATTCCATTTTGGTTATCATGCCATTCTTCTTTTAACAAAGTTGGGTTTGGTTGTACAAGGAGAGGAGAGAGAAGGAAGATAGAGAGGGTATCATTTTGCCTTGAGAGTGATGGAAAACTAACAATATATATATCTCTGAATTTATTTGATATATATGAATGGTGACCACATGATATGACAGAAGAAGCTAGAGACAATTAGCATGGCAACTGGGAACCCCATGCACTCGGCCTCCTGCCATGGATGCCCCTTATGGTTATCGAGACTCAGTTTTGTCCAATATAGAGTATATATATGGAGATCAATACACTTAATAAAAATCATATCATTCAACCTTTTTTTTGGCTGAGAATGATTTGAACCTCAGCTAACCCACAAAGTAGAGACATTTGGGATGAACACAGAAAGCAAGTGTGAAATTGATGATGACTCAGGGCCACCGTTTTTATCAATTTTGGTGCTTTCTCTATCTAAAATACAATGTTAGTGATGCTTTTACTTTTCCATTAAGATGCCAATAAGCCCATTAATGAGAAAGTAAGAGGGGTCTTCACGAGAGAGAGAGAGAGAGTGGAAGCACTTGAATGTAGTACTAATGGAGGTTTTCTTGCAATAGGAAATGAAAGTATACATGTAAACAGCAGCAGTGACAAGTGGCAATGGTAAGTTTAAGGTAGGTTTTCTTCCAAACTGAACTCATTCCAAGTGGAGTGTCAAGGGATGGGAAAAATGGAAAGAGAAGTGATAACGCCAGCTTGCTAACTTAGTGTGATGGCAGCTGTGCTGTTATTATTTTGTATTAAAAGTTTGATTAATAAGCTGTTATCTAATTTGATTAAGATCAATATCCAGTTATTAATAGATATGGGGTACATGAAAACTGATTATTCTCCATGGATGGGGAGAGGAACCAGATTCTTATTAATATTGATATGGGGTTGTCGAAGCAGGCAGGGGTGAGGAGCTCTCAATGAGGAGGGATAGAGAGAGAAAATGCTGGCGTAATTAATCCCTGCCACCAGTTTAAAGAACCAATACCCAATTGATACATAGAGAGATTAAGATGTGTTTGGCATATGTATTATTATAGTGCATTTTTTTAGAAATGAACTTTCAAAATAAAGAATACACTCTTAATATAGAATAAAAATGGGATAAGGAGTGATACTGTTCTAATTTGGACTTAGAATGCAGAATGAGGTAAATAGCGTATTTCATTATAGATCATATTGGATGAACATTCCACGATCCAAGAAAGAGTCTGCATACCAAGCACTGTTTTTTTTTATCATTTCAGAATGTGTTCTTGACCTATGCATTTTCATGAATGCATATCAAACATAGCCTACCTATGTTAGAGGTTTACAGCAGCGAATTTGAAGGACATGAACCAGTAATACCTAAGGTCTGAGTAATGGAAATCAACGATGGAATTGGCCTCTAAAATGCCAAAATTGGGTTAAAAAACCCTAAAATCAGCCACAAGTGGCACCAAAACGAACCATGTTTGGGCTCAGGAGAGTTTTCGTGCCAGAATTAGATTCTGAAAATGGACTCCAAAGATACCCTAAACCTTTTTTAAGGCTATGGAAGGATCTTATCTTACAAAGATTTTTCAAGTTTAGATCACCTGCATGTACTTGTATCTTTTTTGGAATTTCATCACTGTCGATGTGGTGTAAGATCCACTAGATATGAACGATAATAGAATTCCAAGAAAGAACAAATACTTGCAGGTGAACTATTCTTTGCTTTCCCCAGCCCTCTAATCTTAAGCTGTTGTCTTTGGCCTGTAAGAAAGGTTTTAAAAATGGTTTCATATCGGTCAATTTGTATAAGTATTCTCGGACATGATCCGACACTTTTGTATTTACTTATTTTTTAATCAATGCAAACACGTGTCATTCCTTTATTGGCTAGCAATACCAAGAATACCATGGCCAATACCAATTAATACTTCATTTTTAGTGAGATAATCGGATGGAATTACTTATTAGTGAGTTGTTTTATTTTGTTGGATTCCCTTCTCGTGATGCAGGATCCACATGGGTATGGGTATTGGGTTTTTGGGACCCGAACAAGTAAAGGACTCTATTTTTTTTTTTTTCGGATACACCCCTAGTCAATACAAAGATGTTTATGGATTTTAATTTTTTCCTTAGGATGGTAGCCACCCTTCAAGTAATTTCTATTGGATTGATTGATTCATATTTGTTTTAGATTTAATTAATGTCGATGTAATTGTGATTCAATTCTTTTTAATATTATTATATATAGTATCGACCACTTGTCAATGGTAGTCAAGTGGGATGACATGTGTGCTCCAAAGAAAGAGGGTGGTTTGGGCTTCCGTCGATTGGGGTAGGTTAATGATGCTTTATTGTGTAAAATGACTTGGAAGGTGAAGACTGATAATTCCCCTTTTGCTTTGTTTATGCGTGGCCATTATCTTTCTACGGATGGATGCATTCATCAACCTATGTGCGAGTCTCTTGTGTGGCGTAGTATCTAATCAGTTTGGGAATGGATGGCAAAGCACACTCGTTGGTTCATTGGTGATGGATTGAAAATTCACACATGGAATGATCGGTGGTTTGGAGATTTTTCATTAAAGGACAAACTGAGTTTGTGTGATAATGCATTTAGAGATTGAGACTGCAATCTTGGACGTTTTCTTTCTAATGGTGCATGGACCTAGCCGGTGGTATCTTCACCAATGTTGCATCATTATTTTGATGATACTAGGGAGATACCATTGGTTGTGGGAGCTACTGATCAGCTGTTATGGACTAGGGAAAACTCAGGTTTGTTTTATGTGAAATCCACATGGCATATGAGCAGAAATCCTAAACCGAAGTAATTATTATTATATATATATATATTTTAAACGATGGGCTGGGTTAGTGTGGAACAATGCTCTTCCGCCTAGGTTGTCTTGGACGGCCTGGAGATGGTGTCTAAATAGGCTTTCGACTGATGATTGCATTTGAAAAAAGGGTGTTTTGTACCCCTCTAGGTGCTATTTGTGTCGGTTAGAGGAGGAGACATCTGATCATCTGTTTTGCAGATGTAATGTGTCTAAGGATATATGGCGTATGGTTGGTGCCTGGTTTGCAGTGGCGATGAGAACATTTGACAAGTGTAGTGAGTTACTTTCTTGGTGGATGCAGAAATCTTCAGTCGTGTCTCATAAACACATCTGGAATGGTGCGCTATTTGTGGTAGTAGATGCACTACGGCAGACAAGAAATGATGCTTTGAATAGGAATGCTCTAGTCAGATCGGATGGTGTCAAGATTAAAAGAGGTTGCAGGGATTTATCAGTGAGAAAACCTTGTGTTATCAAGTCAACTGAGGATCTTCGTGTTATGCATGTGCTTGCACTAGTGACATGCTCGAAGACTTCTACGGCTATCTTAGAACTTTTCTGAAACCCTCCATTGGTAGGTTGGTGCAAAATAAATAGTGATGGGTGTAACATTGAGAACTCAGGTGAAGCTGATGCGGGTGGAGTAGTTCGCACTCATAGGGGGGAGGTGGTCTTTGCATGTGTAGAGTACATAGGTGTTGCAACTAATTTCTGTTGAAGGCTGTGTTTTTGGGGCTTCAGGTTGCAATCCGGTTAGGATTTTCTCAGATATGGTTGAAGTTTGACTCCAAATCTTCGGTTAAAGGTTGCATATCTTCATCTCTTCCTTGGTTTGTTTTCGTGAATCTAATGTTGTTACGGATAAGTTAGCAAGGAAGGCTACATATGATAGACAATTTTATGTATGGTATTCTTGCCCTTATATTGTTGTTAGGGAGGTTATTTGGGATGTCTCCCATAGGCCAAGGTATCAGTTTTAATCGGTTGTATGGTTCTTGCCCGGCGTGGCGCCTGCTGAAGGCAATGCCAAAGGTGGGGGTTTAACACCCTATTAGGGTTTTTTTTTCCATTTCTTTTTCTAATATACTTCGGATCTTTAGCAAAAAAAAAAAAAAGACCACATGTCTTTCAATTGGATTCATAACCTGATCCGATTTTAGACTCAGCTGATACCTTGTCTAATACCTAGATTTAGAACCTTTGTGGTAGGTTTTGGCTTATAAGAAAAGCATACCCCTTACACCCCGGACTCCTTTTGAGTGCAACTCACCTTTTTACATGATAACTACCCCACATCTTTGGAAATCGTGGATGAGGTGTGAGACCCATCTCTGGAGTGTGGGACCCATACCCATCAACAGCTCCCAAGAATATGGGGCCAAATTTGAATTGAGCTTATTTCTTTCTTCTTGTGTATGGTTACACTACTCTTACATGCATTTTGCTCTTTGGCTTTGTAATATGCATTTCTATGGCTTTATTGTGTTTGCTAAATTAGACACGTAATTTGCATTCTCATTATAATTAACAGTGGAGATTTTTTGGGCTAAATCCTCGTGGTTTCATCCTCTTTTTCGAAGAGTTTTCCTCGTAATTCCTGTGTTCATTTAATTGGCTCCTATACCTGTTATTGTTAGTAACTTTTGTTACATGAATTTTATTGTGGCTAAACTTGTAATCCTACTTCACACTTCGATTTAGTTTCTTGAATTTGGTCTCAGAATGAAAGGGTACTTGGCTCCAGCAGATACATAATGATGGTGTCTCTCTTTCAGCTATTCTGCATTCCGAGTTCAGAACAGAAATGTCTTTCTCTTTAGACTATTCTCATCCTATGTTAGGAATGCATTATCTATTCTAAATTTTCTAGGAATACATTCCAAGATTGCATACCAAACCCTGCCTGATGTTTTTTTATCTTGCTTCCTTTGTTTTTAATTTCTTTTTGCTTTTGTGAAGTTGTGTGTTTTATTGTGGCCAAGCTTGCAGCCCTACGCTTCGTGGTCTCGGATCCTCTCTTGTCATTGGAGGGGCTTCAGTCGTGATCCAGTGGCTAGAGTTCATTCAATGCACTGTTGAATCACAACTGAACAACAAGAGAGGAATTTTTTTCCACATTTCGAAGTTTGATTTAATTTCAAGAACTTGGTCTCATAATGGGAGGGTGCTGGCTTCCAATAGATTTTCCATCCAACATATACTATTTTCATTAGAGATTCTTAGTACTTATTCAACTGATTGATCTCATCCTTAAAATCTTAAAGTTCTAGTTAAGATGTTATTGCTTCTCACTTACCTCATTAGGGGTTTATTTTTTATGCATGATGATGATGTCTCTCTTTATTAATGGTTGCTTCTCTATCAAGTTCATTTTGTCCTCTATTAGAGCACATGGTTTTGAGATGACTTGGGCCATAAGATTTGGAATTATAATTGCCTACTTCTAAAGATGCTTCTTGTGACTTTAGAAGCATTATTACACGGTTGCCTCCCCTATGATTTGAAAATTTTCAGTATGTTGGTATTTCTTTGGAGTGAGTTTGTGAGTCTTGTTTTAAGCCTAAGAGGGATTGTCTCAATCTCTGCATGATATTTATTTGGATGTTGAGAAAAGAAAATAAAATAACATAAGAAAGACAACAATAATGATGAGATAATGATTAAGGGTGTCAATTGGTACGGTATTCGGTATGATTCCAGTAAGGTATAAGAAAAAAAACCCTTATCGGTTTTTGTACCAAGTAAGAATATAATATGAAAACTTGAATCATTACTATACCCGGTGCAATGCAATTTCGATATTTGAACACCCTTGGATTCAATGAACACCTTTAGATTCAATCAAACATATTTAACACAAAATAATCCAACTGTTTTCAGTGAAACCTGTTGCAAATGTTGACCAGGGGGTATAATATATACCTCTTTAGCTATGATCACCACCCTTACCCACCTTTAGATTAATCTTTGGAAGCTTGGAACAGGCCCTACTAACCATAGGGTTCACTGATTCCTACATCTGATCGGCCTCTCAAAGAATATTATTATGCACGGTCGTGCATAGAACTGTAAGATCAATAAGAGAATAAATTTTGAAATTTTTTTAACAAATAGAATATTATATGTAAAATTTTACGTCAAAACAAACGGAGTCTAACTGATGAATGAAGAGATCATCCTGAACCTCCACCCCATAAAATTTATAAAAAAATGTATTATAGATGGGTAGGGTACTGTTTTTTAATATTGGGAAATCGCTGGTAAGGATCATAGCTCCATTTTTATATAAAGGAGTATCTCAAACTCTTGAATCTCACTACCATTGAAAAAGAAAAGATCCACTTGTACAGTTGTTCCTGGATTAATTTTTATTATAATATAAACTTGTAAACTAAGAAGGTCTCTGGTTTTCCTAAAATTATAAAAAATTTGACTTGGTTATTATCACCATCATTATCTTAATCTAATCACTACCAAGTCTATTGGTGATCAAACTCATAGGAGCCAAAGTACAACTATTCATTAGCATTATTCATTTATTTATTAAGGTTTAAGATTTTGAAATCAATATAGGATCAATCTCTATAGATTTTGAGATCTGAATTATTCGAGAATTGGCCGGGACTGAGGATAATCCGTTGGTCGAGGATTTTATTTTATTTTTTTAATGCTTTCCGTTGGTTGATTTGAATAGGCTGATGATTCTGGCGATTCAAAATTTGAAATTTAAAACCTTCCCAAAATGGGTGAAGGAAGAAAACTGGAGTGACTCTCAACTTCTTCTCCTTCATTTTGCCTTGTAAAAATAAAAGGCCGTAGAGCAAGGAAGGCAATAATTGACAATGGCAAATCACTTTTTATAAGAAAATTAAAAAATTAAAAAAAAAAAAATGCTCACATGCTTAAGGAAGCTTGATTTAGAGATAATATAAAACAAAGAAGAAAGATTCTCTTCACAAGTAGTGAAAGAGAATTGAGGTTATTTTTAGAAGTCAATAAAAAATAATAATAAATCAAAGGTAACGATGAAACAATAATAAATTTATATATTTATTTTTCTTATCAGTTTATTTCAAAAAATTTCTTTTCTTGACATCCTTACATAGCCTGAGGATCATAGTCGTCCATAGGTATTCTTTTACAAAGTCACTTTGAAATTGACCCTAGATTCACATCAGAAGGTAATAAAGTCACCCCGGGTGAAGGGCAACTTGGTCCAAATTCAAATATTGATTTAACAAATTTCCACTTAGGAAACCCTATTTAACAAAGAACTTGTTTTCCACAGAAGAAAAAAAAAATCCAACTATATGTCACTTAACCAGTGACAAAAGTGTTATCACTGATTCTCTTTTTAATGAACACTCATTGTCATCAAAGAAAACACAATATACAATGATAGTTTGATATTTAGGTGAGGGTTTGTTAGACCTTGTAAGCTGTGTAGTTAAGAATCAAATCCCTTGGTGACAAATGTCGTTATCTACTTGGGTGATAATTAGCTTTTGTTCGGAAAAGAAATAGTAGACCCTCATTTTCTCTTTTGTCCTTCATTATTGGAACAGAAATCGTCTCCCTCCTGGGTTTGGGCGGGAGACTGGGCGGCCTGGATGGATGGCCGTCACCTGACACTCGGAGGGATCCGAGCCGACCCCCCAGTCGACAAGCTGAGCCGACTGGGGGGTCGGCTCGGATGGAGGGCTCGGATCCCTCCGAGTGCCAGGTGACGGCCATCCATCCGGGGCCGCCAATCTCCCGCCCAAACCCAGGCGGGAGACGATGTGGATCCTCATTATTGAATATTCCTTTTTACAAGATTGATTGCCTGACAGCCACACCAAATGATTGTAAAGATGTTGTATAGGTAATCATTAATGGAAAGCTTAAGTTTCTCCTCACCCATGGTGAAGTTTATTGTCATGGATGTGATGGTTTTTTACACACAAAACGTCGAAACTGTCACCTCCAACCATTTTTATCCTTCTTGATTGGGTGGGAGGACTCAAACATTCAAACATTTTAATTGGTGTTCAACTTCGTGTGTGGTGGGATCCAATCTAAGATATGGATTGAACTGAACTAACCTTTTATTAGATAGGATAAAAGACATGAACTCTACACATTCCATCAACATTGAAGTTTTTGCCATCAATGTTTAGGATTTGAGAGTCATGAATTTGAGTTACAAAAAGGGGACGTGGGTAGATAGCCGTCAAGAAAGAGCTACTTAGAGTAAAGTGAAAGCCCTTCAAAAATCATATGCTATTAAAAAATAGAATTCCTAGAGCGTCAAAATGGAACTTCTTAGAGAAAACTATATGTTACTAGAATGAGAGCACTTATGAAAGGTTGTGTACTGCCAAAATGAGAGCTGTCGAGGATAACGATTACGAAAGTATGGTAGTATGTGTTTGCCTGATGGGGTCTAATTTAGTGTATAGTTGTTAAATTGAACAGATATAATATGGGATAGATTACGAGCCCCTGACTTTACACATTCCATCATTAGTTTTGGAGCTTTTGGTATATGAGTAAGATGGCATTAGATTGGCCAGCCTAGTATGGAATAAGTTAAAGACCTAAGTTTACACATCCCATTAATTCTTTTGCTTTTGGCATGTCAATAAGATACCTAACACTTTTGTCGAGTAACTAATACCAAACAACGAATACAAAACCGCTTTTAGGGAAATGTACTAGTACCAACACCGATACTGAAAGTATGAAACCAGCCAATGAGAGAGAGAGAGAGAGAGAGAGAGAGAGAGAGAGATGGTAATGTATGTATCCGCAAACTCAATGTTACACAACCCTCTTAAGAAGTTGAAGAAATCAAAAGCAATTCGGCTACTTTTTTTCCTAATGGGTAAGCCCCAAAGAGATTTGAATTCATAATCTCTTAATTATGAGGTTAATTATGAGGTGTTGATTTATTTATTTATTGGGTAAAAGTATTGATCCTCATCAACTGAACTATCCTTTTGGGGTAAAAGTATTGATCCTTATCAACTGAACTATCTTTTTGGGGTAAACAATTGAATTACTTGAAAAAAATATAAAAGATCAATTGAAGGACAGAAGCAGCCCTTTTAAGGGGCTTCATTTTCTACTTCACCCACCCAAAAACCTAAAAAGAAGAAAAGGAAAATCCAATATAAGAAAAGGGGGAAAGTGGAGGGTCAGAACGATTTGATACTGATTCTGACTTAACTTATCCAAAACTCCAAAGAAAAAGAGGATTTATGCATGTACACAGCCATGGCTTCAACCAGCGGATGAGGAAGAAAGAGGCGTATATAATAACATTTATGCCTCACAAAGCATCTGATACATCAACGTACATGGCCTATGCATATAGAACCAGGTTTTATATAAAAATAAAATAAGTATCAGAACTTACTCCATTAAGAAGTAATATTGAACTTTTGGAAAAGAAAACAAAGTTGTAAAGACACACCAATTCAATTGATGCGTATCATACAAAAAGATGTGGCAGCACAAATAAAATATGAAGCTTTTGGGGATTTGCATGTCATGGAAAGCACAACCTATGAGATTACGGAGACCATTCATTGAAAGCAAACATCAAATGGAGTCCCACAAGCCCACCCATATATATGCATAAAAGCTTTGAACGGGACCACCATCCATTCATTTGTGAGGCTCTAAGAATTGCAGTGATTGTTAGGTAAAGTCTGTCAATGAATGGAAGCATTGATGTTGTTTCTTTTTGCTCTTCTCACTAACATATATTTCCATGCATTATGAGAGGGAGAAAAAAAAAAAAAAAGGTAGTAAGTAGAGAGCCAAGAGAAGTCCTAGAGTCCCACTTCTTTATGCTGTTTTCTTGTATTTTGTGTACAGAAACAAACATAAAATGGCCATCACCCAGTACTGGTCCTGCTTATATAGTGATCTCCAAGGAGCGAGTCTTGAGTCGGTCCCAAAATGACTGCTGTCAAGACTCAAACCCTTAAGTTCATCCGCAGTGTCTGCAGAGGGTTGAGTTTGGAGTCGGTCTTAATCTTTGGTATTTTTACACAAAGTGGTCACCCTCAAGACTCAAACACTAGTCTTCCCCCTTATGCAGTGTACTTGAAAGGGCGAGTTTGGAGTCGACCCTAATTTTTGGCATTTTTCCACAAAGTGACCGCCCTTAAGACTCGAACTCTAACAACCCGAACCTTTTACTATTGCAAAAAAGGTCCCCAGAGAGAGACAGATGGGGCTTTTTTTATTAAAGTTTGTTGAAAGAAACAACATGGATGAGTTGCTAAAGTTCATCAAGGTGGAGTCATACGTTTGTATCAGCACCATTAATGTTTGTCCAGTAGTCCTTTCAAGCCTTCAAGTGTTAGTCACCCTCACTACAGTTTACACCCCCAGTGTTTGACACTTATACCTGTGAGAGGGTAATTTGTAATTTTGAATAGTAGGCCTTTCATTATTCATGTCCAGATAATTTGCCGGGTCCAACACGTACGGTTGCACCTGAGATCTATTAGACATTAGCATGCCATATGGCCCATACCATGGCTTAAGTAGGTGGGTATGAACACTTCACCAGTTGAACCTGCACCACATCTTCACCTGTCTCACGTTGTCGTTTTCTTTCAAGGAACATTGCCATCTTAACATAAGAGTTTACCTAGAATCTATATCATGACAAGAAACACGGATGGCCATGAAACCAGGAGATATTAGCCACCAACTCTGTTGATGACAGACCAACTGCAACAATAATTAAAACGTCGCCGTTAAGGACATGGTTTCATCATGTTAGATTGGCATTAGAACCTCGGATGCCAGAGGGAGGGCCTCAACGTAACAGTTAGTTTGTTCCATTGTAAACCGATGCTAACAGCCTTTCCGCGGCAAAACGAGGGTATGTAAGACGGAGTAAATAAATCCTTCCCCAGGCCCGCACCCATTATGCACTAGGTGCACCTTTTTTTATAGCGCAAAGAAGAGATTTACTGAGGCAAAATTTACCAATTACAAAATGATTGGACATTTTCATCTGAAGGGTAAGGAATCATCACTAAATCCCCAAAAAAAACTCAGGAAACCAAGCACAGAACAGATGGTTTCGTGCTCAATAGGCTGAGCATGAGAAATTGGATAATCATTGCAGGCCCTGACCCATTATGCATCCCAATCGACTGGCTACGTTCTCACAAACTCTAATGTCCTGTAGTATCACCATAAGATTAAAACCACCATGAGCTTGAGATTTACTAATAAGAAACTGTGGGCACGGAGAAACATGAAGAAAGCACACCTTAAAATTACCATGAAAGTTCATGACCACCACTTCAACTTCCACTCAGGGCTTTGAAATGACTTTTTAACTTTTTCAGTCACTCTCGAATGAGAGGAATGGAAGATAAGGGTAGCACCGCATGCTTGTCCGGTAAGTTGTCACCATTCGCCAGGGTTCCACCCCATTAAGAAGTGGGATTCTCCTGAAGATGTTTGTACTCTCAGTGGTTGTGACCATCCGAAGATGGGAAAATAGTCCTCTGATATAGATATATAATCAACTTTTTTGCTCCAAAGGAAATGTTGAAAATGGTCTTTTACACTATCCAAAATTTATCCCTTATTTTGTTATTTGTAGGGGGAGTGGGAGTGGAGGAGGGATACAAATACTGCAACTACTAAGGGAATCCATACAAAAAGAGACCGACTCAAAACTGCAGATTGGATTAATGATGTCAAGATATACCACTAGTTCAGTGTTTTCTACTTGTTTTTATCATCTACTCTGCATGTCACAGTCAAGATGGAAGGCCACAAAGCTATGTTATAGTTGGAAAAAAGCATGCAGCTTGCCCAAGGACCCAGATGGATGTAAAAAGATACATGTAATGCACCTGGTAAGGCAAGACACGTGTTTGATGAAATATGGGACCATTCAGCATCTTTAATAAACATATGATAGTATCCTCCATGGAACAAGCTTGCAATATTCTGTCGAGAGTTTTTACACTTCTATGCACACCGAATTTCATCTACTCTCTCTCTCTCTCTCTCTCTCTCCATATCAGCAGGGTAAGAAAGTAGACAGGATAGAAGTATGAAACTGGGGAACTGCAAAGATGGGTGATATTAGCAGCATTGATTATGGTTACTATGCAGTAAAAAACAACAGCAAATTACCTGCTGATCCTGCAAGGTAGACTAACAGATGGAGCTTTCAGCATGTCCCCCAAGTAATTGCAGTGCCTTGAAAGTCCCCTGCCACAAAGAGATTGGAGATGATGCGTTCTGAACTTTATAGAAAGCCATAACACGGATGAAACTCAGGCAAGCCACCCTAAATCATCTGCTGAATGCTGATTCATGTAAATGGCTATAACAGTTTCCAGATATGTGATTGATGCAACTAAGGGCTCATTGAACAAAGTCTGGTTTATGGAATGTGAACCTTTCAAAGAGGTAACACTCATCATTATAGACAATAAATGGCTTACCTAGCAGCCAACTCAGGACATATAACATGCAGCCACTCGCCGTGCAGAGGTTATTCAACCTGTCACTAACATGCTAATTCAAATTCAAATGTAACCAGTAGAAAGTGTCAAGGAAAATGGAACAATGATTTTACTCAATTGCACTTCTCCCCCCCCCCCCCCCCCCCAAAAAAAAAAAAAAAAAGCTTTGCACCAGCATTCAGATTCATATTTGAGCTGTGAGGGCATCCTTCCTAGGTCTATATAGTCATGCTCCTTGAGATTCACGTTTCATTAATCTCAAACATAGGCAATGGGTAGAGATAATTAGAGAGAAGATACAAGATCTGAAAAGGCCTTAACTAAGAGAGTATAAAAAGGTTCCCAGATATTTTGCAAAGGACTCAAAAGCAAATATATTTAAAATTAAGGAAATCTATTATGAAGAAGTATCAAAGAACAGCTGGAAAAACAAGCACACCTCAAGTTGTAGACTTGTAGTAGGGCTAAACAATAGGTCAGCCTAGCCCACTGAAGTTCTTCTGAATTGGTTTAACTTGTTAGGGTCTGGGTTCAAATCTCTTTAGATGTTTTAGCATGTGGGTTTCAATTCCCCACATATCCAGCACCACTGTTGTTCTTACCCCATTTTTAAGATAAAATAAATGGTGGGATGCTTCAGTATTGATAAACAAGCTATGTTAAAAGTTAAAATCAAAAGGATCCAAGACATATTTTGGGGTCAGTTCTGAAAAGCAAAGAAACCTGAGCCAAACAAGCTGGCTATACCAGTATTGTAGAAACAGAGACTTTTGTCTTCGCAAACACCATTGACACTATTCATTTAGAAGAACATTAACACTCATAATGCTACCAAATTAACCCAAACAAGCTCAAGACACTAAGACTGTCTAAAACAAACTATAAGCTACTGAACTTATTCCCTTTCACAAGTTTACGTCGAAAATTCCCAATGAAATAAAGTTAATCACAGATAGCCTCAAACAAAGGCGTCGACTTCAATTTGTGACCCACCAACACCAACTAATTTAACCACATACTACTTGGGCCTCGCTGCCTCGGTGGCACATCCTGCTTGTCAAATGGTAAAAGTTTGACTGTTGAGTTAGTCGACACAATCCAGAATCTAGGGAACTAGAAGCCACTCAACAAAGAATTGCTCGGTATCAATCACTTATTTTGGATGATCCTCAATCAAACAAAATTTGAACTCGAGTGTGACCAGGTTAAAACTCTATTTTAGTTGGTCCAAAGACCAGCTGTCACTTGTAAGCATGCTTTGTTTCAATGATTTAGACCTTTTACGATTGCTTGACATCCTTCTCCCTTTCCACTTCACTTATGTTAACCTCCTAGTTTCCTAGAGAGAGACAATCAATATGCATCATAGCCATGCAAACTAGAAGAGCCTTATAAGGTATGTCGTTGTGTGATGACACACCTTGTGAATGAAGAGGCAAGAGAGGGTGTAAAAACAAGATAAAACCACTAAGGGATGCTTAAATCATAAGGCTTCAGTGTGATCACTGATGCAGGCAAAAAAAGAGAATTGGAGTAAACCAAGGTTCAAGTGCATGGACTCGGAGGACGGATCAGCCGATCCTGAGTAGGATCAGACTGAATTGGCCAGAAAATCCTTTGAAGTCGGCTGACACGTCACCTTTTTCCCAATTCACCCTTGCCGAGTCGGGGTGCTGCACGGGATTTGCCCTGGCCAATCTGAGCCGATCCCTAAAACCCTGGAGTAAACAAGCTTCTAGCTCCATAAGGTATCATTAGATTATTGAACATACAATCACATAATGAAAAAAATATATACATCCTGAAATCTCTGATAAACAACAATTCTAACCAATCTGAAACATTGGTTTCCTTATTCTGCCTGAGTAAAATCATCAAAACCGATACTAGCTTACAACCAATAAATTACACATACTACCCCCGGACTCTGGACTAATTACATCTACCATCCACTAGTTTTTGAGAATCACACATACCACCCCTAATTTCAAAAACATGTAACAAAATGGTCCATTCTGTTAACGGTGTTAAATCTGTTGGTGATGTCAGATTGTTCTAAAATTTTAAGGATGAAAAAAACCCTTCACCTTTCTCTTTTTCTATTTCGCGAAAAAGAATAATCTTTGCCTTCAACAGCAGCTTCTCCCTCAACATCTTCTACTTCAACAACAATTCCTTCTACAGCCACTCCGATGACGACGACTTTAGACCGAAGTGGACTTCCTCCGGCCAACATCGAATCCGGCAACGTTTTTCTTTATTTTGGCATGTTCAGATCCATTTGAAGATGAAAGATGAAACAGACAAGCTTAAGCAAATCGCAAAATGAATGGTCGGTCGCTGTGGGCCTCTCTCTCTGCAATTTGATAGCCGTTTTCGTCATTCAAGGCCGTGATCACTGCAAATATCATTTGAAGCCAGCAAATTCAACACGCACGGATAAATTTCAGACCCAAATGCGAGATGAGTATAAATTTAAGAAGAAAAAAAAGACTAGGTAAGTGGGATTCTTGAGGAAGCCATTTTTGGTGCCGACGATGCTAAGAGATTCAATGGAGAAGCCATGGATTGGAGAGAAGACACCAATTGAGCTAAGAAGGAATTGGACGACTTCTTCTTGAGTGATCCAGCAGAATTCATGGCCGTTGTGGGAGGTCCGATTGAAGGAAGCTTTATAAAGGTGCTTCTTTCTTGAAGTGCTGCACTGTATTGGAACCGCGAGGTTCTAAGACCCTTCGAATTTTCTGGAATTCTTGTCTGAAGAAGAAACTCAGGTAACAATGGATTGACCGAACACCCACAAGCCCTTGAGTAAAATTGAAGTTCAAGATGAGAAGAAATTGGGAGAACAAGAAGCTTACTTGCAACCACCTCCGCCCAAGAAACAGAGAACCATATAAAGTTCAGAACATGGGATTGCTGTTAGCATTACAGCGCCACGAGTGGAATCCTTCCGATCAAGGAAGGATTTTCCGCCAAGTGATCTGAAACGTCGTTCCAGATCCCGTAATGGCGATCTAAATTTTGAATATGGCAAAGAGTGCTCCATGGCTTGATCAGTTGGGTCCAACCAACAATTCAGAGTTTAGGGCAAAGATGGATAGCCAGAGTAGACAGGTCTCTTCTTTGTCTTGCTCCAGTGCTTCAGCATTCGAAGGTTAGCATGAAAGGGCTCACACAAGCTGGATCTCAACCTCAAAGTATTCGTGGAAGCTGCCATGAATGAAGGTGCTTTGACAACTATCTACAAACTTCAAACTACAAACTACAAACTACAAATACAACAACAACAGTAGAAAGGGAGACGAGTAATAAGAGAGAGAAGGATCAGAGAGAGAACAATTCTTTATACAATTCTTTTTTTTTTTTACCTGTTGTGAAGAAGTAGAAAGGGAAAAGGAAGAGGACAAAGTTGTCTTTTAAAGTTTAGACTTAACACCATTAATGGAATGGACCTTTTTGTTACACATTTATGAAATTAGGTGTGTTACGTGTAATTTTCAGAAACTAGTAGATGGTAGGTGCAATTAGTCCATAGTCCAGGGTAATACGTATAATTTTTCCTAAATTTATTCTTATGGTGAAATTCATGTACCCTGTAAACAATTTATTTTATTCTCAAAAGGTTTTATTATAAAATCCAAGGAAAATTAAGCCCAAAATCAGTGATTTTTATTCTTAAATCCAACCAAAATGGAAGTAATTCTCTCTCTCTCTCTCTCTCTCTCTTATATATATATATATATATATATATATATATATATATATATATATATATATATATATATATATATATATATATATATATATATATATATATAATTGTGTGGTACAGTAATGCCACATCTTCTGCATAATCTTTACATCTGCAGCTTCTGGTTTGATTAAATACATCCAAATCAACTCTAACAGTGACTGGGATGATGGATCCTCATACTAAAGAATACTAGAACATCTCTCTTTAGAAATATGCCATTGTCTGAAGTGACATTTAAAATATTTGAAAGCTATTCTTCTCTTCTTTTAAAAATTAAGTATGCACCTTAAGCAACAAATAATCAGAATGAGCTATACGCACTAGAAGTGGGAAGTCTAATATCTACAGTGTACTTGACAGTGAAGCAGTCAAGTTTATTTTAACTGGCTCAGCCTAAGTGAAAATTTTACATAAGATAGACCATGCATACAATGATGTTATATATTGTCACTATGCTACCACATTAACAGGTATTACCTCATTATAATGAAGCATATAATTGAACTTACAACAAAGCTGAATATAAAAGTCGCAGACAGCAGCTCAAGTCCTCTGTCAACCATTACCTGCAATCAATACAAGAATATTTTTCCAACTGCACAAAAATTCTGATAGAATGCACACCATTGCGTTCTCATTAAGAACAGAGTCATCAAAATTCCGAGTCCAATGGAAAAGTCACTATAAAATACTACTATGACGCAGATGTTGTTGTGATTTGTGACAAATAATGAACAATTTAAATAATTGGTAAAGAGGCAATCTCCTAACTCTTGTTAATATACAAACTTTCTAGAAATTGATCATGACAGAGGCAACCTAACTATAACTGTAGCACACCAACATTAGGGCAAGATGCCTTTGTATTGGTTTTCAACTATGGCCCGTGGACATGGAGATAAACATGAGTCTTTTGGGTAGGATCAATACAGTTTCAGATATGGCAAGCCCCTCTAGAAACGGGGAGTAGACTATGTAAATCTGATTGACCATTATGCTTGAGAATTTGACATATATCTGAATATCTCAATAACAGGTCATGCCTGGTTTCTTTTTCAAAAGTGAAAGAGCCCTGACTTTGGGATTATTTGATGCTTAGACTATGGGGAAAAATTTTCTATTCTCTTTCTCTTTATGTTAAAAACTTTTTTTATGACACCTAATATGGGTGGGATGTTGGGAATAATCCCACATTGGTTAAATCTTGAACATTGGGTGGGTTATATACTTGAGAGTCCCTCCACTTACAAGTTTGAACTTTTGAGAGGGAAACTTAACAGAAGCTACTCCCTGGTAAGTCAAACTAAGGGAAAAGCACAGCTGTATGTGTATTTACAGATATTTTATCGTATGCCAGTACAGCAAGAAATGGAGTAACAATCTAATAGGAATTTAGAGAGAAACATCAAAGCATGACCATGTTGAGCCAGATTATATATACAGCAGTGTCCAAACAAGCGTCTACTTTTGCTCCACAAGTGTCCAACGCAAGACGTATGGACATGTAATAAATCTACAAGGAGCGACCGACAAATCATAAATCCAGATTCTAACAGAAGATAAACCTGAGTTGGAGTTGAATCACTGATTAGTCCTGTGCGCTTTGGGATAAATAAATAAGTAAGGCAGCTCAGATATTAAAACCGAAACTAATGGATTTTTTTGCCAATGAGAATAAACTTGATAATCCAACTGAAAACTAATAATGCAATTACTCGAATGCTCGCGATAACACTCACATTTTAATAGATGAAATTTAACAGCTTCCTCTCTTGCGCACTGAATTCTGATAATTTCTCGCTCTCTTTTTCAATAGTTATGCTCATTAAAATGCAAAAAAGCAAAATCTGTTCATTATTATCATTATTTTTTCTTGAGGAAATATTTGTATCAAGTCAAAGTTTAATGATTCAAAACTACAATAAACAAGTACTACAAAAAGACAAGATGACTAGGGTAACAAAAGAAGCACGAAAGAGAGTGTGTGTGTGTGAGAGAGAGAGAGAGAGAGAGAGAGAGAGAGAGAGAGAGAGAGAGAGAGAGAATAAATGTTGGGGACATCAACTTCAAGCAAACGAACACACACAAACGGAGTAACCGACCATTGCAGCGGTAATGAAGTCGAGTACCATCTGAAAGCGTGACGCCAGGAACGATCCTGCCAGGTAGAAGAGATCCAGAGAGAGCGAGGTAAATGAAGAAAGAGAGAAGTACAACTAAACTACCTAAGTAACAGCACAAGCATACATATCAAAGTTTGAATGAATCAGATGGAGCAAATGTTCACGTAAAAGCAGAAAGTACTTACTTACAGAGCTCCATATTGGGATTATGGCGTTGACAAAACCTAAATTCACCACCAAAATCTTCTTCTCTTTCTTCTCTGTTTCTCAAGTCGAGTTCCATGCTCTCCTAGTTTTCCGTCTCAGTCACTGTTTTCTCAAATCGTCTCCTCTCGATCGGTCTCTCCGACATCAATCACGATTGCACTATTGGAGCCGTTACACTACCTACTCGGGGTGGGGAAGGAAATAGGTGCAAGAGGGATTCGAATTTGAGCCCCCCTCCAGCCCTTGGTTTAACCATTATGGACCAATCATCCGACCAAGCCGATATTATTATAGCGTACAAGACGTTTGGATTACGTGACTATAATCAAGTAGTGGAAGGGGGCAAATTTGTTGGAAAAATACCGTCTCGTGTTGTCTAATCTCTTCAACCATGATCCAACTGAGTACATTTATCATGTATACCAATATATTGATATGTGCACCGAATGAATTCCCAGTCATTGAACCACGGTTGGAGCCATTCAAACGCCATCACGGTTGGCTATCTTACTTCACATTCCGTTTATTCTCTTTTTACTAATTGGTCCATTTTTATCGTTAATTGTTTAGATATAACTTTAGCATTTGAATGTACCTCAGGACCCCGAGTCCGATCACTCTTGAACTCATCATTTTTTTTGCTTTTAATAAATATGAAATAATGGAGTATATTTCATAGTTTTGTGATAGTATGTGCATGATAAAAAAAAAATTATTTTTAAAATTTAAAAATTTTATTTTTTTATTTTTAATTTTCCTTGCAACCAATCGGAGCTAAGGGGTTTTGTGTCATATGGGCTCATATTTTGATGGGCCCTATGATAATGTTAAGGTTATAATGGGAGCCCAACAATACTCGGTGGGCCAGGGCTCCTCCCCAGGGTTGGAGCTTCCAAAGGACAAGAAGGCGCAAGTCCATTCAGAAAACGAGGATAGCAGACTAGAGAGCGTCAAAACTGCAGATTGCTTTCATTCGGCGCTGTTTTTGTGTATCTCTGCTGTCGCTCCGCACCTTATCTTCTACTGTTCAGGCTTCACTCAGGTCGAAGTGTTAAACCTGGTCTCATTCTTGCAAGCGGAGCTACAACATGGAGGACAAGGACTCAGTAATCGAAACAGTAGAAAACACTGAAGAAAAACAGCGAAACGATGTTAAAGATGGAGATGCTTCAGAAGATGAATCGGAGGGAAACGATTCAGAATATGATTCGGAGGAAGATGACGACAGTTCCTATGGAGAAGACGACACATATGAATACTCTGATGATGAGTTGAAGGAAGACAACTCGCCCGAGACGAATGTCAAGCTTATTATGGAAGCTACGGAGAGCGAGGGACTCAAGAAGATAGAAGAGGAGGAAGAACGTGAGTTTGCTTTACAGCGAGAAAGCTTCAATTTCCCTGAGGATCCGGAGAACTGGCAGGAAGAGGACCTCCGGGAGTACTGGGCAGATGCTCCTTTGAAGATGGCGAAACCTGGTTGGGATCCAGATTTTGCAGACGAGGAGGATTGGGAGGTTATGAAAGAGGAAGTTAAAGAGGGGAGAGACCCACCAATTGCGCCGTTCTACCTTCCATATCGGAAGCACTATCCAGCAATACCAGACAACCATCACGACATATCGAACCCCAAGTCAGTAATCGAAGAGCTCGATCGGATTGAGGAGTTCCTCAAATGGGTCAGCTACATTTTCGAGGATGGGAGCTCGTAAGTGTATTTTTATCTGCATTTTCTGTTCCCTATCAGCCATTGATAATCTAGTACTTTAATTTCCGTGGCTTCATTGGTTCGAGGTATTCTCAGGTAAAATTTTATTGCCTTTTTTGCACTTTTTAATCTTGTGCATTGTAACATTTCTTGAAGATATGAAGGCACTGTCTGGGATGACTTGGCTCATGGGAAAGGCGTTTTCGTAGCTGAGGATGGGCTGGTCAGGTTCGTCTTCTCCTTTTTCTTTTTTTTTTGTTTGTGTCTGGGTGTGTGGGTTTTGTGGGGGGGGGGTCATTTATGATACAATGTTCACTCTGTTCTTTCTCCTTAGGATTTTTTTGAAGAAATTATATATTCTATATGTTGCCCGCCATTTGCATTTCCACTTTCTATCTAAGATTACTTGATATATTGATTTTAATGTTTCTTTACTGTTACTTCTTTTGAAAAACTACTCTTTTACTTGACAGCTATTATTGGCAATATGGAAGATAGGTATGCTACTAAAGATATTGTTCATTTTATTGAGATTTTAGAATGATTTTGAATCAATTTTTATAACAGCTATTAAACTGTGCATGGATAGAATCTATTCAGTATATCATTCAGGACACTGAGAACATCGTTGTTGTCTTGTGTTGAAATGTTTATTGTACTCATTATACTATCAAATCTATATATATTTTTTCCAGCAAGTTTATCTGAAGAGGGCTTTGTGCTTTTAGGTATGAAGGCGAATGGCTGCAAAACAATATGGAAGGTCATGGGGTTGTTGAAGTTGACATACCTTTCCACGAACCTCCGCCAGGTTCCGAGTATGTCTGACATCATGAGTAAAGAGTCCTAGAAGTAATTTTATTCTCCTCTAAATAACTAATTAAAATGATGTCATTTCAACGTGCCTTTCCAGACTTGAAGCAAAAATGCGTGCAGAAGGGAAAATCATATCCAGGGATTTCATGTCCCCAGAAGATAGGGAATGGCTGGAGATGGACATTGAAGATAGTATCCGTTTAGCGGATGGAAATTATGAAATCCCGTTCTATGAAAACAATGAATGGATCCGGCAGTTTGGGAAGAAACCGTATGTTTCTATCCTTAAAAAATTACCTCCCAAACTTTGCAAGGCTTTGAATTTTGCGTGCAGTCTTATTGTTTCAATATATCTCTTTCTCCTCATTCAATATGACCATCATTATTGTATGCAATTACTACCATGCCATATTTCTTGCTGAATGTGAGATAAGGGTGAAATTCTTATTGGCATACAAATATTGATAATTTTTTTTTTAAATATATTTGATCAATTGCCTTAATACCTTGCAAAACGAAGGTCTACACGGCTTTCCTCTCTGCAGGCAGATCTTTTCAGGCCATTCAGGGGAACAGCATTTCTATCCAATGGGGAGCATATGGATGTTTACATGAACAGTGATTGTGGTTCTTATCGGCATGTGTCTGCCGTTGGTCCTTTTTGTATTGGCCATTGAAATTTTCTTCTATCAAAAGAGAAAAGTGTGAGACCATTAGCTTTCTGTGTCGAATAAGTGATTTTATTAACTCATAGTTGTCAAGGCATCGCCTAGGCGTTCGGGCAAGTCATATTGATGTAGATCAGGAGTGGCTCTAGGAGATGGGACTGCAGGCAATCAAATTGGGCCTGGTCCAAGTAAAGGTAACCAGCCCAGCCAGGCCAGAATTAAGGAATACCGCCAGAAAGCTATAGCCGACAGCACTACAGCACTATTTAGCTAGGATTTTTTATTAGTTTCCTAATTGTTATAGATTCTATTTCCATTGTTTAGTTTCCTAAAATTTTGGGTTTTTTTTTTTTTTTTTTTTGGTAGGTAGTGGCCCCAAGGAGAGTGTAGAGCTCATGACCTCGTTTTTGAGGTGTTGATCTTTTACCAACGAGCTGTCCCCCTTGGGGTTCTTAAAATTTAGGCTAGTTAGTTTAGAAGTCTTAGTTGCTTGGAGACTAAGGTTGTGTTTGGTATCATTTTTGTTTTTGATTTTTACTATTTTTTCAAAAAGTATTTTTGAAAACCATTTTTGATCAAAGATAAAAAGTCATTTGGTGACTACAATAAAAAATAGATTACAAAACGAGAAATAGATTTGGTAAACCTATGTCTAAAAATAATTTTTATAATTCTTATAGATCCATATATTGAATACCAAGAAATTAGCCCAAACAACGAAGGGACTCATATGGTAAGATTCATGCCAGAGTGCTTCCAAAGTTGGATTTGCTCATGGTGATAACATAACTGGACTTAAACACAAAATCAAGAATAACAATCTAATTGAAATTTCAGAAGAAGAATTCGGAAAACACATACTGGAATCGGTGATTAAGAAATCCATGAAGCTAATCTTGTGGATTTAAATAAAACCATTTGAATTTCAATTTGACGATAACACATCAAATACAGTATGAACTAGATTTAGTTGAGTAACTAGTTTTGAATTAACAAATGAAAGAAAACGAGATTTGATTGAGAATAGTTAATTGAGTTTGAAAAGGGAAATAGAAAGAACCCAAAATTTAGGGGTTAAGGACTCTTCATCACCACCACTGAAAACAACGGCACTCAAGGAACCGTCTCACCTCACATATAACTGGAATCTGTTACAACAGCTCCCTATCTCCCACATGTGATAATCAAGAAGTTGTATCCTAGTGAAACTCAACCATCTACCTTGCATTAGAAGAGAAATGAAGAATTGCAGAAAAGCAAATCTCTCCTGCAAATTCATGTGTAACTTAATCTGATTACAGAAAAGAAAATCACTGAAATTCGCGTGTAACTTAATCGATTACAGAAAAGCAAATCTCTTCAGTGAGAAATGAAGAGTGGCAGAAAAGCAAATCTCTTCAAGGCAAATCTGCTGGTGTAATCCATTTAGTGGTGGGGAAGTGATAAGAAAAGGTGGCATTGGGTTGGGAAGATGAGGTCTATATTACTCCTTTGAAACTCTCTGGATAAGAGAACAATCTAGAAGAAATAATTTCAGTGGATAGCTCCACTTCCTTGGATAGAGATCTATATTCCCAAATAACACCTAAAATTCATTCATCTATCTTTTGAGTTAGTTTCTTCCCTCTGTTAATCCTCTGCAATTCATCCTACAAGAAGCTCAAAGGCATCAACAGCCTCAATGGCCATGTTCAATGCCAAGTGTTTGAGCATCAACTCACCCAACAATCTCAACCCATCCAAGCAATCCTTTAAACCCATCTCCCTCCTTTCTCTCCAGAATCTCCCTAAAGGACTCACCATCTCCAAAGCTTCCACTGAAAATTCTAACTTCTCACCCTCACTAGCTGGAACTGCAATTGCTGGTGCAATACTTTCCACCTTGAGTTCCTGTGATGTGATCCAGCCTTGGCAGCACAACAAATTGCAGAGATTGCTGAGGGCGCCAACCATGGTCTTGCTCTGTTACTACCCATAATTCCTGCAATTGCTTGGGTGTTGTTCAACATTCTACAACCAGCTCTTAATTGGATTAACCAGATGCGAAGCTCCAAAGGAATCATTGTAGGACTTTCGGTTGGTGACTGTGGGACGGGTTTATGTGGAAGTCTAGATTTTGAATCATTAGCACATTCATCTTTTGTGGCTGAAACGGTGATGGGAGAAGATGTTTCCGGCGATGATTTCCAGTTGTTAGATGAAAATTTTGCTGAGAGATTTTATGTTATATTCAAGTTTACGTTTTTACCCTCAATTTTAGGGCTAAAAACCATGTGCAACTTAAGTTGCGCAAAACACAACCAAAAAATGATTTTTGGCCAAAAATTAAAAAGAGCTCTCAACATATTTTTGAATTTGAGCCTCTTTTTGTTTTTTCTTTTCATAAATAACATCAAAAAATCATACCAAACACTTTCAAAAACAAAAATTTGTCAGAAAAATAAAAACAAAAATGATACCAAACACAGCCTAAGACTTGTCTAATATTTAGTTTCCTAATTCCAGTTTTTTAGAAACTTTCCTATTTTTGTGTTTTAGAAACTTCCTAGTTTATAAAGGAGGTTTACTTTCTCTAGGATTAGTTTTTTTCCTATTTTATTTGTAATGTTTCAAAGATATAAATAAGATAATAGAGGCTGGCGGTAGCTGGGGAGGGAGATTTTCCAGAAAAGAATTGCAAATTCTATTCTCTGGCTGAGTCCTTAAGGTTGTGAGACTCAACCATGATGCAGGCCAAGATCCGTTGGATAGGAAGATTTAATTTAGAAATCTTTGTAAATTTTATTTCTATTGCTTTAGTTTTATTTTAGAGTTTTACTTCTATTAGGAAGGTAGTTTCTTTTTTTATTTATTTTATTAGTTTGTATTAGTTGTGGGTCCCTCATCCCTTAGACGTAGGTGAGTATTAGTATTTGAGTTGATTTCTAGTTAGTAGTTGATGATTATTTGAAGAAAAAAAGAAAAGAAGCTAGAGTGCTCTCACGGTTGCTCTTTCTCTTCCCTCATGTAAGTCTCTCTTTCTCAGCTCCCCTCCCTCCATCTCTCTTGGCGGTGATCCCTTTCTCCTATGCTGTTTCGATAGCTTCTTTCTCCTCTCTATATCTTTCTCTTTCTTGGTTTTCCCTCCCTATACCATAAGGTATATTCCTATATCTCTTTTGTTTTATTTCTTTATTTTGACTCCCTACAATTATCCCACCATCCCATTAATTATTCCTAAAATCATCTTACGTTACTATTTTGGTTCTCATCCATTTTCCTCCCTTACCTGATAATGGTGTTTTCGATATTCTCCATTGATATTCCCTTTCATCCCTTTAAGTGAGATTCAGTCTCCATTAAACCACTTATCCCTTCTTCTTCCTTGAAGTTCTGATTTCTGTTTTGATTTACACACATCCTACCGTGGCTGGCGACACTACTTTTCTGCAGACTCAATTGTTTCCTTTGCTGATTTAATACAAATCATCAACTTCAGTTTAGCACCATACCAGACCTGGGCGGTACCAGGTACAGCAAGTTTCCGAGGCCCATAGCTCCTTTAGTTCTTCTCGGATCCTCCTCAGATTTTGAAGTGTTCACATCTGTTACAAAGGTCATCTATACTAAGTTTCATCTAATTCTAATGGTTGAATTTCAAGATAAGTGGTTTTTTTCGTTGCTTTTTACTGTAGATTTTGTTTTTGGATTGAATAGAGATCCTGTAGGAAAGGGGATTGATCAATTATGTTGTTTTAAACCCTCTTTGCCACCACATATAGGGTTAGGCGGTTGGTCGTCTTATTGTATCACGCCTTGTTTTATTTGTTTATTTATTTATTTTAATTAATTCCATTTATAACATTTTTATTAGATGTGTAAAGTACATATATACACATAATGCATGGAATCATGCATATGTATTAAAAACAATAAAAAATTGATCCATTAACCCTCTCTTTTTGTATAAATCCTCTTATTAAGATGTACCTTTACCACGCCTTGGTACTCCTAGGTGCCCAGGCACCTCTCCAGCGCCTTGGGTCACCTTGGCGGCCTGACAACTATGTATTAACTATATTCAGCAGTGAGTGAGGTGGCAGTTTTTGGAGTTTGGGATGGATAAGTTGGGTCGGTTGCCTGCTGATGAGGACATCGTCAGTAATCCTAGTAGATTGATTTAGGACTCTTTTTTTTAGTCCATTAGTATTGGACTGGTATTAGGACTCTTTTATTTGTTTTATTTCTCTTATTTTAGTTTCTTTATGGTGGACCCCACACAAACATTAAACGTGGGCTCTAGTTCTTTTATTTTGTTAGAGTTGTGGGTCCTAGTTGTAGGCCCTTTCAGTTGTTTAGTGAGCTTATGATTTTGTTTGTTTTTATAAGTCTTTAGAGTTATACTCTAATTAGGTTTGTAAGCCTTATAAAGGCTCCTTTTTTTTAATTAAGGAAAAGCATGATATTGATTACAGAAAAAAAGAAGAAAAGAAACTGCTCTCTCTTTCTCGGCTCTCTCTCTTCTCTCTTTGTAGGTACGAACTTCCCAACCCCCATCTCTCCCTCTCGGTTTCTCTCTCCTGTGGACAGGTACGTCCCACACCCCCTTCCCTCTTATCTTTCTTTCCTCTTTCTCTCTATTCTGATTGAGAATTCCCTTCCCCTTTCACTGCTCACAACAGTTCCCCTTCTTTCCTTTTTTTTTCCTTGTCTGTTTTCATTATTGGATATTAAGAAATCACCACAGACTCCACGACTGTAACACATCACAGTAGGGTTTTTTTTTTTTCATTCGGTAAGTTATTTCTGTAATCTTTTTTTCTGGTTTGCTATATTGCTGTCTCATAATATCGTTTCTTCCCGTTGTTTGCTATTTATCGTTTCTGTACACATATGCTTTGCTGTAATTCCGTTCCACATAAATTCTGCCATAATCTTGTCATGTTAATACTTATTAGCATGGACAGCATTATGTGAAACTTCTTTACAGTTGAGCCGTCGTTTTAGCACTGTTTTGGTTAGTAATCATATCTTTAATTATTGGGAAGTTACTGTTTTTACATGTTCATGGGTTCATCTAATCATTAGGCATTTAATCTTGTTAGTTTTAGGAGGTTTGAAATCTTTTGCACATTAGTACTTCTTAACCTATGGTTTATTATGAACATGACATGAAACCTAATTAACAATTGCCTAGTTGATCATGTTATTTGACTTTATACTGTTCTTTACTTGTGGTTATCATGATACTAGTCTCGTAAGCATGTCATGTGTGTTGCTGCCCATAACAGTCCCTACACATTAGTTAATTATTTCTTTAATCCTTATGTTAGTTGGTCGTGTAAGAGTAGGGTAATCTAGAGACCCTAGGTTAGTCTACATCACCTGCTGATACAGAACATATGACAATCTGATACTTAGAATTGAGGTTCATTCTGCCATTAGGCCCATATGTTGCGACAAGGGGTTGTAGTTGATAACATAATTGTGAATAAGAGGTGATGTTAACCTGTTGGGGTCGGACCCGGGGGGGGGTTCTTGATTTTTGTCGTCAAGGGTAGTTTTTGTTTCTGTTTTTTTTTTCTTTTCCCTGTTGAGTCTTGCGGGTGGTACGATTCAGTTTGGCTTTCTCTTACATGTTGTATGCAGTTTCAAATCATAATTAGGCATCCTGATTATTAGGTGGTCAGTTTTCTGTAGTTATTTGGATATTTGAATTTTAAAATTCAAATTGGAGTAGCCTTGGCTGTTTTTGATTCTCATGGGGTCTTGATTTTTGTTAAATCATAAATAGGCATCCTGATTATTAGGTGGTCAGTTTTCTGTAGTTATTTAGATATTTGAATTTTAAAATTCAAATTGAAGTAGGTTTTTGAGAGGGTTATAACATATGAAAACTGTATGTAAATCATTATAAACTTTGTTTGTATCTTTTCCTGGTCTATTGAGTACCGTTCTGATTGTACATCATAGCTTCATATTGTTTCCCTAATTTTTTTTTCTCACTAGTTTTCACTTTCCATTATGTCTTAATTTTCTCTCTAACAAAATAGAAAAATAAGAGTAAATGGAGAGAATCAATGTGTCTTCTTTCCTTATAGCTTGAATTTATGGAAAATAGAAAACAACCATTAGACATGATTGAAGACTCTATAAGTCAGAGTCCTAGTCACAAACTAAAGACAAAGTAAACTAAAAATAGGAAAAAGAAACTAACAAGCCTAATTGGTAGAAGAAACTGATAAAGCAAACTAATAAACTAATTGGGAGTCCATATATTAATAGGAATCCAAGTCTTAGAAACTAGTACTAACTACTTTGACTAAGTCAAAGCAGTGTACGATTACAATTTTATTACACTAATACCCCCCTCAAGCTAGAGCACGGGGGAATGTGAGAGCTTCAGCTTGAAACAATGTAGCAGCGGAAGTAACAGTTGTAGTAATAGAAGCAACAACTGAGTAGTGGTAGCAATAGTAATAGCAGCACAGTATAGGTCACTATGAACCAAGTAGTAGTAGCAGCAACAACATATAGGTCACTGTGAACCAAATAGTAGTAGTAGCATAGTATAGGTCATTGTGAACTAAGTAGTAGTAGTAGTAGTAGCAGCAGCAGCAGTAGTAAGAGCAGCAATAATGGTGGCTGCACACCTAACGGAGAACCTTAAACGACTCTCATAATAGCAATTTAGGGGATTGCTCTAATACATGTAACAAAATAGAAAAATAAGAGAAGATGGAGAGAATCAATGCATCCTACTCTTTTCTTTGTATCTTGTATTTATAGAAAATAGAAAACAACTATTAGATAGGATCTAGGGCTCTACAAGTCGGAGTCTTAGTCACAAACTAATGACAAAACTCAAAATAGGAAAAAAAAACTAACAAGCCTAATTGGTAAAGAAAACTAATAAAGCAAAGTAATAAACTAATTAAGAGTCCATATACTAATAGGAGTCCAAGTCCTAAAAACTAGCATTAACTATTTTGACTAAGTCAAAACAGTGTATGGTTACAACTTTATTATGCTAACATTCTCTATAGAACCTTAGTTTCCACACACTTACCTTAAAACCCTCAAGGCAAATCCTATTCTCACGGTATTTGAATGGCTATTATATAATCCCATAGTGAGGAGATACTTTATGTTCCCCTCCAAGATATTAATCAAGATCTCACCCAAACAATCGTTGATTTTATTTCAGCTTTGTTCTAGCCATTTAAACTAATTTCTCTGATGCAAGCAGCCCAGTTTGATTGGACCTAATTATGCTCAATTTAAGTGTAATTAGGAAGAAAGAAAATGAAAATGATAAATTTGTTTCGATTTTTTATTTCTAAGAGTTTAGGTGTCTGGACGTATATATATATATATATATATATATATATATATATATATATATATATATATATATATACAACAAGCAACGGCCCTACTACAACACAAAGGGCGCGCTAGCTGATCGTAAACCAACCAAGCAACGGAATGAGCGCGACGCGCGAAAGCCATTGCGCAGTAGCCCGCGCAGTAGTTTGATTGCTTAGCACGCGCATCCGTTTTCTTGCTTCCCAACAATCTTTGATTTTGAAGTTGGTAAAGACCCACCCCTTGTTTCAGTCAGAATGAGTCCCCGGGACCCCGGGACATTATATATATATATATATATATATATATATATATATATATATATATATATATATATATATATATATATATATATATATATATATATATATATTTTTTTTTTTTTTTTTTTTTTTTTTTCTTCCTTCCATTTATTTGTGGTTCTGATTCAGAAATAAAACCATTTTTCTGATCTATTTGTCTAGGACTTTGGTCTTGATTTTTTTGCTTATCAGTAAATTTTTTGTTTTCAGGGAGAAAGGTCGATACCGATATGCCGGGCAGTGGAAGCATGGCAGGATGCATGGCTGTGGTGTATATGAAGTCAATGAGCGTCCAATCTATGTAGGTGCAGGAGGAATGAGCCGTTGTTAGGGGCTTTGCTTTTGCTTCTATGTCTTGCCTGTACTTTTTTTTTTTAGGCGTGATGCGCATGCCATATCAGACACACTGACTGTGGTAAATCTGTTGGATGGTCATATCTGTATGGTCAACATCATAATATTAAAGAAGCTAACCAACTATATAGTTGGGACTGAAAAAATTTTAATCCAACTGTTCGATCAATTACTTCTTACTGTCTGGACAAGATGTTTGTATGATATCTGTTTCAGACAAGAATAACTTATCTGAATTAAAAAATGGGTCAGGTTGAGTTTGGGGATTTTGAGAAGTTAACCTGGGTTTTATGAATTTGAAATATTTGAATATGATGAAAATAGTATTATTTGTATCATGACATGGTATTAGCTTACTTTGCTAACTGAAAGGTTTAGAGTTCAAGTCTCGAAAATAGCATGTTTTACTATTACCTAACACTCTTAGTACACAATACATTAGTACTTTGTGCAGACTGTGCAGTAATTATGCATTAAACATTACATTTCCTGACAAATTGAATTCGAGATGGTCATATGACCTTGCCCAAATTCTGAGTTTGGATCAGGTCTTGGTGGGACAAATAGCCATAGAAATGGAACGCTCACCTTGGATTTGTATTTATGTAAATTTTGGCTGACCCTAAATATAGTGTGGTTATACGTTATTTGGTGGTGAAGCTGCAATTGCATTGCTTATACTATAAATGCAGTTGACAAATTTTTATGTTAATTTTAACGGTGGTTCACCTGTTTGGTCTTTGATGCATTACAACCAGCCTTTGTGGTTTTAGAACTAATAACTGGTATCTATTTGTTGAATAAGAGAATTGGTTAGATTCCTCACATCATCCTTGCTTTATTTATAATGAAAAATAAGAGAGATTACAAACTAACAGGAACTCTAGAGTGACTAGGAGTTCCAGAATCCCAGTATTTAAGGAAAGGAAAATAAAGAAAAAAATAAATATACAATTATGCCACTATATAACTCGACACTCCCCCTCAAGTTGGTGCATATATATCATGCATACCCAACTTGGACAATATCACATGAAATGGTTTCCTAGGTAAACCTTTAGTGAAAATGTCTGCCAGTTGATCTTTTGATTTGACAAATGGAATTTGAATCTAACCACTTTTTAACTTTTCTTTGATGAAGTGATGATCTACCTCAATATGCTTAGTCCTATCATGCTGAACTGAATCGTGAGTAATGCTGATGGTTGTTTTATTTTCACAAAACAAAGTCATAGATTGAGGACACTTGACTTTCAAGTCTTCGAGTAAGCCCTTTAACTACAATAGTTCACATATTCCTTGAGCCATTGCTTGAAATTCTACTTCTGCATTGGAATAGGCCACCACATTCTGCTTCTTACTGTGCTAAGTGACCAAATTTTCACCCACAAAAGTACAATATCCTGAAATTGATTTTCTAGCTGGACTACCTGCCCAGTCAGTATCAGTATAAGCCTCTATTTTGAGATGATCATTTGGTGAGAGTAGAATATCTTTCCCTAGAGTAGCCTTTAGATAGTGTAAATTCTATAGACTGCCTCCATATGTGATTTATAGGGATCGTGCATGAATTGACTTACCAAACTCACTGCAAATACAATATCAAGCTTGGTATGTGATAGATAGATCAGTCTTCCAACTAACCGCTGGTATCTACCTTTATCTGTTGGTGTTCCTTCTTTCTCCCTGAGCCTAGTATTAGGATCCGGTGGAGTATCACATGGTTTGCAGCTTAGCAGACCTGTCTCTAATAGAAGATCAAGGATGTACTTCCTTTGAGAAAGAAAGATGTTTTTTGCAAAACGAGCAACTTTGATCCCAAGAAAGTACCTAAGTTTTCCAAGATCTTTAATTTTGAACTCCTCCTCCAGAAATGTTTTGAGATTCCTTATCTCATTTTTACTATTCCCAGTGACAATAATAGTATCCACATATACCAGAAGTGTTGTAAATTTTCTAGATGAATGTTTAGTAAACAATGTATGGTCAGCATTATTCTGTGCATAACCGAAGGCTATCATCGCTTTGTGAAGTCTTCCAAACCATGCTCTAGGGACTGTTTGAGTCCATAAAGAGAGCATTTCAACCTACATACCTTCCCATTGGTGTTTGCATCTGTAAACCCAGGTGGACAATTCATATAAACTTTCCCATTGAGTTCCCTATGGAGAAAGTTATTCTTTACATCAAGCTGTTGCAAATCCCAATCGTGGTGTACAGCAAATGCCAAGAGAACTCACACTGTTGTCATCTTAGCCACTGACGCAAAGGTTTCTTGGTAATCAATGCCATATGTTTGAGTGAATCCACGGGCTACTAGCCTTTATACTAATTTACTGTGCCATTACTTTTCTGCTTGACTGTAAAAACCCATTTGCACCCTACTGGTCTCTTATCTGGTGGGAGTGGAACGAGGTCCCAAATATTATTCTTCTTTAGAGTTCTCATTTCTTCCATCATTGTAGTTTTCCACCATTCATCCAAAATTGCATCCTACCATTTTTGAGGAAAGGACACAAAAGAAAACGAAGACACAAATGCACAGAAGGAAGGAGATAAAGAATTATATGAAACAAAATTGGAAATTGGGTGATGTGTATAGGACCCAGTACCTTTCCGAATAATAATGGGTAAGTCAGAGTCAAGAGAGTGAAATTTCATTACCAGGAGGAAGTTCAGTCTCTTGATCCAAGTCTGGCGAAAGGACATGTGTAGTTGCGTTGATGGTAGTGGTCTTTCCTTGCTTGTTTTTGGCACGGTTTCAGCTAAAGACCTGCAGAGATTTGACTGGACTGGTTA
The DNA here is from genome assembly GCA_028583415.1 of Protea cynaroides. NCBI lineage: Eukaryota > Viridiplantae > Streptophyta > Magnoliopsida > Proteales > Proteaceae > Protea > Protea cynaroides. The sequence goes on along the minus strand of CM053266.1, from coordinate 46,811,228 downwards.
TGGGACTAGCTGTAGGTGTAGGTACAGGTACAAGTATTGGTATAGAAGGTGGTGCATTTGTCTCTGGAGCTGAATCCATGACTCTTTCTTGAACCTGTTCTAGTTCCTTTGGCACATCTTCAACACTTTGCTCATCCTTCTTCCCCTGAAGATGTGGCTTGTAGTACATTAGATCAGATGTTCATGAAAGAGAACATCCTTAGTAATATATATCTTCCAGGAAGGAGGATGGTAGCACTTATAGCCTTTCTTAGTGGCAGGATAGCCAATGATAGGATCAAGTTTGCCAGGAGATTGATGATTGCGAGCATAACAGACACAACTAAAAACTTTCGGTGGTAACACAAAGGAAGTAACACCAAGTAGGAGATCCAGAGGGGCTTTATTGCTGAGAATTCTTGAAGGGAGACGATTGATAAGGGAAGTGGCAGTGTGAACAGCAGCACTCCAAAAACGGGCTGAAACATTGCTTTCAAACATGAGAGCGTTGGCTGTCTCAAGAAGGTGACAGTTTTTTCATTCTGCGATGCCATTCTGAGCAGGTATATCAACGCAACTCGTTTGATGGAGGATGTCATTTGTTGACAAGTAGTGCTGAAATGTCCCATCGAGAAATTCCTTACCATTATCACTGCAAAGTACTTTCAGCCGTGCCTAGAACTGTGTATTTATCATATTGTGAAATTGGCGTAAGCATTGAAAAACATTACTTTTATTATGCATTAGGTAAATCCATGTAGTCCGTGAGTAACAGTCAATAAAGGTGACAAACCAACGATGCCCGAAGATGGAAGTCGTCCTAGCAGGACCCCTTACGTTAAACTGTCAAAGTGCACTAAATCAAATAAACCACTACTTCTATTAAAGGAAGGTAAATAGGTTGTACAAGCCTACTTAGCCAAAACACAGGCTTGGCATAATAACTCGTTTTTATTACAATGCTTAAATAAAAAAGTGATACCAGTAGAATAGGGGGCAGTAATGGTTGAAGGACTGGCTCACTACCATGGAGAAACCTGAAGAGATGAAATTATTGATTGTGACATGAGACCCTCGTTACGGAAGATTGAATGAATGAATTAGAGGAAGGTGGCAATGGCTTTTAGTGATGCGATGCAAGCCTATAGGTTAATGGGAGTTGCAGAGGTAGTAATGGGAAAATTGATGGGAGTTGCAGGTGAGGGTCGATGAGGGTTGCAGTGTCAATGGTGGTATCGGGCTGTGGTGATTGGCTGGGGCGGTGCTAAGTTACTGAGAGGGTGAAGGGTTGAGGCATTGCTAGGGTTGGAATCTCAACACTAATGGTGGCTCTGATACCATGTTGAATCAGAAAAATTGGGTGAGTGATTAGATTCCTCTCATCATCCCAACTTTATTTATAATGAATAATAAGAGAGATTACAAACTAACAGGGACTCTAGAGTGACTAGGAGTCCCAGAGTGCCAGTATCTAAAGAAAGGAAAATAAAGGAAAAAATAAATATATAATTATGCCATTATATAATTCGACACTATTAAATAACGACACTTCTAGCAGCTTGTAAGATATGAAAGTATTTTCTTTAAAATCAAAAGAAATGCATCCTATGTAAATGCTATATCGTGAATGACGTTTGAACTTTGAACACAGCATATGTTTCCTAGGTGCAGCAAGGATATACCCATGTTTGTCATTTTGCTCTTTAAGGATTGGTGGATGCCTGTTAACTTCTATTTTGAATTGTTTATGGTAACATAAGACATAGGGAGGTAGATAGCTGAGTTGGCTGTGGCTGTGCAATCTGGGTGATCCTCATGCCAAATTTAAATGACTTGTGCTTATTATGCCCTGGATCTTCCTGAACTTATGAGCACCATGCACTGCTCTATAATATACTTTAAACACTTGCATATTTTGAATTTCAGGGTAGATTTTATTTTGGAGAGCTATTGGAGGATACTGCTGGTTGTGATGATGATATTTCAGCGGTATTGTAAAATTTATATTCTTTTGACATACTGTTAAGATCTTTTTAGAATTTTAACCTGTTCTGACAAATTTAAGTCAATGTTGTTTCAGCTGCATGCAGGTATCGCAGAAGTTGCTGCTGCGAAGGCTCGGATGTTTGTTAACAAGCCTGATGGAAGTATGTATCTTCAACGTAATGGCATCATAGGGAAGAAGTTAACATGAAATTACCTGAGCGTGAGACATGTACCCTGTGCCTTGGGTGAGAGGCGCAACCCTTGTGCCTCATCGCCGTGTGCCTTGTGCTATATTACTGAAGTGCATTCCTTTATGTGTTTTTGTGCACCTTTTGTGCCTGTTTCTCCCTTTTGCACCTCTGCAGTTTGGTTGCTTTGTGCAAGCAAGCAAAAGAATGACCCTTTTTTGTTTCAACAATTGCAGCCTCAGCGGCTTCTTGTAGTTAAGTAAATAAAGCTTGCTGTATACTTGTGCAAAATTGTTCAGTTATGGAGCTTAGGGTTTATTTATTGTCGTCACATTGTAATAGATTTTGTGAATAATTTTATATGTACACAACAGTGTGTTTTAATGAATTATTTATATTCATTGCGAACATAGTGCCCCACACATCCATCAGGCGCATGCCTTGCCTTGTATCTCGTGCCTGAGGTGCCAAGAAGCCTTTGCGCCATGGGTGCAGCTCACGTTCTTAACAACTGTACTTAGCCTCATCATTAACTACTCTAGAACTTTCTAAGTTCTACATATTTTATAGTATAACATCTATACTTATCAGTCTGCCATGGTCTTTGGGTAGTATGGTGTTGAAGAATCTTGACAAGTCACAATCGAACTTGTAACATCAACTTGGTGCTGGGTCTGTGTATTGGGAAAATCAATGACCTAATAATTGACTTGGTTGAATTGCACTTAGAAATTGACACAGATCCATGGGTTAAAGCTACACAAGCGGATAGGAACTTACGTGTATCCTGTCCTGTAATTCTAATTTAGTTATCGGAGAAGTGGTTTAAGTGCAGAAATAATCTAATTACTGTGTTGTGGTTGTATGTGGTTCACTTTTTCCTTATATAACTCTTCTATTTGACCCTGTGCAGTGGTAAGGGAAGATAGGGGTCCATATAGTGATCCCCAGCATCCATATTTCTATGAGGAAGAAGATGTATGGATGGCACCAGGATTCATTAATCAGTTCTATGAAGTAAGTCTTGATTCACTATTTTGCCAATGAAATAAATTAACCTTTACTTTGGACATATAAGAAGGGTCTGTTTGAATATGATTGACCTGGTTATGACAGACTTTTGGCCCTGTTTTTTTTCCCCCTCCAAAGTAACCCTCCTTTATTACATCATGGTTTGAGAAGCTAGGGGCAAAAATGTCAAGGCAGTTTTCCACACAGCTTCTTGAGATCGGTGCGGTTACCGGGGGGGTAGATTCAGTTTCTTAAGAGGAATGATCTTTATGATCCTATGGCTACAAAACTGTGATAAAGTTCAGACGTAATCCATTCGGTTACAATCAGACATAAAAACTAATTATGTTTGTATTGCAGGTTCCTGATTATTGGAAAAGATATGTTCTTGAGGTCGACGAGGAAAGGGAAATGTGGTTGAATTCCTTCTATAAAGCTCCTCTTAGGATCCCGATGCCTGCTGAACTTGAATACTGGTGGTCTAAAGGTAATCAGTAGACCGTAGCTAAAGCTGGTATCTATTCAGACGGGAATATAATTGGACGTAGGTATTTGGAATTCCACTTAGTGGTGCCGTGTTCCCTCAACTTGGACCTTAGGTTTCTTGGTAGATTAGCATATACATAAACGAGCAATGTGATTTTGGTGGCCCTTTGGGCTGTTATTAAACTTAAACATCTGAACTTAAATTAAGAAAAGAGAAAAAAGTCATTTTCCATCTTTGATGTAGGACCTTCTCTCCTGTGACAAAAATATAACACTGACAGGTGCTCTATATAGATTATTAGTGTTAAAATGCAGGGAGCATCTCTAATGATTATAATCGTCAAGGCATCGCCAAGGTGCCCAGGCGGTCTTGTGATGCCTTGGAAAATCGGGTACCTTGGTCTCCTAGGCGGGTGCCTTGGTCGTCTAGGTGCCTCGTCAGGCCTCTAACGCCTTGGTTCGCCTTGGCACTTGACAACTATGCTAATGATGTATTGATAATTTTCTATTTTCAATAATTTGAGATTCACTGTTAATAGTTTATCCAGATTTCACTATTTGTTTTATTAGTGCAATACAATGTTTAGTAAGTTTCTACCCTTAGTCTCTTCTCTTCTCATATCGTCGGTCCAGGTTTTTAAGTCCTGGATGGATTGGATTGTGTTTGGTTTGGGAGTTTGAATTTGAGTCCTTATTGTAATTGGTTGGGTTTGAGTCCAAATAGGATTTAGTGAGTCTTGTTGGATTTGTTTTAAGAAGCTAAAATAGGATAACATTCTGTTTTTTTTTTCTTTTTCTTCTTCTTCTTCTAATTAGAAAAGTGCTTCCTCACAAGACTAATGTAACTTTCTTATTATATTGAAAAAAAAAGGTTTATAACCAAAAAAAAAAAAGGCAAAAAGGCAAAAAAGGAAAATATAATATTTTTTTGGATGAATATTAAAGAAAATGACAATTAGTTATTTTTTATTTTTGTGTGTTTAATTTTCTCTGGTTTTAACCATGCTTTCTGTTATTGTGTTTATACTGAATTCTATTTTATACATTAATGGCCAACTGAAAAAGATTTAAACTGATGTATTGAGTTTTTCTCTAATTTAGATGAGAGTCCAGAATTCGTTCTCCTAAACAAAGAACCAGAGCCTGACCCTGAAGATCCATCAAAGCTTATATATACTGAAGATCCAGTTATTCTACATACAAAGACAGGACGACTGATCAATTTTATTGAGGACGAGGAACATGGGATCCGCTTGTTTTGGCAGCCACCTCTTAAAAAAGGGGAAGATGTTGACCCTGAGAAGGCCATTTTCCTGCCACTTGGCTTTGATGAGTTCTATGGGCGGATTGAAACTCAGCCAAAGGCAGGCTTCTGGACAGGCCTTATAACAAAGGTGGAGAATGTGTGGAATACATTAATTGATAAACGGGATAGGTGGGTTGAAGAGAAGAGGAGGGATAGTGAAGTGAAGCTCAAGCTGTTAGAACAAGAGCTTGAATTGATAGAGGCTGAAATTTGTCTGGAAGAAGCCATTGAAGACTTCGAAACAGAACTGAAGAGGAAAGAGAAAGAGGAGGAGAAGAAAGCTGAAATGACTGTGCAGGATGAAGATTTTTCTGCACTTGCTGAGAGGAACGTCTCTGGTTCAACTGAGGTTGAGGAAGATGAGGACGAAGAGGAAGATGAAGATGCACCAACAAGTTTTGGGTCTATTGTGGAAGATCAGGACCGGGCAAAGGATGAGAAGAAGGGAAACAAACCTGGGAATTCTCCTTTTTCAACGGTTTCATTGTCATTGGCTTCTTGTAGTTTTGTTTCAACTGTAAGTTCTGTATTTCCCACATCTTTGATAGCTTCTTATACTGTATTTGGTCCCTCCGTGCAGAAATACTTGTGTTGTTGCAGTGATCTTTTGTAGGTATTTGGTGGAATATTGTTATGTGTCAAGTTTAATGTTCCAATTGCTTGTCCTTGTAGGTTCCATCTAAGCTGCAGCAGTCATTTCTATCATGGAGGAAAGAAAGATCACTGGCAACTATAATAGCTCCAGATAAATGTAATGAGAGCTCTATTGGATGTTTAGAAACCTCTGATTCAATCAATTTCCCCCTTGTGCTGAACAAAAGCAGTAGCTTGAAAGCATGTAGGGAAGAGTGCAGGACGTTTAGCAGGAAACGCAGCAACCTCTCTCAGTTGCATTCTTTAGCCAAGGTTTTATCAGGTCCTCGTGCTTCTACTTTGAAAAGCCTGGGAGAGCAAAGATCTTGGGGCCAACACTGTCTGCAGTCACCACCTGAAGATGATTGGAGCAGCATGTTGTCCTTGCCCATCCCAGTATATTGTTTGGAGTCCTCATGTTCAGAGATTATTACATGATATGTGCTCTGTCTCATATGTATTTGTTACTTTTGTTTATGTACTCTATGGTGTTGAAAAAAAAGGTCAATTTTGTAGTGAATGGTTCATGTTCTTAGTAGACCCTAATTGGGTCTAATGATAGAAAACCTGTATATGAGTTGGGTACTGCTATTTTCAGCAAATGTATTGGGCATGATTTCACCCGGAGGTGATGGCATTATCCTTGTTCACATTTCCCACAGAATGGTTGAGGAGGATTCATTGTTTTTTGCAGTTCAATCATGCTCTTGGTAGGACTGATTTTGTGATTCACAGGCACCCAAAAAGAAAAAACCCGAGTTTTCTTTCATTGATTTGGTTTATAGAGATAATCAATCCAGCAAGGGAAAAGGTCCCTTGAATGGCAAGAGTTGGAGCTCAGTCCAGTACCTCACTCTCCATCTCTCTCATTTTACACTCCCTCCTCCTTTGCCCCTTGCTGATCGATTTGTTGTCACCTGTCATGCGGCCAATGATTGTCCCTTGCTTTAATATAGTTTTATGACCTTTTATTTTTCTGGTTTTCATAAGGGTAATGACATATATGTGTTTATTGTGGGAAAAATATAGTTATCTGTCACCCTACTGTTTGGTTGTTCGTATAAAAAATTAAAAAAGCAATGTTTGGTTCTTGTGGATTCTCCTTTTCGCCATCCTTCTACTACAAAAAACCATTGCTTCGGATCATGCTTGTGTAGTGAGGTCTACATCCTTCAATTCATGATCCCATTGTATGATTGCAGGAACTGCACGGCTGCATGTCACATAACCTGTTGGATTTGGATTTTTTTTTTTTTTTTGCAGCCGTACAGTTCCTATAACTACATCCAGGCTGCTGAGAGTGCATTTGCATGTGTTTCGATGCACTCTAACGCTCGAATGCGACCGCAAGGGATGCACAACAGACAATCCAGGCCCGGTAGGTTTGATAGTTTGGAAGAGGTAATGTCTAACCAACAAGTCAACAACCATAGAGTGACAGCACGGTTACACAAAGATTTATTTATTTATTTATTTATTTTTGTAAAGACAAAGAACTTTCACGCAACATAAACAAGGACCTACCTTGCTAAAGCTCCTCTGATTTGCTTGCGATAAATGACATCCTTTAATGTTCAAAGTTGTTTATAGTCCGGCCTAGTTTATTTTGTTAGGCATGAAACGTTAGATGCTGCCATCATTTAGACTTAACCCTCTAAATGATTAAATTATCCTTAAAGTGACATGAATTTACCTATTTACCCTTATATCTCCTGCTAAAAATTAATAGTCCTTTTGTCACGTTCCACTCTCCTCTCATTTATGCTCCCATTTGCACAATACAACATTGCCTTAGAGGGATGCATGGGAATGGAGGCAGGAGGTCATGGTGGAGGAGATATAGAGGTGCTGATAGAGCAGGGGAGAGAGGGGGGTTGGGAAGAGAGATGAAAGGAACCGGCCACCTGCCACCTGCCACCTGCCACCGAGATGGAACCAAGGGCAAAATAGGAAAAATAAAAGTTCTAAATAAAATTAACTTAAATTAGAACCTCAAACATAATTTTAAAACATGAAGTATCTAAAAAATAGTTTTATTACTGTAATTTATCCCTTATTTTAGTACACATGTGAAAAAATAGTAGATGGCTTTTAAAAAGTTTACAAAAAAAAACCCTTTATTCTTGACTTTTTAAAAAAAAAATTCGAGAAAAAAATCTAGAATAATTAAAGAAATGTTATGTTCTAAGTACACTTTTGTCAATCAAAGAATACCATTAAAATATGAGACTTATCTGGTCAAAAAAAAAAAAAAAGTTATTAAAGTTCACATGGCTTACAAGGGGAGGTGAATCCCATTAGGAATAAATTCATAAAGTTTAAGCCACCAATTAATGCATATCTCTATTATTTTGCCTCTTTTTATAAAGTTTGTAATTTTTCTTTTATTCTAAGGGGAGTTAATATAGTTGCTTATTTTTTTAAAAAAATCTTCTCATCTGCAAAGGATTCCTTGGTTTCAAGACTTTTTTCGTGTACAAATCTCGGCTTTTTCCCACTTTAATCTCCAATGAAACTGCTAAATCACTCGTGAAAGGTGGTAGTGGCTGATCTCTCTGGGGTGGAACTTGTCTCTTGTCTTCCAATTGTCCATCGGACTGACTAGAATATATCAATCCATCTGATGGATGATCGAATCGACTAGACGAGACGAGCCATGTCCATCTCTCCTTTCTCTTAAAAGTGGAAACAAAATGTGGCGGAAGTAAACACACGTGAATGCTCACATTTGATTTCCTCTATACATATGTTTTTTTGACAAAACTACTCTTCATGTTTTTACAAATTTGGGGAAAGATGAACAAAATGGACACCTCAGGCAGAGGTTATTATGGTCATTTCATTTTACCAGAAGAGAGAGAAAGAGAAGAATACCCTAGAATATTTGGAGACGACTTCCTCTAGTGGGTTCCAACTTCCAAACCCTTTAAGTCCAAGATTTCAGGACTGAAATAAATAAGACAATTTTTTAAAAGGAAAAAAAAATCCCACAAGTGTGGTGAGATATTTTCTACGCCCTTCTTATGGATGGCTGATTCATTCTTCCTTTTTCTCTATTAAATTATGTTTGTATGTTGAGAAAAAGGGAAAAAAAATAATAATAAGATAAAAATAATGATAGAAAATTATAATCATTTCACTTTTTCTGTGTGTTTTCTTGGGTTCCAAACATGGTTCTACATTTCTGGCGTAGGAGATTCTTGAAACACTAGCGACGTGGGAAGCATCAGCTAATATTTTGGGTAATTGCGTTGTTGTCGCCAAAACGACAATCATGTGAGACTGATTAACTCTTATCAACATTGCCACAGCTCCGCCGGCGGAAGCTTTTCTTCTACTTCTTTAGTATTTTAACTCTCTGATCCTCTTTAATGGAGATGGACGCTTGATCAATTGCAGAGATAGCTCGGATTCTCTCTCGGTGATGCTTGGGGTACTGTGTACACGCTCCAAGCCTTGGATCCTCACGGCTCTCTCCCTCGTCCACCCAATCGTTCATCCTAGGATTGTTGGAAGCCCAATCTCATTTGTCAGCGGCGGAGATCTCAGCCGGCGTTACCACCATTCCATTGAGTGCCGTCTCAGGAGCATCGGTGGTAGTGGTGTCGGTGCTCCATCTATATGGCACGCAATTCTTCCATCTGGTAGAGATCGCCTGAGTATTAACAATTTCAAACCGGCGATTCACCATGAGCAGAAAGGGGAGGGTTCTTGGAATGTCGCGTTGGATGTACGTCCTGCTAGATGGTTGCATCGCTCCGATTCAGCTTGGCTGCTTTTCGGTGTCTGTTCTTGTCTTTCCCCGTCATTCGATTGCTGCGGTGGGATTACAGAGGCGGTTGTAGATTCTAGTCTTTCCCTGCCATCCGATTGCTGCGGTGGTATTCAAGAAGCGGTTGTAGAGGAGAGTGTTTGTGTAGGCGATACCGATGAAATAAAGTCGAATGGGAGTGATAGATGGTTTATTGATTTAAAGGATTACAAAGTGAAAGGTGCATTTCTCGCGCGTCTTAATTCTTAATTGCTTGGTTTCAGTTTCTTATTGCATTTGTGGAGATTAATCTCAATTCTATTGTAACTTTTGGTTTATACAGGTTTCTTCACTGTTTGGGAATTGGGTTCTGTTGTCATATATTGTTTGTTAATGGATGAAAATTTCTTATGAGTTCATTTTGTGTTTTCCACGCTAATACTATTGTTTTGGTTATTGCGAGGCCCTACCCCGATCATATACTTTGATAATATCATATCAGAGTTACTATTAGTTTACCCATCGAGAAAAAGAAATTGCTCTAGTTTGTGATTTTGTTGAACATATTAGAGATATTATCTCTTACTTGCGTACAGTATAATCTCTTTCACCCTAATGAAAATGTGCGGGAGTTCCAAGCTACTATAAAGAAGCCATTTAAGTTGGAGTCAAATTTCCGGAACTCATCAAGGTCTTGGAGAAGGAATTTTTGTTCTTTCACAAACTTTTATTATATTTGTTGTTTTGCTTGATTTTGTATTGGATTCAAAGAGGTTTGATGAATAGTCTATAGCTGAACAATAGTGAATGACATGATGAAATAATATTTGGGACATTTCAGGGGTGCTTGCTGATGGTCGATGCCTGTTTAGAGCTATAGCTCATGGAGCTTGCTTGAGAATTGGGGACGAAGCTCCTGATGAAAACCGTCAGAGACAACTTGCTGATGATTTAAGAGCTCAAGTGAGCACGAGTATTAACCCCTGTTGTTGTCTTTCACATTCTAGGTCTTGCATAGCCCAGAAGTATGTTTTATCTGATTTAACAGTAATTGTATTGTAGGTTGCAGATGAGCTGTTAAAGAGGCGAGCAGAAACTGAATGGTGAGCTTTTGTTTTACTGGATTGCTGATATCTTTCCAATTGATAAGCAAACTGATGTGATTACCCTCCTTCGCTCTGTCCAGGTTCATTGAAGGAGACTTTGATATGTATGTAAAAAGTATCCGGCAGCCTAATGCATGGGGAGGTGAACCTGAGCTGGTAATGGCTTCACATGTACTTAGGTGAGTTCCAAAATGAGAAATTTTTTTCTCAAAACATTGTTCTTTGAACTAGTTTATCTTATAATTCCAATATGAACTAACTAAATGACTTTATCCTCTTTCTATTGCTACTTCTTTCATCAGATAGAAAATAAAATTCTGTTTTCTTAACCATTTTCTTTTGGGGAACTTCATGTTACTCCATTGGCGCAGGATACCGGTATCTGTCTTTATGATAGATAAGAACTCAGGTAGCTTTATAAACATTGCCAGCTATGGTCAGGAGTATGGGAAGGATAAACAGAGCCCTGTGAAGGTGTTGTTTCATGGATATGGTCATTATGATGTTTTAGAGCCTTTCTGAGATGGGCATTATCGGAGGATGGAAATGTAGAAGCTGGTTATGGGAAGTAAAGAAGGTTTTGTTAGATCAGATAACTCAGTTTTAACAGAATGGTTAAAATTTATGAGAGGTTCAATTAGGCCAATCAATAATTTTTAATAAACTCAATTTGCTGTACTGCCTTATGTTCAAGCAAAGGTGTTTCCAAGAAGTTGTATTTCCGTTCTATTTTTTCAAATTCAATCAATAGAATTGGAATTTTTTTTTTTTTTTTAGCATGCTAGCTGATTCTTGTTCTGGTAATGGAGCATGATAATCAATCCAATACTAAAAAAAAAAAATTTACATTAGCTTGAGGACGTGTTGGGGAGGTAAGATTTCTGACCTCCTTTGTGATTCTCTTCTCCTTTTATTTTTCTTTTTTCCCCCTTTGCTTGGGTTGGTGCTTGTTCTGGATTTTCGCAAATGCAAGTTTTAGAGATGGGACTCGTAGAGTTGAAACTTTGAAGAGGAGAATGAAAAGTGGCTACATTACATGACCAGATCCTCTTTTTGATTAAGATTTTTGTAGGCTGGGTTAATTAAAATTAAGTGTAGTTTAGACCTTCGTTAGTTAAAATTCGTTTTAAACGCGTATCGTACTGTCGTATCGTGTTTAACCGTTTAATACGTGTATTTTCGTATTGATCTCAAAAATATTTTAAAATACTCCATATTCCAAGTTTTGCCGTTTAAAACCCGTTTAAATCGTGTATCTTATCGTATTCGTATTTTAATGTATTTTAACCTACATCTTTAATAAATAATGAATCGATTAATCTCATATCGTTTAATATTCTTATTGTTTTATACATGTAACCAATGTGGGATTAAAGACTGCCACTTCCTCATAATTGTTTATAAACTCTTTATTTTATTATTTGTTAGGGTGGAGTGTGGGTTATGTGTCATAACAATTGTATATTGTAAGCCACCATTGATCTCTCTCTCTCTCCAGATGGATTCATGCTTAGAGTCTTGGACAAACATAAAACCTCAATTAACTATTTGACTGAAGATGATAATTTTCACAATTCTATGGCCAAACACTTCATAAATGTCATATATTCCTATTGATTTAGGTATGATTTTTCAATAGATTTACATGTTTCATTAATGTAATTCTTCAATTTATGGGAGTATATTGTCATTTTTTTTCACTGTACCGTATTATATCTTATATGTTTAAAACCCGTACCATCCGTTTTTGTTTTTTTGCCGTTCTTGAAATGTTTGATCGTTTTTTTGACCGTACCGTTTTTGTTTTGCTCTGTTTAAAACCCGTTTTGTTCGATTTTGTTTTTTTGCCGTTCCCGTTTTAACTAAGTATAGTTTAAACATTTTAATGGAGCACGGTTGGATAGAACTCCTAAATTAGTGTTCGAGAATGCAATTCAATTCCTGTCCAGAGTTCAGTGCCCTATGATATTTTTGCCTGATGATTAATTATAAATTTATTGGTGGGAAAAGGGAGAGCAAACTGAAAGGAATGGATCACAAGTGGAGGAAAAGGCAATGTCTGATTACTGTTGTAGGGGAGTGAGGGTGGGGGGAGTGACATGGTAGCCATGAATCCTGATGGATTCATAATTTTATATATTTATTTTCCTTATATTTAGTCAATTTAACATATTATATGTCTTATGGTACTCATTTTGATGATTCCTTATATATAAGAAATTGGTGGAAAGTATTAGTAATTTATGTCTAAAATAAAAGAAATTCTGATATTTTCAATAATGAACTTTGAATTTCATACAGATTTTTAATGTGGAAAGAATTCTAAAAATCAAACGTGATCCAAAA
>CM053266.1:46079622-46123622 GCA_028583415.1 Protea cynaroides | reverse complement strand
TTGAGCTACAGGGTCAAGCTCAATACAACCCATTTAGGAATGTGTGAATTCCATCAAAATCTAAGGTTGCGTTTGGTATGCATTCTTAGGATGTATTTTAGGTCAAGAATACGATATGGGATAAAAAAAACATTTTTTGGTGTGCATTCTTGTTTTTGGATCATTGAATGTGCTATTTAACCCATTCTACCTTCTAAACCCAAAATAAAAATGCTTTGCTTTGCCCATTCTCATTCTATGTTAAGAATGCGTTCTATGTTCTACAAGTTTTAAAATGCATTTAAAGAATACATACCAAACACCGGCTTAAGATTCTAAAGTAAGGAAATCTCCCGTCCCACACCAATGGAGATGCCGGAAATGGTAACATTAATGGGGGACCACACAAGGTCGGGGAGGAGAGAGAATTTAAGTTACTAGAGAGGAAACACCAAAATGTAAGAGCGTGTGAGAATAGATTCCCACACTTACATTATTGGAATCTTTTCCCATCATTGCATCCCATGTACCAACCCAATCCAAACTCGAACCTTAAACCTCCTTGCTAAATGATTTTTGTATCATTAATCTCTTGACTTGTTTCGTTCTTCTGAACAATAAAATATCCTTAAAAAAAAAGAAAAAGATTAAGTTGATTTTCGTAGACATTAAGAAATTGGATTTTAATCCTATCATGTCTTCATGTTGGCATGAAGAAAATCATTCACCGTGTATGTATATTAATATATTGGTATATACTTATAGTAAACTACAATCACAGGATTTTTCTCGTGCTAACATGTGAGCATAGAAGGATTTGAATCCGATTTTAATCTCTCATGGTTGTCATTGGACATGAGGAAGCCATGCCACCGCTGGATGAGCGGCAGCTGGCTCCTCTATGATCCTACGGTCAATTGAAGGGATGAGGTTGTTTAGAGATTTTACCGGAAAAGTACTGAATGAAAAGGCTTTTTTCAAAGTCCAAAACTGAGATTGAAATGGTTTCCAAATCACGCGTTCTTCTTCATTCCCTTCCAAAATCCCGCGTTCTTCCTTAGATTCTGCAAAACAGAGTAAAGCTTCCTCTGGTTTTCTTCGACACTGATATTTGAGGACTAAAATCTCACAAGAACCTTTAGTACATCCGTCTGATGTCTCTCTGAAACCCTTTCTTCTCCAGAACGAGTGAGCCCCTACGCCATAGCTCACCGACTCGCCCCTCGCTTCTCGCTCCTCGCCTCTTTCACTCAACGTTGCCGGTTCCGTCCATGAATGGTAAGTCTCTTTCTCTCTCTCCCTGTTTGTTGAATAGGGATTTCTGGTGTTGATGGTGGTTAGCTTATCGTCAGCTCTTCTTTTCTACTTGTTATTTTTGGAAGACATGGAGTTTTTCTGGAATAGTTTTCCGGTAGAATGATATTGCAGTTCTGTATTTTAGTCCGGAAGCGTGACAGTAGCAGGCTTTGAGCTATTTTCTGGTTTGAACGTTACAAATGGTATGGGTTCTGATGCGAAGATTTTTTTTGTCTATTTTCTTTTTTGAAAGTTTTTGCTGGTTTTGATTATCTTTTTGGAAGTTTCTGCCGCTTGATATATGTGAAAGTCAAGGACGCCGTCATTTCCCTCTTTTCTCTTTCGTAGAATAGTATGTAACGATACCCAACCCTTTGGACAGGTTTATCGCCTAACATCAACCTGTATCAACCTGAACAATTTAATTCTTTCTCATTGATGTTGCTTTCCATTTTCAACAAGGCCAGAACTTTCTAATGCTGTTTATGTTGATGGGGAATTAATCGAGGACTCCGATGATGCGAGTGAAGAAGAAGATGGTTGGGGGTTTAGGTGAGGAGATCAACCTTTATTTTGCTTCTTATTTTTTGGCATTAGGTTGATAGCGGTTTCAAGGAACTTGCTTTCCTCTGTATTTCTAAAGCCTTATTAGTTGTTGTTATGATCTTGTGAACCGAAAGTTAGGATGTCCCATTTGATGGGTTGCCTTTCACTTAATCCTTGGTATTAACCTTGTTCGATGACTGCAAAGATCTAGACATTAAAAATTTTGTTGGATTCTTTTAAGGAAAAAAAATGTTTCTAATTAGTCAAAAGAGTGCACTAGTGTGAATGATGCATCATGCCATCTAGTAGGAATGTTGAATTATTGATGGTTCTGACTTCTGATACTTGTAGTACATGGATCATATGCCAGAATTTTTTTCCAATCAAATATGTCCAGATATTGTGTTTAAGGAGTACATCATCGTATGAGGTTTTCCCCATTGATGTGGAAACCTCAGATGCAAACCATTATGATGTCATGTAAATGCAAGCTGGCAGTTATGGAAAATTGGAATAATAATGTCTAAGAACAAGAAGCTCTGTGCAGTAATTATTTTCATACCAAGGAGCTTTCTTATATGAGGTGTTTTGTTACTTTCCTCCAGTGTTGTTAAATCAGTATCCTAGTTAACAATTGCTAATATAATTCTCAACTGTTTACACCAACTATGTTGGTATATGAACTAATGATGATGAATTGTTGACTGTTATTTATAAACTGGAAGTGTCTGGCTCGTGAAATTTCTCTAGCTTTGCTATTTGCGGCACCAAACTTCCGTCAACACTACCTCCTAAAGAACTGGACTATACTCCAAAAGAGCAATTTTCAGAGGCATCCATTTTAGATTTTAGTGGTATAGACTTGGAAATAGATGCAACTTTGCCAAAGTTTTTTCTTGCTGTATGTGCATGAACAGGAATTTTTTATTTTTATTTTTGGTTTACTTCAATTTGAGTAACTGTTTTGCAAGTTGCCTCTTTGGAAGGGTTCCATAGAGGATCATCCATTTTTTTTTTTGGGGGGGGGGGGGAACTCCTCTGTACTAATAAGTATTGTCGCCTGGTTTTTCATATCTATCAAGTTGACTATATTTTGTCATTTGGAAGTGCAGCAAGTGAGGCAAAGTTTGCATGAGGACTTACCTCCTGGTTTTGGGGGTGGTTTGCTAATTGGGAACTCATAGTCTGTACTAATAAGTGTTGTCGCCTGGTTTTTCATATCTATCAAGTTGCCCATATTTTGTCATTTGGAAGTGCAACAAGTGAGGCCAAGTTTGCCTGAGGACTTACCTCCTGATCTTGCATTCATCATACAATCATGTTGGGTTGAGACCCTGATGTTTTGGCCCAGCTTCGGCCAAATCATTCTCATGCTAATTGCATTCCTTTTCACGCTCACACATCCCTTGCCAGAATCAGACACCCCCAAAGTGGCAGCACCAAGTCATGATGGTGTGGTCACAGAGTCATCTGCACGCATGAGAGGGAAATTTTCTTTCTTTCGCCAACTTTTCGCAGCAAGGAGAACAAGGCAGAGTCATTGAAAGTGTGAATTTTTTGGTAAGTCTGTTTATTTTGACCAAGATGTCCTCCCATGGTTGGTATATATTATTCTGTTATTCGGTGATTAATTGCCCATCATGAGGACTTGCAAGGATTAGAAAACTGGAAGGAAATGCCACTAGCATAGGCCCACAAATAGAAGTGAATATAGAAAAAAAATTTGGGGAGGGGCGGGGGGGTACATGCTTGTAGTGTTTCATGTTTATACCATTGACCCTAACGTGCCTGTAACCGAGCAAACTTTTTTTTGCTTATTTTAATTTTATATGCTTCTGGACTGATTATAACTAAACTACTGTAGCTACATAAGGCCAGAAATGGATTACTGTTGAACGGTTCTAGTTGAAACACTAAAGGAAAAGGTTAACCACCAGGATTGAGTAATTGCAAATTAAATGACAATGGGGGATCATCAAGTTTGCCTATTTCTTCATGGTGGAAGGTTTTTAAACCCCCCCCCAAAAGGAAAAGAAAAAAAAAAAAAAATGTCTCCAAGGAGATGGTGAAGTGGTCACCCTAATGCCCCCTCCCAAAAGTAAATGTGAATTTTACCTCTTTCTATAGTTGTGGAATCTGATTTATACAGAATAAACGACAATTAAACACTAGCCTACTTTTAGGTGAACCTTTCTTCATCTTCTACACATTTATTCGTTTGTTTTTTTGGTCTAGTTAGTGAATTTCTGTGTTATGTTTGTAAGTAATATTATAAACTATCAATTTGATCCGTATTTGCCTGTCTGGCTTTAATTTGATGGTTTATGGTGAAATGGGATCGGTGAAATGACCATATTAACAGATAACAAATAGGTATTGAGTGGCTTTTTTGGGGAAAAAATTATTTGCGGCCCAGTCTAATTGCTACGATGATTTCAGGTCTATGGACTGTCTTGGCTTGTCATTGTAAGGGGGTACGATTACTTGAAGGCAATTTTGTGAACAGATATCTCAAGTGATGAAGAGCTTGGGATTATAGGGATCTATTAGAGCTCTTGCAAGGGGTACGAGTACCTGAAGGCACTTGTTCTCTATGTGGGATTGTAATTTTTGGAGGTGGAGAGGATGATTTCTTCGCAAATAACTCTTGTTTTTTTGTCACCTTACAAAGGGGTTTTGTAATTATATATTGAACATTCTCATACTGGGATGTAAAGAGGATTGAAGGGGTTTTTTAATTATATATTGTATTCAGTATTCAATTAATGTGATTACCTTTCCTTTGTCTTCTCCTTATCAATCCCTCATCTCTTTCCCATCGCTCCCCCACCATTACAAATTTAGGAGTCCCTCCATGTTTTAGTTGGAAATGTTTTAAGACGGAACTTTGATGGAATTTTGAGAAGAGAGCAAAGAAGCTTGAGGAGGAACTGACTTCTGCAAAGAGCACAGGTGAGGGCAGCCGGATATTCATGGCTCCTCATTGTTTTTGGCTGAATATCACATCCAAATCAACTAATAGTAAATCTGACGAACGAAAAATAAATATGAGAAGGTTGTAGTTGGGCATCTTTTTTCACTCGATTTCAGAATTTTTAGAGTTGAATTTCTCTGTCAACAGGACTCAAATTTTGTTGATCTTTAAGGTTTTTTTTAATGAAAAGTGCAACCATCTAGTTGGATCTTGAATTTGACAACACCAAAAAAAAAAAAAAAAAAAAAAATCAAATCAATCTGAGATGATCGATTAACAAGAGATCAATTATGAACCGATAACCAATTGGACCAAATATAAACATGTTCATACCTGACCATTTTTATTCCTCAACTCAGCATACAAAAACCTAATAAACTGCTCGAAAATACTATGGGAATAGAGGAGATGCATGGAGATATTGTTTCCATTGCAATAACCATCAAACATGTTTGACGAGGCAAGCTAAACATCAAGTATCACTACACTGACCACAAGTTGAAACTGTGATTAGGAAAGAGAGACTAACATGAGATTTCCTTTGTCGCAATATAATGCCAATACGAACTTAAGCACAAGATTTACATGATTTTTCATCCCTCTATATTGGCCAATTAAGTAACCCATCTCATCTATACAATTCATTATGATTCGAAAAAGAGAGAGAGAGAGGGGGGCTAATGAATGAACAACAATTTCACGACCATTTAAGCATAAAAAAAAACAAAAAAAAAACAATTCATGTATTTTACATCTAGTGATCCAATCTGTGCTTATGAACGGAGCTTATGAACAGCCTTTGGTGTGGTACAAAAAACTCTTGCAGAAACTAGCTACATAATATTTCTGTACAATTCTACCAAAAAGAAAAAAAAATTTCTGTACGACAATGAGGGGCCTTGTGCTGAACATGTTGGCTGAGAGACCCAAATATCTTTTGTTTCTTCTCTCCACCTAATCCCCAGGAAAATCTTTCATACACCTGGACTTGAGTTGGCTTGCAACATCAATATTGACAACACGGTGGATGAGCAGTGCCATTTCTGACAAATTGGTGCATTGATCCAATAGAGAGGAAATGAATGAATGTGCAACTCCAAAGTCCAATAATACCAAATGTGCTACCAATGTTTCAAATCCTTCATTCTACTCACATCATTCAAGCATCTCATACGGAAACACAACTCTAATCCTAACCATGCCCTAGGTCCCAATTTAAGAGCTCAAACATTCGAAAAAGCACTTGATAAAGCCCCAAATCCAACCTCTCCATCTACAACTAGTTCATCCCAAAGTTTTAACTGTTCTTCCATATTGAATCAGCTGTGCAAGGATGCAAATATCAGCAGTTTCAATGCAAAAACTTCAAATGATATAAGCTTGACAATCCACACTCATCTGTTCCTTCAATGCAAAGATAGAGAGCAGAGAGCAATGGTGCTTCTAGAACTAGATTCCTTGGTTTGACAAAGTTCAATTTGAGTGAAACAAGGTTTGGGGCATGTATCTTCAGAGAGAGTGGAGCATTGGATACTATCCAAAGACAAGTTTTATTTTGTAATCTTGGGTTCTTTAAGCCCTCCGACCCCAATAAGACAAAGACTTTGTAGAGAAGGAAAGCATTGGTTCACCTTGTCTAGTTCCTCATCATCTAGTCTTACATATTCAAGTGTCAAACTTGTGAGCTTTGGCATCAGTTACAAGCCCCCCACTAACAGCCAAGCATTCTTCAGCTCCAGTTACAACCCCCCCACTAACAGCCAAGCATTCTTCAGCTCCAATTCAAGAAGAATGTGACCTGCAAAATGACATACAAACTTCAGTAAAGAGCTAAGATTAGTATACAAGAGAGCAACCATCCATTATCAAACAAATATCAAATCATTGGTATTCAAAATGAATGCTCCAGTCCCCTCTCAGTATGCCCTGTGGTCTAATATAGTTGTATTTGATTTTAGGGGAAAAGACGTTGCTTCCCTTGCACTATACCTAAAGGATAAATGTCCCCAAAAGTTTTTGGAAAAGACAAATGTCTTCCCTAGAAACACTACTAAAATACAAATAGACTTACGTCATTAGGAATATTCCATTAGATACCGATGGTGGGAGGCTGAATTTTTTTTAATGACAAAATTAACCATTTTGTCCCCAAACCCACCCGGCCCCCATTGGATCCACATCCTCTCCTCCCAGTGGTTCTGGGAGGACAGCAGCAACCTCATCCCGATGGTTGACACATGACTCTCGGGGAATCCGAGACCCACGTTTAAGCCGACACCCAGCAGACAAGCCAAACCGACAGGGGGTGTTGGCTCAAACATGGGTCTCGAAATCACCCGAGAACCATGTGTCGGCCATCGGGATGAAGTTGCCGCATCCTCCCAGAACCAATAGGTGGAGACGATGTGAATCCCGTCCCCACTCCACCCCACTTCCACTCTCTCCATCCCCAAACCCACCCCGTCATCAACCTCCGTCCCACCATCCCCTCCACAACGCCCCGCCCTACCCTCTCCGCTAGATTCTTAAATCTCTTCTAGACGCGGATTCTTATCTCTTACTTATACAGAGCCTCTTCAAGCTCACTAATTCATATCTATCTTGAGTTCTTACTTTATTCTTTTAAATTTCGGTGGCTAACAAGTGCTTTAGCTTCAAATTCAGAGATACCCATTTAAATTAATTCATACCCACTTAGAGTTCTTGATTTCAATTGACTTTGTTTAGAAGTTGATCAGTCACTGCTACGGAGATGCAAAGAGAAACTACTGAAGAAAAAAATAAAACCCTAACAGAAACAGATATATACAGAAGCAATTAAAACAATATGAGCTTCCGAATAGAACCAGCAACCATCAAAAGGGGGGGCGGGGATTGGAGCACAAAACCAGAGGAGAAGGTCGGAGTAAGGGGAGTCTCGACTCGAGTCTGGCCGGAGAGAAATCAAAGAACGAAATTGTGATTCTGGGAAACCATAGTTGATGAAAGGTTTTAACGTTTTGTATGGGGTTTGTTATCTGTTTAATTTGGATTGATTTTTCATCTAGGTAACTTTGTTCTTTGATTTTCAGATCTTGCCAGAGAAATTTCTCTCTCAAGTTTCAGGGGTTAAATTTTTTTTTTTTCTGGGATTTCTACGCTTAGGGTATCTGGGTTTGGTCGGATTTGGTGAGGGCTGAGGAACGAGGAGATAACCTCCATGAACACAATCTGGGATGGCGTGGAGTAGGGAGCACTTGGAAACGAAAGGAAATCGAAGGGAGTTCGAGACATTAGAAAAGCAAGACTAAGGGTTGCAGGGCTAGCATCGCAACGACAACCATGTCTGTTTCTTAGATCGTCATTAACAGCTGATGCAATACTAATGGTGAACGGAGAAGGTGAGAGGAAAACCAGAGAGATGGTGAGCAGGTGAGCAGGTTTTCCGGTACATAGATGAGGATGGAGATGGGAAGATTATGGCTTGCGGACCTCGTTGCTCAATCGCTGCCGGAGCTTTCACGGAAGGTTCTGGCTGCGGCGGTGGAACTGCAGGTTCTGGTCGTGCTGAAATCCTTTGTTGCAGCTCTCACAAACAAACCGGTTCGTCGCCATTAGAGCTTTCGGCGACAGAGCGATCACCTCAGCCCCTCTCTGTCTTCCCTGTCAAGCAATCCCAAGAGAAACTCAACCCTTCTTTTCCTTGCTCACCCAGAGCAATCCCAACAGAAATTCAATCTCTCAGAACCCATGAAAAAACTATCAAATTCAAAAAGGAAAGAAGGTGAGGGCAGAATTGTCCACAAAAAAAAATACTTTTAACACCGTTAAAAAATAAGCAACATTTGTCTATTCTAGAAACTATTGGAGGCATTGTCTTTTAGACATAGTACAGGGAGACAATCGTCTTTTTCTCTTGATTTTATTTACGAAAATCACATTAACTATACCCATCTTAGCATGGAAAAAGAGCCTCTGTATTGAACCCCCATGTGGTGAGGTGTATTGAGTCCCTCTAGCAAAGTGTAGTGAGGATTCCACCCATTCAAAGTGGATTGACCTATATCCCAATCTATTATAGTGCATCGAGATACACGTAGATCCACTTTAAGTGAATAGATTTCTCACTACAAGGTGACCTCACTATAGGGTAGGGGATCCCAATCCCCTCCCCCTAGCATATGGTTACTGAGAAAAGAACTCTGCTTCTATGCATCCTATATATGGTTGTTTTTAATTGATCAAAACCATTTTTGTCTAGCAGATTAAATGTTTCACTAGGTGCATGTGAATTCTAAACCAATCACCAAGTAAATGAGTTGGTATCTTTTGTGCTCCTGATTGATCCCCCGCCCGAGAGGGGTGGGGGGTTTATCCTCTTGGCTTATGCTATGCAGCCATGTGATTGAATGAAGGTTTC
This sequence comes from Protea cynaroides, assembly GCA_028583415.1. Classification (NCBI taxonomy): domain Eukaryota; kingdom Viridiplantae; phylum Streptophyta; class Magnoliopsida; order Proteales; family Proteaceae; genus Protea; species Protea cynaroides. Next base: position 46,114,428 of record CM053266.1, on the reverse strand, counting down.
ATTCGAGTCAAGCATTAATTCAATTTCAGACCAAATGGTCAGGGTCAGAGATCAGTTAGATGTATTAGCGTGGTGAAGTGAACGTCTTTTTTCTTTTAGTTTTTTTCCCATGCAAATTAATTCCAGCTTAGTTGGTTTATTCCAATTTATCTTCTTGGGGAAGGGATGATAACTGAAAATATTAGATGTAGAGCATCAACTATCCCAACAATTGCATTGATAAAAAAAAAAAAAAAAGGGGGGGAAATTTAAATAAGAGGAACAACACGGCTGTTTGACCATGATAGTATAACTGAAGAAAGATGCATTTGTCATCTTCACATTAATTTAAAAAAACATGATGACAAGAGCTTTGGGGGGAAATTTAAATAAGAGGAACAACACGGCTGTTTGACCATGATAGTATAACTGAAGAAAGATGCATTTGTCATCTTCACATTAATTTAATTTACATGATGACAAGAGCTTTGTGGAAATGGGTATGGTGTTTCAGAATTCAGTTAAGAAAAAACCAGAATTAAAGATAAGATTATAAAATACTGGTTTCCAAATTATTGACTACGTGATGCTTTCACATATTAGAATGTCCAAGAAAAAACCAGAATTAAAGATAAGATTATAATGTATTTGGTTTCCAAATTACTGACGATGTGATGATTTCTCAGATTATACTGTCCAAGAAGGGCATCCTCTTCAATTGGCCTCAAGATTATAGAGAGCCAGCTGCCGCTCATCCCGCGGTGGCTTGGCTTCTCATGTTCAATGACGAACATGAAGACGATTAAAATCCTTGATCGTACATTTGCATGTCTATGCGCATGCTCATTTCTCTGCAACATAGGTGCATGTTTTAATGGAAAAAGATCGTTGTGACGCTTATTTGCCGCGTAGTAGGGAGCATGTTTGTAGCCCTGTTGTATTTTATTTATTTTAAAAAGTAAAATTTCAAAAAATAAAAACCTGTTTTGATTTTTTTTTTTGGTAATTTACATCAGAGGTACACAACGTTTTGAGAAATCATACCAAAGGTACCTCACATTTTAAAAATCATACAAGAGGTACTTTTTCTCATATTTTCAACATTAAACCTATCTAACGTTGGCATCTTCCAAGGTAACTATTAGATCTACCTCAAATTTTCAAGGACTGATCGTTTCTTGTTTAACTATCCTTATTTGGTGCCTGATCATCGGTACACCCGTTGGAAAACAACAAGTTGGGATGTGGAGTTTTCACCGAAGATGTGTATTATAGTCGAGATCTGTGACTTAATGATGAGTAATTGTCGGTGAGAAAGGATCACGGGAGAGGACAGAGACAGGAGATGGGGTGGACAATTGAGACAACGATGAGCACATGTGAATCCGAGTGGTGAGTTGTTGCAGCAAAGAGATGGTGAGACGGCGAACCAAAGGGGACCAAGAAAATTATGCTAAACAAGGATAAATTTAGAAGTAAAAAAATAGAAGATACCCTAAATAATGTAGTATTTTTGAAACGTCAGGTACTTCTGGTATAATTTCTTAATATGTCAGGTACTTCTGATATGATTTTTAAAACGTGAGGTACCTCTAGTATAATTTTTCAAAACGTCAGATACCTATGCTGTAATTTTTTTTTATTTTTTTTATTTTTATAGTACATGATTTGAAAGGTCGTTCAGTTAAAAAGCTTGGAACCCAAGACTTCTTGGATAATGTGCTATAAGTATGGTAGGTCTCATTCTTCAATCATATGAGAAGTGGAAGAGACTATGGGGTAGGTTATATATTGTTTGAGAATTATAAAGGATAGGGTTATTAAGAGAGAAGAATCCTTTCTCCCTTATGTTCGGGGTGCTTTTTACACATACATACTCTTGAGCACCAAGCCATGTCGAGGTGCAGTTGTGGGTGTGGGTCAGCTCGAGATATTTATTTTTAACTAAACTGGCTTTGGTTTGTGTCGGATATGGCTTAACTCGTATGATCAAACTGGAACCGGATCCATTAGTGAGAGACACATCCTTGTCAAAGGGGTTCGATCTCAACACTTAGATTAGGATCAATTGATCCAAGCCATTAGATCGTAAAGTCACATCTGTTCAATAGAACAAATCCTTTGGTAAAACGTGCAATTTCAACGCTTGGATTAAGATCAGACAATCCAAGACATTGGATTGTAGAGGTGTATTTGTTAAATGGGACAAATCCCTTAGTAAGCTGGGATGTGATCTCAACCCTCATATAAGGATCCATCTATCTGAGCCGTAGGATCATAGAGAAGCATCTATTCAAAAGAACAGATCCCTTGGTAAGGGGTGTGATCTGAACCCTCAGATCAATATTTGATGATCTAAGTTGTTGGAATGAATGGACACATCTACATCTAAGGATGCCTTATATGGGCATTTTCTTATACTATAAATAGGGAGAGAGGAGTCTTCATCATATACGAATTCAAGAGTTGATTCTCTCTCTCTCTCTCACTCTCTCTCTCTCTAATTGCCTATACTATATGATGTTCCCCTGACGAATTTACTATTAATTTTGGAAAATCAGTTTTTACAATTATCAATCTTTTGCATTTGCCTTTAGCACCACTCTGAAGTACTCGAAAGGATGCATCAGACCAATGCAAGTTTAACGCAGGAAATCAAATCTACTTTATCTTATAGCCAAATTTGCAATACATTTCGATTGTAGCATTGGGGGCAAATTCTATTTTTAAAACATTATCAATTGTGATACGACCTAGTTTCAAACATATTGTCTTGAATATTAGTTGCGTTTTCATCATCGAAATACAACATTTTAAGAAACAGATAAATGACTTCTCATATAAGATACTAAATACACAAAAATCCGTACAACCTCAATCAACTTAATCAATAGTCTTTGATAGGTTTTTGCATGCTTGTGGGTCTTGCCTGAGACGTCGGTTTTCAAAAATCCATAATGGTCCAAACAGCAAAGTCAAGCCGTGAGTCTCATCGTCTCCATATCTTAAACAATATTTTTTTGGGTCTTTATCCCCTAGGATTTTTGGGTCGTTATCCCCTAAGAAAATGAAAAGGAAATTTAAGCTTCAGAATTTAAGAGGGTGAGGACCCGGGAAATAGAAAAGCTACGTCAGATAGCTAGCTAACTGAATTAGTTGTTCCAGTTCCACCCGCGTCCACATCGTCTCCAATTGGTAAGGGCAATTGGAGACGACAATTGGCCGTCAGATTAAAGCCATGTGTAACTATTTTAATCCGACGGTGATGATAATTCAGGATCGTACGATTCTTCGTTGAGAGCATATACAGTGGAAAATGAGAGAAACCAAAATCGAGAGAGACCCTTTGATTTTGGATTTCAGAACGACGAAGAACAACTCTCTCGGACTCTCACGGACGCGTCTTCTTCTTCTCCTCTTGGCGTCGGCAAAATCAGGGGCTATGTGTTGTTAAGGGAAAATAATAGTAGATACGAAATATGGCCGTTGGAAGAGAATTTAGGATGATCCTCGGGAGAAGGACACGTGACGTATATTCAAGGGATGAGGTATGAGAAGAAAAAAATGACGAAAAATGTCAAAAGGAACTCATGTTTGACCCCTATGCTCACTCAGATAAGATATGACGGATTGATGTGGGTAGTTGTGTCATTAATGGTTTGTCATTAATACTCATAAATGCTGACAACAACCATAAATGCAAGGTATGCTGACTTGACCAGCCAAGTCACTATATCATGAACCGAATCAGTATGAAACCAGACATTTACTTGATAAAAATGTAGGGACAGAAACATGCATAGAAGGTATGAGAGATATAATTCAAAAAGAGGGTTGAAGAAGATCAAGGGGGGTCGTAAGCGGCTGACATGACGTCCTAGCGTTGTCCTAGGGGGTCGTAGTCGCACGAACCTACTATTCTCTAGGTAACTGATGATTGAAATAGTGATAGGTATGGAGGAACTTGCGGAGGAAACCTCCTATTGAACCTATATATGTAATAAGAAGACATGAATGAAAAGGGGATTGGGATTTCCTCTATCACCAAGAAAAACTTCTCATCTTTGAGTTTTGCACGCCTGTTGTCTTCTATTTTTCTTTTGGTTCCTATCTCAGCGGAAGAGAAGATTGTTACTGGAAGTATCTCAGGGAACCCTTATTTCGAAAGGAACTCCGGTGTTTCATTGAGAATTTCATAGTGTATGTCTTGGGAAATCTAGTCTAACAGATTTCACTGAGAGTTTTATATTGTATGTCTTGAGAAATCTAGTCTAACGGATTCCATCGACAACATGTATCAAGGGATGTGAGAGAGAAAAGGGGAACTGAGAAGGAAAAGAAGGGGAAAAGTGTTTCAGGGGGAAATCCGACTGAAGTGAGAGGAAGAGAGTGCTGGGTTTGCTCTTTTCTTTGCGGCGAGAAGTAGCTGGGAAGACCGAAGGAGAAGGGTTGGGTCCTCGTTTCTACTGCGGGTAGTTTAGGAGAGGAAAGAGGAGTTGCAGGGACAAACTTGTTATCGGCTACCAGAGGAAAGAGAGCCGAGATCACACAGAGAGAAAATCTGGGAGAGAGGTTTCTCCAGTTTCGTTGAGATGAAAATCTGAGAGAGTGAGGGCTACTAGAGGGGATAAGAGGAGTCGCAGGGAGACGGAGGGTTTTCAAAATCCTTCTTCTTCTTCGTCGTACCCACTTCCCCATCTCTGTCTTGGTTTCCAAAATGACGGAGGGTGAAAAACCCTAGAATCGTCGTCGTCGCTTGAAATGCAAAATCATTGCTTCAATTACTAGAGTTCCCACTTCAAATGGAAAGAATCAGCAAATCTTCCCGCAGTAAGAGAAAGGAGTTGACCAGGTACACACGCTGAATATTAACCCAAAACTGATTTGAAGATGAGAGCCGAAATCATATGATGAGATATCCAAATGAAAAGCAAGGATACATTTTGAGGCAGACCACCTCAAGGTGAAAACCGAACAGCAAGAAAGCTGGAAGAGGAGCCTAGAGGAAGCTAGGATGTTTGGCTCTCGTGGGGGAAGCCAATTAGGAAAACAGGCTAGGCGGCTAAGTATCCTAGAGAAAGGAAGTAAGGAATAGTGGGTGGACATGCCTGTCGAGTCTTGCTCTATTCGGACTCTTTAGTCACGCACCGATCAACAAAAAAAGTTGGGCAAGGCGGACAATCGGACTATTCCGATTAATTCCAAGACTTTCTTGCGTTAAAAGCATTCCAGTGAAAACGATCACAGCAAAATGACTTCTTTAGCATAAACAGGATGGTATTGACAAAGCCGAAAACAATATTAATAACTTCATATATCCAACCTAACTTTTACCAAAATGAGAATCTCATCAGATTAAAAGCAAGACATGGACATTTTCCCCCAAGTAAACTACTAGAAAAAGTTCCATCTAATCCATTAGAAGCTAGAGTGAAGATCTAGAAACTGAGTGATCCAGATATTAGATTGTTTTTTTAAGATGAATACATCTCTCCGGAACAAATGGTTGTGGAGGTTTGGGAATGATTCAATCACCAATTGAAAGAAGTCTGCTTCTATAGTAGGAATGATGGCGACTGGGTCACAGTGAGGCTAAATGGTCCTAATAGAGTGTAAGTTTGGAAAAGATCATGAAACACTATGATAAGTTCATGCACAAAAGTTGCAAGCACACCTGGCAAGGGCTTTTGGGTGGGATTCTGGCTGGATGAGTGCCAGGTTAATTTCAAGTTTTGCCTCCTCTGAGTTCTATATAGACTGATAGCTATAGAAAGTAGAAACCATAGTAGATGGATTTTTGAATAGGAATATTCAAGTGTTCGGTGCCCTCAGTTTAAAATACATTCTCATTTCTCACTATAGGAAGTTGCAGGAATGCTTGGACTTGCACTGATGACTACCTGAAGATGCGTGGTTGATGTGGAAAATATAGAAGAATGCCTGTGCTGCCTGTTCATAATTCATAGTGAAGGCATACTATGATTCTGAATAGGTAGAGCCAAAATTAGGTCTGCTATGGACAAGTGCTGACTCTTAATGTTAAAGCAGTTGAAGAAGAGAGTTTATGTTGGACCATAAAATGCTATTTTTGTGGGATTGCAGAGGAAACTCCATAGCATTTTTATACAAGTGTCATGTAGATTGGATCGGAAATCAAATCTGAGCAAAAAAAATAAAATAGTTTTGTATTTTTTTTTTATTCTTGCATACACTGTTAAGAGTGCAAGCACACCATTTACATCAAAAATGAAAAGAGAAATAACATTTTTTTATTGGTTCATTTCACTGGAAAAAATTACAAACATCAGTCAAACTAGATGAAGTTCTACTCCTGAAAATTTAATTGGAAACAAAGTAAAAATGAATATTTTTTTTTCACTTCTTTTCTTTTTGTCTAGAAAATTTTCAATATCAAACAAGTGTTTCTCTTTAAAAAACAAAAAACAAGACTCTCCAAAAGCAATTTCACCGACAAGGATTTTAGACCAATTTGATAATAATTTTGTTCCACCATTCATCACTCAGTTTCCAATCTACAGCCTACCATCACTAAAAAAAATCAACCCATGTCAGAGACCGGGTAGGCACCAATGCATATAGCCTTGAGCTCAGAAGAGACTGCATCCTTCTTTCCAACCAAATTGCTTGATAGGCATCTGCTCTGAGCTCACTCAAAGGGGTTATAGTTCAAGCAGATGGATGTCAGTGCCCTGTAATGCCACCTCAATCAGATGCCTTCTCATATCCATCCACGGAAGCCAAAAACTATACAGTAGATAGAGACTGCATCCTTCTTTCCAACCAAATTGCTTGATGGGCATCTGCTCTGAGCTCACTCAAAGGGGCTATAGTTCAAGCAGATGGATGTCAGTGCCCTGTAATGCCGCCTCAAGATGCCTTCTCATATCCATCCAGGGAAGCCAAAAACTATACAGTAGATAGAGACCGCATCCTTCTTTCCAACCAAATTGCTTGATAGGCATCTGCTCTGAGCTCACTCAAAGGGGCATCTGCTCTGAGCTCACTCAAAGGGGCTATAGTTTAAGCAGATGGACGTCAGTGCTCTGTAATGCCGCCTCAATCAGATGCCTCCTCATATCCATCCAGGGAAGCCAAAAACTATACAGTTCTTCATAGGTGGGTTCTCTGGCCCCAGCTGTAAATGGTAAGCACATGTAGTGATGCCTTAACTTGTTCTTTTGTTTGACCATTTGACAGTTCCCTGATGAAGGTATTGAAGAAATGCTGTTCTATAAATATAAAAGACGAACCTCCAACATCCAATAATTCAAGTAGGTTAGATAGCTGAGCAGACAATAACCAAAATGAACAGAAGTGCAGCAGATGCCAACACCAGGAAGATGATGGAAATATACATGATGATGGAAACTTACCACAAAAGAAACCAACAGCTCATGCTCTTGTTTGGAGATGTTAATCTTTGTATCATCTGCATCATAATGAGACATGTCCAAAATGGAAAAATTACAAAAAAAAAAAAAAGAAAAAAAAAAAGAGCAAATGAATTGAAGTAAACAACAATACTTATTTAAATTACAGGTATTCTTTTAATATGAATTAGAAGGGGTAATATTAAGAGCTACTTTGAGAGAATTTATAGCAATCACATGCTAGAGAACCATATTTTAGCATTAGAAAAAGACATTGACCTAATCAGTCACTAAGATCAATCAAATTCACTAGTCACTAACCGAGATCAAGAAACATCAAAGCAACTTCTCACAATCAATTAAGAATTTCCACCTCCTTCTCCTAGTAACATGGATAAGGCTAATCACTGGGCTTCACCCTATATAATAGTGAAACATATAGAGATCACTTCTCCCAAAAATTATATTTTGAAATGTAGAACTATAAAATCCAGAAAACTAGGGCAGCAAAATATATACACTAAATCCAAAACTCACACATCCATTTACGATAGAGGGTTGAGAGTTGAGATTCAGCATATAGACCAAACAACAGCAGTTAAAAAAAAATCCAAATTAGAAATTTTTACTAGAGGTAGTCATTAGTAATGACATATGGATCAACTAATCTCTAATCCATCAAGGCCAATAAAATATCCATGATCATCCCATTCTGCTAAAGAAACATCATAACCTGTATACATTCATTAAGGGTGAACAAATACATTTCCAAAAAGCCCAATAAAAATAGCGATTAAAGCCGTCCAACGAGGTTCAAGTCTAGGAGAAGGGAAGAAGACTGACTGACCAGGATTGTTCTCTACAGATTTGCCCAGGATTGTTCTCCACAGATCTTCTTCTTCGTTTCCCCCTCTGCAACGAGTGAAAACAAAATCAGAGGCTTCGACCCAAATAACAAAAAGAAGATAATAAAGAAGACACAGGAGATAGCCATACCAGATGATGGAAGAAGAAAGAGATATAGCCTAACAGAGTTTGGTACTGGCCTCTTCTTCTTCAGAAATTGCTGCTGTGATATATATATTTTTCCCATCTCACTCGATCTCCATCTTCTCCAGATTTAAAAGGAACAAGAACCCTCTGGTTTTAGTCCCCTTTCTTCCAAAACCTGCTTGACAACCCTTTGTTCCTACTTCTTCTCTACCCAACCGAAACCCTTTCCCATCTTATCTCCCTCGATTTCGTTTCTGTCTCACTCCATCTCTGCTCTTTCCTCTCTCTAACTCCCTTATCCCCTCCAGTAGCCCTCACTCTCTCAGATTTTCATCTCAACGAAACTAGAGAAACCTCTCTCCCAGATTTTCTCTCTGCGTGATCTCGGCACTCTTTCCTCTGGTAGCCGACAACAGGTCTGTCCCTGCAACTCCTCTTTCTTCTCCTAAACTACCCGCAGCAGAAACTAGAACCCAACCCTTCTTCTTCGGTCTTCCCAGCTACTCCTCGCTGCAGAGAAAAGAGCAAACCCAGTACTCTCTTCCTCTCACTTGAGTCGGATTTCCCCCTGAAACGCCTTTCCCCCTCTTTTCCTTCTCAGTTCCCCTTTTCTCTCTCAAATCCCTTAACACACAGTGCCTGGTTTTGCCAACCCCGAGAGGAGGAGAAGAAGAAGACGCGCCCGAGAGAGTCCGGGAGAGTTCTTCTTCGTCGTTCTGAAATCCAAAATCGAAAGAGTCTCTCTTGATTATGGTTTCCCGCATATACAGGAAGAATCGTATGCTCCTGAGTTATTATCACCTTCGGATTAAAATAACAGAGTTTGGTACTGGCTGAACTCCCTCTGAGAATTTAGGTTGGTAGGGCCGTGGGAGATTCGGTTCCTCTCAATTTTAACTATCCTTACTAGAGAAATGGTAACCCTTTTTCCTCATCGTATCCTGACATATCAATCATTGAATAGAAGTTTCTTTTTTGGGTAATCTATTAAATCAAGAATCATCCAATAGAATAGATTTTGATTTGTGGTGGGAACTGGATGGAAAGTAAAGATGAAAGAAAGAATAAAAACTAAAAGAAACTACAAAAAAAACTTCATTTTGATTGGCTGGATGGTTAACCCTTACTTGCTTGGTAAAGCCTGGTTTTGAGTTAGTAGGTTTCAAGTTCTCACGTCTTTTAATTTTGTCAGTTTCTTCTCTCCGCTTTTTAAAATCTCACCATTACAACTTTTCTAAACCACCTTTATCTTTAAATCCCTACTTATTTTCAAATGTTACGAAAGTCTCACAAGATTTTACATGGTGGAACTAGCATCAATTAATGATTTTATTTGAATCACCCTATCAACACATATCTATACATCTCACTTTGTACAACTCATCACATATTTGTACATGTCACCTCCAAAATCAAGGTAAAGTTTCAAAATCTTAACTTATCTTCTATATTCCATAACCACAAAATTTTCAAGTGAACTTGACTTTAATTATCTCTTTATAAAGAGTCTTACCATGCAGGATCTCTCAAACACCCTCCCCACCCCCCACAACTTAGGGATTACCATATTCACATGCCAATGAGAATACCTTTAATGGGAGAATCTGCAATCCCCATACTTCAATTCTAACTAATGAACTGGTCTGGTTTTGAGTTATTATTAAGTTTAGTTTATCGGCTTGTAATCGGACTAATTCGGGCTGGTTCGTATTGAAACTCTAGTAAGAAACCCGTTAAGGCTATCTAGAAGACTGAAGTAGTGAAGTTAGGGTTTAATATTCAGTCTATATCGATTTTGTTTGAACCATTATTGAAATTCAGACTCATCAATCTACTTTATTGGGCAAGTTTCGGATTAGTCCAGACCAAACAGAGACTTATAGCCTCAAGGATATATTATATATCATCCCAAAACATATGCAATAACAGTTTAGTCTAGAATCTGGATCAATTTTAGATGAATTTGGAACTGATTCGATCCAAATTACCGGTTTGATCCGTAAATTATTTCATTTTCATGCCAGCATGAGTCATACGTAATCAGCCATACACTCTTGATTCTTTCACATGCCATGCATTTAATAGCAAACCATCAAGAGAAGGACGGACCTCCCACCTACTAATATTTTGTAGAAAAAATAAATAAAAATATACTGTAGAAAAAGAAAAAAAAAAAAAGCGAACGAACATCTAGAGAAAGCAAAGGAGGTAAGAGCATTGGAATCAGCGTCAAACCAACTACATTCACACGGAAACCTCCACCTGTACGGATACGGAAAGGTGGTTTTTTTTTTTTTTGGTAATAGGGAAGATGGTTTTCTAGTGCATAACAACATACCAAATTATACTATTTTTAAGATTATTTATGTTATCACAAAAGTTTCTTAGTGTTTCAAATGTTATAAGAAATCTATTGTCTCACATGAATGGATGATGTGTTTATTTCAATTATTGAATAAAGAGAATATAATCTATAGATTACTCACATGTTTAATTTCAAATTTTAATTCAATTAAATATCTTCTATGTATTGACATACATCCTGTGTATATCAATGGATGTGTACGAATACTTTAAACATTACTATATTACTCCCTAAGTTGGAATGGGTAAGAAAATAAAAAAAAAAAAGTAAAAAAGAATGAGTTAGATTTGTTTTATTATATTTTCAAACATAACAAATCTTAGTTACAATAATAACAATAACTAGATTTTAAGATCTCAACAGATAAAATGTCTCAAACATGCTAGTAGAAGCTAGATTACATTTTAACGTTCTTAAATAAAGTCTAAAAAAAAAAATACAATTTTAGATTGTTGTAACATAATATTGATAGATAGAATTTTAAATGAGAACCATTTATCTGGTAACATATCTAATAATCTGTTGAAGAAGACGATAAATAGAGATAATAAGATGATATTCAAAGCTCAGTCATATCATAGACAATGGTGTCCTAAAGTCAATTTTTGGCCCTTATGATGCAACCGAGTTCATTATGCAAAACTGACTCTAAGATAAGCAGTCTATTCCGGCAACAAATGTGCATTCGTTTGATGCACCCCTATGTGTACGTCGAAATTGTGCTCAATCAGTATAAAACAAAGTTAACTTGAAATAATTTAAACAAAATGAGAGATTAAAATTCGATAATTACTGTTAGAGAAATGGCTACACCTCTTCTCTATATATAAGAGAGGAAGAGACACCTCCAATAGTTGATCTCTAAAGAAAAACCCCAAAAAAACCATGTCTTTTCTCACAATACAGGTCTATTGATCATTCGATCATATCACTAATAGTCACATCCATTGATCGTTTATGTGCATGTTAGAGATCTTCAACAGCCACACAAAACACCATTTAAACAATATTTGGAATCTCCAATTTTAGATACATTAAAATCACATCCCTTGATCTGCTTGTGAACCACCCACGATAGCTTGCTTACCTACCAAATCCGAATATCGAGCACTTGTGAATGCCACCGTAGAGGTGATCTGGATCAAATCCCTACTTCAAGTTCTTTGGGTTAAGGTTTAAGAGTCTTCAGTCATATGATGTGACAATCTCGCAACATATTACTAGCAGTGCAGTCCATATCAACCAAAGATCAGTTCATTCAATTCTTTATCTCTACAAATCAAGATTTGTTAGTAGTCAAATACAATCTCTAGAAGATTAATATTTGAATTTGAATTTATGCAAATACTGTAAACATCACTAGTTATATATGTAAGATTTTTAAATTATCTTTGGGTTTTTTCCCATGAGATTTCTCATGAACCCTAACGAACACACTATACAGATTACTAGAATACAATGGGGTACTGAAAAGAGATGATAAGACACATACCGCTTGCTGTAGATTGATTTTCGACCGTTTTCTTTGCTTTGAATGCTTGGAATGCTTGGATCAGAGTCTTCCACAGCCTGTCGGGATCCCTTGACTTTCTCTCTGCGTATGGGAACAGGAGAAGAAAATAACACCGTGGCTGTGGGACTCTAACTATTGATATTTATAATACCACCCTCAACCCTGAACCAGTCCCACAGTAGACCAGGTTGATCCATCTCTAATCATACTTAAATCGATCTACCTGTAACTAGACTCCCACTGAATCAACTAACCTTATAATTAATTTAGTCCATAAAAATATCTTACAATCTCCCATTTGGGCTATATTAATTATAAATTCACCATTGATCCAATGTGGCCATGGAATCTAATTACACCAAAACCATCCTTTACTTTGATTCAGTTATCAAGCCTACCAGTGTCGAACAATCGTGGAAAATACTCCTACACATCTGGTGTACCCCCTTCTGTCAATCACATACAGATGTCTACTTAATGACATAAATCACTTTGAGATGAATACTTGAGTCCAATAATCGAATTACCATGATCCCGTTACCTTGAAATCCTTATAGGTCAACGCACTTTGATATTATCTAATTTTATATAGGGAAATCGCCTCTAATTTGGACTAATATCATACTTCAGCTTACCGCCTTCTTTGGCTAAATACCGCCTTGCGACTTGACATGTCCTAAATAATCAAGAATACATACAAGTAATAAATGCTCACTAATAATCATGCCCAATAAACCACAGGCAGAACAATCAATTACAGATAAACTATCAATTATTAGATCTCTCACTAACCAAGCAGATCTAAACACTCCCACTAACTAAGAGAATCTAAAGACTTCCATAGACAAAACCTTTTCAATCATTCCAAGAAAACCTTTTCAACCTGTCTCTACATTGCTCTAGAGATCAACTATGACTGGTACAACTAGTCAAACCTAAGATTGCACAGTCAAACATGAAAAACTATTCATCACATTACATAAAAAATAAGATCTACATTACATGCAGTCATTTACCTTACAACATCATAAGCATAATTTCTTTCAATTTAATTGAAATGAAAAACTTTACATTCTGATATTTCAAATAACATCATTACATTTTTAATATAGGAACAATTTGTTAAGTCAAACAATAAACATAAAACAAAGTAAAATCAAGAGTAGAAAAAACATTTGAATGTAAAAGAAACTTTACAATATTCAAGCTAATAGTCTTCAAGACCCTCCTACCCCAAATATCTAAGGAGTCCTAGAATCGTTATCCTTTTCTAGATATGCTTATCTGGCTTAACAGATTTGGTCAAACCACCCATCTTAGGTCAATCTACCCATCTTTGAGTAATCCACCTTAGAGTTACCCAACAACAATCTTATCACTAGCTATTTCTCCCCTTCGGTAATGTAAGCCACCTAGATCTAAATATATTTTCTAGCAATGAATGAAATATATTTAATATATCAATTACATTGGTCTCATTGTCCTTGAGCTTTTCAGTGATAGTTAATAGCTCCCAAAAATACTTCATTACATTACCATTTCTAACATAACTGGTACTAGAGAGCTAGGTTAATAAACTATCTTCTGACCCCCTATAAAATATTATTCTTATCCTTTGGATTTTTCTTAGATAATCCCTTCGTAATATTTCTCATCTTAATACTGCTACATATAACCTCAATAGTAGAATACCTCACAACTTATGTAAACTACTATGAAAAATACATCTAGGTCAAACGATCCTAGATTAGTCTACAACCTTTTCATAATAAATTGTATTCTTTGTCTCAGGAAGAGTGGAAAAGAAACTACCAAATCATATGATACATTTACTGAGACAGACATCCTAGGAGACATAAACCATCATTATTATATGAGTCCAAACACAAATGTCATGCAATAGATAAATTATACAAGACTCATATAAACACATATAATTTATATTTATTTATACTTTATCCCGAATAGAAAAAGATAGATATCATAACATTCTTTAGGACATTCATACTTGGATGAACACATCAGTGTATGAGTTTAAATACAGTATCAAACAACTGAAGACTCATACACATACACTTTACTTGCATTAACCATATAAACCATTCATGCAAATAAATATTCTTTTTCAAGAGTTAACCAACTACACATTCTCCTTTGGGATAAACATGCAGTGGTCTTCCCAGTTTCTGTGTAGTGACTGTGAAAGAATAATGACTCTCGAAAATCCTACCACCTTTGGGTTAATGAAACCCCCTAAAGTCAAAATCTTTTCAACTCATGTGCATGAACATACCTTTAACTTTGACAATGCCACCTTTGGGTTAACACTGTCTTTCTTAGCTGTTTTTCACACCATGGAGAACAGTGTATTAAAAATATATCATTTATTGTATATGTAAATGTATAAATTTGGGGTTTGAGGACTACCATATTGGACTGAGTGTATCACTTTGGTGGATTCCACCTAATCTTCATATGACACTCACAAATCTTAATTTGATCAAAACTTGACAATGTCACATTTGGATGTACATCGCCCTTACACAAGCATTTTCAAGTACATAAACTTTGAATTTGAAGACATCATGATGAAACTAGGTGTACCACTTTGGTGGGTTCCATCCAATTCCACAATGATATTCCCAAACCCTACTTTGCAGCACATTGTGGGTCAATAAATAATCTCATGCACACATAACCTTCTACATACATCTAGTACAAAAATAACTGATAAACAAGCAAAAAATTATAAATTAGACTAATTTGGGCCATCTTTTAATCAAAAATAAAATTTTCAAATCATCAAACTGTGTCAAACTATGTACCAAAATGTAGAACATGAAAATACGAACACAACGCAAAAAGTCACGTCAAAATCCGACGCTCCTAGCGCCCACAATCGTCGATCAAAGTAGGCAGTTACATTCTTGCATCCTGAACCGGTTCTGGACTGTTCAGCCTGGGTCGGTTCAGTCTGATCGGGCTCGGTTATGGGCGGACCGAACCCACAAAATAATTTTTTTTTTTAAATGCTTTGGTTCAGGCAAACCAAATGGTCTGGCCTTTAAACCGAGCCATTAATCACCGGTTCAACCGCCGGCCCAACCATCCCGCCATCCGGGTTCTCGAACCCACTTTTCAGGGTCGATGGGTTGGGTCTTCGGGCAAAAAAATCTGGGCATCGGGTCGGGTTTATGGGTCCCCTTGGGCCCGGCCGGGCTCGGCTGGGCCCTGGTTCGGTCCCGGACTGGCCCAGATCGGTTCGGTCCAGTACAGGGCTGACCAGGTGACATCAGCCCTACCTTTTTTTTATTTTTATTTTTTAATAATAGCTGCCGACGCGTGGATCTTATGCGTTTTTTCAGGAGGCGCGTGAGGGCGCATTAGGATGCTTCCGACGACCTACTTTATGTCACCGGCTCCGTCTCTTTGAGGCCTACAATCCTATATGATTTATTTTTCTTTTTAAATGGTCTAAAATTTTTTTCAAGGGTCCAAATCCTAGACAGGTTCGTAGAGAATTTTGGGAGAAAAATCTCTCCCTTTTTCAATCTGTTCAAACATACAATCTTTACAATGCTTTCCTATCGATCCTAGGTCTATGTGAGTGGCTCTGATATCACTGTAAGATTTTTAGATCATCTTTGGATTTTTTCTTATGGGATTTCCCATGAACCCTAACAAACACACCACACAGATTACTAGAATATAATGGGGTATTGAAAAAAGATGATAAAACACATACCTCT
The DNA here is from genome assembly GCA_028583415.1 of Protea cynaroides. Lineage (NCBI taxonomy): Eukaryota > Viridiplantae > Streptophyta > Magnoliopsida > Proteales > Proteaceae > Protea > Protea cynaroides. The sequence goes on along the minus strand of CM053266.1, from coordinate 46,098,438 downwards.
TGCTGTAGATTGATTTTCGACCGTTTTCTTTGTTTTGAATGCTTGGAATGCTTGGATCAGAGTCTTCCACAGTCTGTCGGGATCCCTTGACCTTCTCTCTGTGTATGGGAACAAGAGAAGAAAATAACACCGTGACTGTGGGGACTCTAACCATTGGTATTTATAATACCACCCCCAATCTTGGACCAGTCCCACAGTAGACCAGGTTGGTCCATCTCTAATCATACTTAAATCGATCTACCTGTAACTAGACTCCCATTGAACTAACTAACCTTATAATTAATTTAATCCATAAAAGTATCTTATAATATATTAATTAGTGCCAACTCCAATTGGCAAAATGGTGAGTACCATTTGATTCGTTTGGCATGGTTTTTAGTTTTGAAATAAATCCACAACAATCCAATTACTAAAAGGTTCACGCCTATCATATCAGTATGGTTACCAGTATACAAACAAAAAATTCTTCCTCTTTCCACGAAGAAAGATGAGAGAAAATTTAAGTTGGGAGTTCAGGGGTGCTGCTAGTCTCAAGTTGGGTTGTTTCTTAAGTTGATAATTCAGTGATTGGAATTCATTTGTATATCAATATATTGATGTATATTTGGAATAAATTTCAACTGTTAGATTATGATCCGAAAAAAACTTCAAACCCCAAGAAAAACAATTGTTTTTTTTTTTTAATAATAAAAATAGACATCTTATTCAGGCCCTTTAAAAAGAATTCAGATTCTGTACATGCACTTTTAATGAGATCTCTCATCCTTGATGTGGTATGAGACATCAATTTTAAAGTGTGAGACCCACTATAAAAGTGAGATGATAAAGAAAGATAAAAGTAGAAGCAAATGTAGTATTTTTCTAAAAACAAAGAAAACTTGACTCAAGAGTTATATATATATATATATATATATATATATATATATATATATATGCCTGTTTTTGCAACCCCCCTCACATCCCCAACGGTAATGGTTTTCAATCAGTAAAAATAACAATTCCCTATATATATATAACACCAACAGTGAACAGCCAAACCCAAAATGAAACCCAATATTTATATCTTTCTATTTATCTCTTCATTTTCTAATATAATAACACAAGTGAGAAGACACACCAGAAACCCCTGACACGTTCATTCACTGAGAGATCCTAAAATCTCTTATTCTTTGACTACACGTGGCTGCATCCATCTATGGACTTTTTTGTTTGTAAACTAACTTCAACACTTAATTGGAACCTACCTGTGCCTCTCGAAATTCAACGCTTCAAAAGGGTGCCTAAACGGGTTTGGCTCCATCAATAATATGAACAGAAGGATGGAATGAAACAAGTCTCTAAAATGAAAATGAGGGACTCACCAATATCAATGATAATGAAATCTCAGGAAACCATATCAGGATTTTAAAAATGATGGAACCAAACCCCGTAAATAACAGAACATTTACATCTCTCGATAACTCTTTTTTTTTTTTTTTTTTAATATTTTTTTTAATTTTTTTTAAATTTTTTTTAGTAAAACAAACATCTATTGATAAACAAAGAAACAGAATCTAATCGAGATATGAATCTTACATAGATTAATCAACCAAGAAAGAGAGAAATTAAGCCAATTAATCTGCCCTAAAAAAGATTAGAATTTTTTTGCTAAAATGTGAATAGTATTATTTGCTTCCCTTGAAACAAAAGAAACCCAACAATTATCACAGTTTAAGATCAAATTGATTTTGTCTTATTTAATGAGCTGGCATAAGACCTCACACCAGGAATCTCTCTTCACTATCTAATACCATTAAACAAGTGAAAAAGCAAAACTTATTTTTACAAGTGAGAAAAGCAAACGTGCGGAATTGGGCGGGAGAAGCAGCAGCTCAAGCACCTTTTATCATCTTCTCTTCTTCAATTACTCATAATCGGCGTCCATTACTCCATTTCTCGGTGAGCGCTCTCTCTCTCTCTCTCTCTCTCTCTCTCTCTCTCTCTCTCTCTGTCTCTCTCTCTCTCTCTCTCTCTCTCTGTCTCTCTCTCTCTCTCTCTCTCTCTCTTATATTGACAAGTTTTGATTCCCCTGGCTGAAGTTTTCATTGGTGAACAGGGAATTGGGTGGGAGAAGCAGCAGCTGCAAGCTCCTTTTGTCATTTCCTCATTTTTGATTACTCATAATCCTCGTCCATTACTTCATCTCTCTCTCTCTCTCTCTTATATTGGACATTTGTAGAATTTTCATTGGTGAACAGTGAATCTCTTATATTGGACATTTGTAGAATTTCCATTGGTGAACAGTGAATTGGGTTGCAGAAGCAGCAGCTGATCAAGCTCCTTTTATCATTTCCTCATCTTCGATTAAACAAGTTTCTCACTTTAGTATCTAATAAAATTAAACAAGTGAAAAAGCAAACTTACTTTGCCAACTGAAAAAGGCCAACGTGCGGAATTGGGCGGGAGAACCAGCAGCTCAAGCTCCTTTTATCATTTTCTCATCTTCCCTTACTCATAATCCGCGTCCATTACTCCATCTCTCGGTGACCTTTCTCTCTCTCTCTCTCTCTCTTATATTGACAAGTTTTGATTCCCCTGACTGAAGTTTTCATTGGTGAACAGGGAATTGGGTGGGAGAAGCAGCAGCTCCAAGCTCCTTTTGTCATTTCCTCATTTTCGATTACTCATAATCCTCGTCCATTACTCCATCTCTCGGTGAGCTTTCTCCTTCACTCTCTCTCTCTTATATTGGACATTTGTAGAATTTCCATTGGTGAACAGTGAATTGGGTTGCAGAAGCAGCAGCTCAAACTCCTTTTTATCATTTTCTCATCTTCGATTACTCATAATCCTCGTCCATTATTCCTTCTCTCTCGGTGAGCTTTCTCTCTCTCTCTTATATGACAAGTTTTGATTCCCCTAACTGAAGTTGCGATTGGTGAAACAGCGAGGCTACGGAGCTATTAGCGTGTAAGGAGGGCTGCCATTTTTCTGTCGTTGGATTGGAAAATCAATCGGCCGGAAGCTGGGTGAGAAAGAAAAGATGAAGTATGTTGTAGTGACAGGTGCCGTGGATACTGGTGCCATAAAAGGGGTGACGGCCAATAGTATTGGAGTTTTTCTCAAAACCTGTGAACTTCATGTTACTTCCATTAAATTAGGTCTGTGTTACGCCGATCGATGTGATTTACATTAAACAGAAAAAACGGCATTTCTTTTCTATCTTCCTTTCTTAACGATCTTTGTTGGTCTATTCTTCTCGGTTTCATTTTCTTTTCTTTACTTTTCTTTTCTTTTCTTTTCTGCGCGTGTTTCTAATATTATTATTCTTGTACCACAAACTAATGTAATCACTCCTTGTGTTCAATTCTACAGATCCCTATTTGAAGACTGTTGCAGGAATAGTATTGTCCCCTTTCATCTTAGAGGATGGTGGTAATGAGGTAAAGATACTTGTTTATAGTTATGCCTGCTCTCTATTCTAATGAGCATATAGGAGGACATCCAGATCTTTTGCAACCGGTACGGTAATGGGGAAAAGCTCATCAGTGGCCTCTGAATGATTGCCATGTGACCTTTCTCGGATTTGGAAATTGCACCATGTCAGCCTTCTTCCCTTTTTCATTTCTTAAAGTCCGGCCGGAGAAGAAGAAAATCGTTACGGCAGGCCGTCGGTTCTCTTCCATTTCTCCGGCAAGGTATCGGTTCTCTGCGAGTCCTCCTACAGGCCATCGGTGGGCTGCAACCAAATCTAAGAGGAGAAAAAGACCTCCTCCTTGTACTCCCCTGCAATCATCGAATCAGCAGCTTCACTCAGTTTCCCTTCCACATAAATCAGCAGCGGCTCGTCCAGAGAGCACGTGTCAATGGGCCTCCGCCCGCACTCCACTACTCCATAACTGTACACTCTATATTGCTGGACTTGATGTCACGGTGGATGACCATCTGGTTCCATTCATGGTGAAGATAGTTCAAACCCCCTACCACATCGCCAAAACCAGTAAAGACCCGACAAACAGAGGACAAAGAATACAGCAAAAGCTGTTGATGTCTCGGCTATGGCCCCGGCGGAAAGGGATGGCGGTGATGACGATTCTGGCAAGAAAACCGCCAAATTCGTGATGTTTAAATCCCTAGCAGTACCGTGTCGTTAAAAGTCCAGGCTAGGATCCTCTGCCTTCCACCCAAGTGGCTTTGGAATCAGAGAAGCCAACATACATTTTGGGGGGAGACATAGTTAGATGGCGTCTTTCTTATAAATGAGTAGTGGCCTAAGAGAGCCGAGGCCGATGGCCTGGGACTTGCAGTGGCCTGCCGTCGGGGGTCGCGATTTTCTTCTCCCCTTCGGTGGGTTGCAGAACGAGTCCGGTAAGATTTTGATTTGAAAAGCCTAATCGTGAAAATGAAGAAAGAGAGAAGGATTCTATGTAGCACGTCTCTCTCTCTCCCCAGATTCTCTCTGATTTCCACTGCTTCTGTTCCGCTAAAACCTATTTGTTTTTCCTAGTAGATGATCATATTATAAAAAATAAAATAAAAAATACAATATATTTTCGTGTTGAAGGTGGATATGGGTCTTGGAAACTATGAACGGCTCCTGAATATCAAGTTGACCCCTGATCACAACATCAACACTGGGAAGATCCAGCAGGTAATTTGTTACTGAAAACGAAAATGCTGTTATCATCATAAGATTATATCTCAACTTCATCTTATATCCTCTCCTCTTCTAGGTTATGCCTCATGTTACATATACCTTTCAAGAGTGGATTGAGCGTGCGGCTAGGGTACCTGTTGATGGAAAAGAAGGCGCTGCTGACGTTTGTGTCATTGAGCTGGGTGGAATTATTGGTATATTAAGCACGATTAGTGGTGCTGCGTATATTGATATTATCATGTTTACTTTCCTAATAATGACTTTCCTTGGGTTAGGTGCCATTGAATGTATGCTGTTCATTAAGGCACTGAATCAGTTTTCATGCCGCCTTGGTAAGGAATTTCTGTCAATTGCTTTATGGATATTTTCCTTTTTCTTTGAGCATCAGTTTTGCTTTGAGGTAACCAAAATGTTCTATTTTTATTTAGTTCCATGTTCCCCAATATTTCTCTTTCAGGCCCTGGAAACTTGTGTCTGGTTTATGTCAATCTTCACCCTGTTTCGAATGTCGTCGGTGAAGAGGTATAGATGAATCATTTTTGTACTTATGTAAAAATTAATCTATAATATGTCTGTTCTGGATCTTCGCGCTCATATGATCCACAGACGAATTTCAATTACTCTTGTTGGCTCTAATGTTTGATATCGATTATGTTTCCCATTCTGAAAACAAAGCCAACTCAGCATAGTGTTTTGGAACTAAGACGATTGGGATTGACACCAAATATCTTAATCTGTCGCAGCACAAAGGTCTCTCTCTTTCTCTATGTGTGTCTTAAATTGAATTTCTGATGACTTTGACAGACCCTGGACGAAAATGTGAAAGAAAAAGTCTCTCAGTTTTGCCATGTCCCGGTATAGTAACCAAAATATTGATATTACTTTATTTGGATTTGTAAAGATAGTTGTGTAGTGTACCATTCTGCACTCTGGAGTAAGTTAACCATATGTCGGTGCTTGTTTTTCAGGCAGCAAACATAATCACATTGTATGATGATTCAAACATTTCGGACATCCCTTCGCTATTAAGAGTAAGTTTTGCTCATAGACATTCGTATTGCTTATCTTCTGTTGTTCTTTTACTTACCAAAAGATTGTTTGATCCTTCTTCAAAAAATAGGATCAGAAGGCAGATGAAGCGATCTTGAAAGTGTTGAACCTTCAAGGGTTTGTCTCATTAATCTCTGATTTCTTTTGGTATCTCATTTTAGTGTGCACAATTGTAACGTTTGCAGTTTTGTTTATAGTTTATTGATGTCATATCTTTCATGTACAGTTTTGTTGTGAAGCCTAAATTGGAGGAAAGGACTGAGAGGACTGAGGTTTGTGATATGTTAAATAAGAATTTTTTGTCCCAAACATTCTCTACCTTGTTTGAAGTTTCTTTATATTATTTGCTTATTGCAACTCGACACTGAAACTGACATTTCTTGTATTTTACAGTTTAAAAATGCTACGGTTGGAAAAAATAAGGACTCTTACCTTGCTGTATTAATGAAGGTAAATAAATTTGCTGTCTTTGTGATATAATATTGTGCTTTTTCATACATTATGATATCCCTTGAAGGTTGCCGTAGTTTATTTTACTGCAGTAAGTTAAGGGGTCAAATGGGCATGTCCGAGGCGAATCAGCAATGGGCCCAGAAGACTCTAACTGATCATTTAGGAGGTGGGTTTTCTACATATAGGGTGGGAAGGTATTTGGGTGCCGAATTGAAGGTGCATGACACCAGACCATGGAGGCAGACCAGAGATCATTTTGCCTTTAGTTAAAGCTTTCTGACTCCTGTTTTTAACACAACCCAGAGCCCTCAGATGGCTGGGATTAAAGAGTACGTATGACAAGCATATAAGGGCTGGGTACTCTTTGTGATCCAACCCATTTAATAATTGAGTTAAAGAACCAAACTCAATACAACCCATATATTAAGGGGTGAACATTGGGTTGGTTAATGGGATGACAACACCACTATCTAAAGGAAAGAAAACATATAAGAAACGAAATTAGACCAAGCTCCTAGTTTGGGTCTGTTTGTCTAGGTTCCTATTTCTTCATCCTAGTCTAGAAGCAAAAAGCTAAGGTGGCCTAGTCCATTTTAAGAATTGCAACTCTAGATACTAGGACGCATTTGGCATGCATTGATGGAATGTAATTTATGTTAAGAACATCTGTTTAGATGATAAAAGTAGTGTTTGATATGCATTCTCTTTTTCAAATCATAGAACATGTTACAGTCTATTCTTGGAATGTGCTCTTTAGACCATCTGCATTTTGAGCTCATAATGGAAAAACCTCCCTTTTCAATTCATTCTAATTCTATCTTAAGAATTCGTTCTCCATCCTAAAAATGCATTCCCCCAATTAATTCCAGGCGCAGCCTAGAATCTAAGCATTAGGAATGTGCACCTATAACGCTGATTTACCGTACTACGGTATAACCTCAATATATGTCGTCAATATTCTTTGATCGAATTTTGCATGCTTGTAGGTCCCGCCTGCCTTCAGTTATAAAATACCATAACTGTCCAAATCCAACAAGAGTCAAAAGCGTTAGGTTGAGAGAAGCTACGTGTCAGATACCCTCTTTTGTCTGAGGACCTTTTTCATGGACCCTTTTCCGAGTCATGGCATCATCATTGCCTTAGAAGCTAAGTCGATAAATAAACTAAAGAGGTTGCCTGCCCAGTTGCCTTTTCTTTGGTTTCGCACAATTTCTTCTCCTTTCTCTTCCTTCCTTCCACTGAATTTCTTCCTCTTCCTTTCCTCCACTTAATCTGAAACGGATTCTTTCTGGTTTCTGGGGACGGATAAGGAATATTGGAGAATGCTCTTAGCTACGTATCTATGGGGTATATCAATCCACGTCATCTACCAGTGGTTGAAGAAATGATTCAAACCCCCGTATTCAACAATTTTCATTTAAATTTAAAAATCTGTCGTGTTCTTTCAGGGTAACAGTAGCAAGTCCTCAACTCAGGAATCTGAATCACGTGGTCTTCATGGCATCTCTGTCCCAGCGGTTGGAGTTTCAACCCCTGCGGACGGCCTCTCGCGCTTTCATAGCACACCTCAGGTATATCTTCTTCGTTTTCATAATTGAATTCAGGATTATTAATTCAATTTAGCTACTGCTGGTCAATCCCCATTTCCAGTGGTTGAGAGTCTATTAACATTTCTAGTTTCTCGGTTGAAAGGTTCGTGAAGCGCTCAGCCAACACACCAAAAACCCCCCTGCACCAAGGTCAAAGGCATGGAAGGAAGTAAAACCCCCACCAAAAACACCTCAAGAAGCTTCAAGGCCTGTAATTCAGACCGGGAAGGGACGCCAAAAGGCTGATAGGGAGGTATTTTTTTGGTGAACATTTCTTTCCTATGGAGTTTCAAGAATTGTAATTCATACTCGGTTTCTCAATAACGGACTTCTCTTTATAGGCCCGTAATGGTCTTCCTCTTCTTCACGTTCAGGTTCAAACTCGTGTACCAGTCTGTCTGTCAAAGCCTGAACGAGTAAAGTTTGTATTGCAGACACTTCCTGTGAGGCTCACAATCTCCCTTCCTTGATTGCTATTCTAAATCTCAAAAATTAACGCAAGATACTATTGAAACTAGGTGGATCCAGATGATGTTGCAGATGGAGATACCATAACTGTCTATGTGGACACTGCGGAACCCAGAGAAGCATCTTGTGTTCCCAAACATGTACAATTGGCCGTCCGCAAAATATCAGAAGCTTGTGCAGCCAAGAAATGTGGAAGAGCAATTGCAATTCATGAGTCCATTGTTAGAGAAGGATATCGGTACTGAACTACATCCACAAAATCAAATCTTATTTGATATGTCATATCTTTGTTTTAAATACCAATTGTCTTTCAAACTCGTTGATATCTTGTTCATTCTCTTCCTGATAGTATATTACCTGGTTCAAACGATGAGGACATTCTAGCTAAAAAATATCGGATTCGACTAAGGTAAGCATCATATTAGATGTCGAGTTTTACGTTCTGGATATCTAACATCTTTTTTTTCACGGCAGGGGCATAGATGCACCAGAAAGTCTAATGCCCTTTGGAAAGGAGGCAAAAGATATGCTGATTAAGCTGGTACACGGAAAGTGTCTGAAGATATATGTTTATGATACAGATCATTATGGTAGATCTGTTGGGGATATCTATAGTAATGATGTGTTTGTGCAGGTGCTGTGATCAAACCATAAACCACCCTCATTATATTATATTCTAGTTAGAATCATATATATTTGATCTTTATTCATATGTTATTTCTCATACAGGAAACCATGCTTAAGAAAGGACTTGCATGGCATTATGCCGCTTATGACAATCGTTCAGAACTTGCATCAGTGAGTCTTGAAAATGCTATTGTTCTTTTATGCTGTTTTTGTTAATCTGCTCTTTGATCTAGAACTGAATTTTTGTCAATCCAGTGGGAGAAACAGGCTCAAGCAGCTCAGGTTGGATTATGGGCTCAATCTAACCCTGAAAAGCCATGGGAATGGAGAAAAGATCGTCGTCAAGTAGATAGATTTCATGTACAAAGTAAATTATCGTATTCATTTGCAAACAAGAGCAAAAGAAAATAATCCAACTCTGTATCACAAAGAAGAGAGAAGATCCACCATGCCCTAGAAAGGAAGGATATACCATACAACATGAGGCTACAGTCCTACATAAAGAAGAATGATGATAGAGAATGAAAAGAAGTCTTACAATGGAATATATGTGAATGAATTGTTTAAAATGTCTGTAGAGTTCTTTTTGTATAACTAATACCAGACCGCGTGTACTTATTTTTTATATTTATTATAAACTACGTGTCCTGTTATTACCATACAAACTGGAGACTTACACGGATGGGCCTAATAGTGGGACTACACTCATTATAGCTCACTACCCCTTTCATGATCGTTGAAAATTCCAGGTGGGGCATACAGTAAACCTTTTTTTTTTCCTCTCTCTTTCCAACCTTTGCATATCCCAAATATTAAGAATCTTTAATGTGGCAAAACAATGGTGTGCACATTAATATATCAATGTCGGAGAGGATTGAAAAATGAGATGGTTAAAAATTAAGATGGTTATTCTAATCCAACAATTTCATTATAAATTCTTTCATGACAACAAACACCCCCTCAACAAAAAAAAAAAAAAAAAAAAAGGATTTCAGAATATAATTGGTGGGGAAAAAACAAACACATGTAAAAACATGTACAACTTAGAGCAAACAGATCAAATGCATTTGATGTCGAAAATTAACAGCATCAAATGCACAAACAGTATGGATTAACCATGAGAATGTGTGCACACAAACACGTACAACTTAGAGCAAATGCAATTTACTTACGCCTATTCAATAAACACAACATTTAATGCATCCATGGTAATTTACTTACACTTGATAAAACTTCTATTTTTTATAGTCCGAGCAAGCAATATACGTGCATATGCTTTTGGTTCGAACATAACGGATATTGAAAAAAAACCAATCATTTCAGTGCGAAGAGTATTCAGTTTGGAAGAAGAAGAATAGAGCACTACAAAAGGTGAGGAAGGTATTGATTGGAGCTGAAATTGTTTGAAAGGAGTATCGAGATCATAATCTATTGTATTCTGGCCAACCAGAACATGGTTAGCCCGGGCTTCTTTGTTTGTTTGGTAAGAACATAAATAAATGTTAAAATGCTTACTACTAATATTTTTAGAAGAAAAAATTTTATATACACCTCAACAAGGATTGTTAACATCATATACACCTATAAGATTGCAAAAATATCATTTACCACCCAAAAAATTTGTTGTGCTAATAAAAGAAGTCCACTCTGTCACAAGATTCCTTTTAAATGTTGATGTCAAGCTGCGTTGGAATATTTCATGGATGATACTAATCTTTTAGTAAGATTAAAAGACCATTATACCCTTTATGTAATTTGTTATCCTACCCTCAAATCTGTTTTCCTTTTATAACAGTAAAGAGAAAAGAAAACCCTCGAATCCTCTTGTTGATGACGATGACGACGACGAACGACAAACGTAAATACTTCTTCTTCTTCGCCGATGGCTTTGACTTTCCATTTTATGTCTCCAAAATTTCCAGGTGTATTCCTCCCCTGCCTTGCCTATCTTTTCCTCGAACACGTTTGTGAACATCTGTTCCCTGTTCTTTCTTTATATTATGTGTAATTTGGAGCTTTCCTTCTTCATCGTTTTTATTTCTACTTTCTATTAGGAAATAATGTAGGGCATTCGACTTCAGCATTTATGTTCAGTTTCGGTTCTTGGTGCGGTCGGCTTCATTCTACACTTAAACCGGGGAAAGAGTTTTAATCCATTAATTCTGCTCTTTGTTACTGTTCTACTTTTTTCTTTGCACTTTTTCTAATTATTGCCGTCCTTTAGCGGGGTGGGAATCTGGGGATAGGAATCTCTCGTTTTTCTTTTTCATTACCTTAATTGTCGGTAGATGAATTAAGTATGAATTCGAATCTTTTTGAACTCATTTGGAGCTTTAGTTGGAATTTTCTTGCTTTCCTGAGCAGTTTTTACGCACCTATTGCTTCTTATTGGAAAGTTATCCATGATCAATATATCTTTTCCTCTTATTCATATATAATGACCAAATAGGAAGGTATTTGGATTTCTTCCACTTGACCTTTACTTTAATTGGCTGGGGACTTCAGAGCTTCTTGCTATTCTACAGTTTGAATAGAATAATTTGAGTTATTTTTTTTTTGTTTCTCTGCACTCAAGCACAACCAGCCATTGTAGTAGTTGTTGAGCCTTTTTAAGGATGTGGGAGAGAATTGAGAAATTCAATCATGAGAAGGTGATAGAAAATTTGAAGGGTTGACTAGGGATGCAAAACGAGTTCAGAGAGAAACTTTCCATAAAATTTTGACAGAAAATTGTGGGATCCACATCCTCTCCCGCCTGAGTTTGGGCAGGGGATTTGACGGCCCGGATGGATAGCCGCCACCAGGCTCTTGGGTGGATTCGAGCCCTCCATCCAAGCCGACACCCCTGTTGGCTCAGCTTGTCGGCTTGGGTGTCGGCTCCGATGGAGGGTTCGGATCCACCCGAGAGTCAAGTGGCGGCCATCCATTTGGGCCGTCAAGTCTCCCGCCCAAACTCAGGCGAGAGAGGATTTCTATTCAAAATTGTGAAGTAGAGTACTTACAGAAATGGGGACTCAATGGAAGAACTGACCCTGAGACTTTCAAGTCCAGCGTTCCATTGGTTACTCATAAAGAATTGGAATCTTACATTCAGAGAATTTTTATGTTACAGATAGAGGGAGAAGATGACGGACTGAAGAAATAGAGAGGCGAAGATGACAGACAGGGAAAATAGATGGAGAAGATGATGGACAGAGGGAAAAAATATGACGAATAATAGAAAGAGATGGAAGCACGTACACTGACCTGATGGCGGAGCTGGAAAGCCAGAGATGGGATGCCACTGAGGATGCACAACGCAGAGGGGACTCCAACGTTAGGGATTAGGGCTTGGGTGAGAGTGAAAAGGAAAGAGGGAGAGAAAATATAAGTTTGATTTGAAGATCAAATTAGAAAATCAACATAATTTCTTAAATTTTCAATTTATAATATAAACGGTAAAACTGTATTTCAATAATTTTAATGATTTCTGTCAGTTAAGTGGACCTAAATGATGTTTTTGTAATCTTATCGATGTAGATTATGTTAGCAATCTTTATTGGGATGTCAAAGAGGACAATGTACTTTTACCTTATTTAAGTTATAGTTTTCAATGAGAAAAATAAAAAGTAGCTTAATTAATTCAAAATATACTTTAATTATTCAATAGCAAGAACCATTTATTGTACAGAAAAAAAATATAGTTGCATTAATTATAACTTCATAGGATATGTGTCAATAATTAATTTAAATTTTAAATATATCAAATTTATTATAAGATAAATTTTTTTTTGAAGACCACTATTTCCTCAAACTTCAAAGCAATGAGCAAGGAAGTCAGTCAAAGTTTGCTGAAGCGTGTAGGATTTACCCCATTTCTTTATTCATCCCCCACATTCTTTCATTCACTAAAAACAAAAGAAAAAGAGCCGCGAGCACAGAGTCATTTTTATTTTTTATTTTTTAATTCACTTGTGGCTTCTCCCTCTCTCTTCAAATCAAACATAAATAAAAATAAAATAGAATCTTAATTGACTGATTTATCATCTCTCCTTCAGATATGTTTGAGAACTAGCTCAAGCGGAAGTGGAAGACTTTGTCCCAACAAAGAATAACTCATATTCAGAATAGTCAAATGAAAGGAATTTGGCTCAGGTTAAGGATCTCCGACACATATTTTTAGTTTTGAATTAGATAAGATTTCAATGCATGAGGATCTCGTCAATGTGGGGTCTGGCAAGGGGTTGATGTGTGCAGTCTTAGCCACGTTTTGTGAAGAGACTGTTTTCAGATTCGAATCCGCGATCACCAGATAGCAATGTAATTAACCTTACCGTTGCACTGAAGCAATGAGGAAGACTATGTAATTACAAACAACAGGACTGATTTGAAAAATGCTAGAGGAGAAGAAGCATCTCTAAGGCATGTTTTTGTAGAAACTGAACCCTATTCCCAATGCAGAAAAAACAAAGCGAAACAGAAAGAACACAAACACATTGTAAAGATATACATGATTCAGTAGGATGCCGATGTCTACAGGGAAGAGAGCAGTTTTCACTAACAATGCAAGAAGAATAATCACTAATCACAACTTTGCTCCAATACCATGTGACAATATTAAATCAAGGCAAATCAAATCCTACCCTAAGCAATAATAAAAAAAAGAAAAAAAAAGAAGGATAGAGAGAGAGAAATGGAAAGAACCGAGAGAGGGAAGAGAGATTGTCAAAATAGTCTCTGCCTCACCCTAATCCTACATTTATATTGAAAGGCCACAAAACGTGAAGTCGGCTATAGTATAAGTTTGGAAATAGAAAATATTAGATGTCATCACATAGAGTGACATGTTGTATACTTATGCTAACAAGCATCAAACCATAAGAAGTACATAACTTAACAGGTTACACGCTCTCTTGCTCATAAACATTTTGTATCGCTTATGTTCTGTTGTACTCTCTATTTACCAAAATATGGATTAACTCCTCTTCAAAAAATAGGATCAAAAGGCATATGAAACGAACTTAAAAGTGCTCAACCTTCAAGGTTTGTCTCATTAAACTATGTTTTCTTTTAGCTTTCATTTTAGTTCAGGTTTATCTGCCATGCTTAATTAATTGTGTGACATTTGTTTGCAGTTTTATTGATAGCTTATTGAGGTCATATCTTTCATGTACAGGGTTGCTTTGAAACCTGATTTGGAAGAAAGGACTGAGGGCTGAATGTTGTGATACGGAATCTCCTACATACATTTTGTAGGAAACTTGGCCAATTTGAGCAACATTGAGCAGATGTGGGCAGTATAGAGTGTGTTGTCATTGTTGGCAACCATAGCAGTGTGGTCACTCTACATGAGGTACAGCGTAGTTGGAAAGAATCAAGAGCATTGAACAGAGTGATCTGGAGGAGAGAGAATGTAAAGAGAGAAAGGAGGAGAGAGAAAATGAGCAAAGTGGGCCCCACATAAGATGGCCAGGCCAGCATGGCAGCTTGCCCAGGCCAGCAGTCGCAGCCACGGCACCAGGCCAGCAGGCCAAGCCTGCCCAGTAGCCCAGCAGCACAAGGTAGCCAAGTGCACAGCAGCAAGGCCATGCCACACGCACAACACAACAGGGCCATGCCACACGCACAGCACGGCACAACACATCAAGCCACCCCTGCGCGCAAGGCTTCTCCTCTGCATGAACCTTGGTGCAAACAAGGTGTTCAACGAGAGTTCTTTCCTCTCGGGAAGAATTCCATCTCAGTCGATGGGTTTAACAAATCAGGTTATAGAGGCCATATTAAGTGTTGACAGGGGCATTTTGGGTAAGTCCAAAAGAGTCAGATCCGAAATAAACGATTCAGATCAAGCCAAGTCTCCCAGATTCCAATCCTATGGGCCACAAAAATGCGGGATCGAGTGTTACTCATCGGTCCTGTCAAGATGCTCCCGCAAGCTTTGGGATTGGTCGAATGTAGGTTTATGTTATGCTCTGTGTCGCGTTGAAGAAGCTCTGAGATACCGTGTGACGCGTGCGCATGTAATGATGTGAGAAGATTCTAATCTGAAGGGCTTAATTAAATCCGATCTCGCCTATCACATAAATGACAATCCGTCTGTTCAGAGAGTTTCCCGCTTTCATCTGACGGATCCAATGGCAGATAAATCAAGATTCCATGTGGCCCAGTCACATTTCGACAATGATGTACGGCGCGTCAGTGGCGGCGCACTAACCTGTTTTGCGGCTCATGGAATGAGTTATAGAAGATTCCATTTGAACTTTCCCGGTTGGCCAATCTTCTGATGGACATACTTGGCTGTCCAAGCTTCGATCTGGGTGATTCAAATTTCCAACTTCCTCATTTTCGAAGTAGAACCTAATGGAACAGTGAGAAGAAGCTCTGGTTCGAAGGAAAGTGTGATTTTGCTTGAAAAATCTATTGTTGGAGTACTTTGAGAGTGTTGTGTGACTTCTACCTAGCCTTATTGGCCACTAATGCTTCATTGAAGCTAGGGTAGAGTACCGAGACTGTGCATTGAGTGTCCGGTGAAGTCATAGTGATGAAAAATGGCTTGTATGGTCATTGAAGAGATGGAGAAGCTTGTATAGTGAGCTCTACACCTGTTGTAAACACGTCGGGAAGGTAATTTATCATACAAACCCTCATTATGATGAATGTGATAAATGAGATGGATTTGTAATCATTACAACACTTTATATTTGTTAAGTCGGGGCTTGATAGGTTTGTGGATAGTAGCTTATATTCAAGTTATAGCTTGTCTTACCGGGTGGTGTAGCACCTTTCTGTTGTAGCAGTCGAAAATTAACTATCAAAGTTCAGTATTAGGTATAATATGAAACCCTGTTTAGGGTATTACCCCGTGGAGTAGCCATCACAGTGTGTGATAGGTGAACCACGTTACCTAGTGTGTCATGTAGATACGGATGTGCTTGTTTGTAACTGTGGAATAGAAGTGCGTGGTTTGCAGGCTGGGTGTACACACTTGGTAGGGCAAGCCCCTGAATGGATACCTGTGGGTGTGTAGTTGGTGTGTATAATGAAATGTGTTAACTGGATGAATGTATGAACGACTATCTTAGTCAGCTCAAGGCAACAAAGTGTTAACAGTCAGCTCTTTGCAGCAGAGAGTGTTTTATTTGGAAAATCTATATAGTTGTGGGAAAATTTTTAGTGGTCACTGATTCACCTCCCCCCCCTCCTCCTCTCAGCGTCAACCTAGGAATCACACATTTCATTTTGCACTTTGACTTCCGAGCTTCAGATTATCACCTAAAACTCGATTTGAGGACAAGTTTTCTTCTACAATGTAGCTCTAGGATGCACCATTATATTTTTGTAGTGTATGATTAACTTTTTATTGTAATTGAGTCAATTATTTAGGATTTTTCATTATTTTTTTTATTAGATTAATGGGTTAACTCAAACCCATGAATTATTTATTTAGTTATAATAGACCCATAGCAAAGTAGATTTTAGGGCTTATTTAGCTGAACTCAATAAAATGGATAGTTGACAAAAGTAGTGTTTGACATGCTTTTTCGTTCTTGGATCATAGAATATATTAAAGAAAACAGTCCATTCTAGATGTGCTCTTTAACCCATTTGCATTTTGAGTTCATAATGGAAATATCAAGCTCATTAGTTCATTCTAATTCTATGTTAGGAATTCATTTTCATTCTAAGAATGCATTTGTATTTTCAAGAATGGATTCCATGAATGCATTCCAAGCCCAGCCTAGAATCTAAACATTAGAAATGTGCACATTAGGCTTCTCATGATTCTAACAAAAATCAAAGACATAATCACCCTAGAACCCAACTCTTGAATTCCATCAAAATCTAAGGTTGCATTTGATATGCATTGTTAGAATGTTTTTTAAGTCAAGATTACATTACGAGATGGAAAACATTTTATTGGTGTGCATTAGCGTTTTTGGATCATTGAATGTTCTATTTATCACATTCTACCTTCTGAACCCCAAATAAAATTGCCTTGCTTGGGCCATTCTCAATCTAGATTAAGAATGCAATCTACATTCTACATTTTTGAAGTTGCATTCAAAGATTACATACCTAACACCAGCCTAAGGTTCTAAAGTAAGGGAACTCCCATGTTGCACTAATGGAGATGGCAAAAATGGTAACATTAATGGGGTCATACAAGGTCGGGGAGGAAAGAGAATATGAGAAACGAGAGAAAAACACCAAAATATAAAAGCACATGAGAATAGATTCCCACACTCACATTGTGGGGTTCTTTTTCCCATAATTTAATGGCATCCCCATGTGCCAACCAAACCCAAACTCGAACCTCAACCTCCCTGGCTAACTGATCTTTGAATAGTTAATGCCTCGCCTTAAATCCATTCTAAATAATAAATATTCCCATTTAAAAAAAAAAATACTTATCCACAGATTGAACTGTTTAAGACACGCTTCATAGACATAAAGAAACCCTTTTACTCTTTTAAGATGTGTCACTTCAAAAGTCAAAGTAGAGGATAGAAATCCTCTCATGTCTCTCATGCTGGCATGAGAAAATTCAATGGTTGTAATTTACTGTACATACATGTTGATGTATTGATATATGTGCACAGTAGATGACAGTCACTGAATTTTCTCATGCGCATGAGAAGATTTGAATCCCAAAGTAGAGTTTGAAAATCTAAACTTATCTTCTAGAATAGCAATTCATCGCAGCTTTGTATATGTCACATCGAAAGTTAAAGAAAACTTTCAAAATCTAAATTTATCTTCTAGATTTCATAACCAAAAAAATCTTAATTACATAGAATATCGTTAATGAAAGAACCCTTATTATATGAAACTCTAATCAGAAATTGAATCTCAAATTCATACAAGTATAGCCATGACATTTTGTCCAAATTAACCAATTGAATGTACTATTTGTAAACCTAAGCACAAAATGATATATAAATACTATTTCTTGTTAAAGACTATAACCGACTGAATGGTCCATCCAATAACCTAGTATCTTTTTCCAATTTCCAATTTTTTTTTGGAAAACATGTCTTTTTCCATGGAGCTTTATTGCACAACTTCATCCTCAGTTTCTCGGCTTCTCTTTATAGGCCTTGAGATGATCTCTTTCCCTTCTTCTTCCTTGCACTCGGATTGGAACTCAACGACTCAAGTTTGTAACTCGGATTGAAACTCAACCACTCAAGTTTGTATTGCAGACACTTCCTGTGAGGCTCACAATCTCCTTTCTTTGATTACCACTCTCGATCTCAAAATTAACACAATTTTCTTTCCTTGCCACTCTAAATCTCAAAATTAATGCAAGATACTATTGAAATTAGGTGAGGCCAAAAGATGTTGCAGAGGGAAACACTATAACAGTCCATGTAGACGCTCCGGAAGGCACTGTTCCCATATATGTACAATTGGCGGTCAACGAAACATATGAATTAGCTCTTGCAACCATGGATCCTACAAGGGTATTTGCAATTCTAGACGAAGATTCTAATACATCGAGACCTGTGCTGGATAAATTCCAATCGCTGGATCGGCGTTGGAGAGTCTCCAACGCCGGAGAGGATTTCTACACGTAATCAAACATAAAACCATCCTCGTTATATTACATTACTATATTCTAGTCAGAAACATATATATTAGATTTATTCATATGTTATTCCTTTTAACATTCTCTTTGATGTAGAGCTGAACTTTTGTCATAGCAGTGGGAGAAACAAGTTCAAGCTCAACAAATTGGATTGTGGTCAGAAACTAATCCTGAAAAGCCATGGGAATGGAGAGAATAAAATCCTAAAAGGTAGATAATTGTATTCTCTTATCTTGTAAGCGGAAGCAAAAGAAAATAGGGAAAATTTCAGCCATCCCCTGAACTTTACCGTCGATAATTTCACCCACATCCAATACAGTTAAGTATTGGATGGTAAAATAGAGAAAGTCTATTTTACCCTCAATGTAAAAAAACATAGATGTCTGTTTTAAAAAATAAATAAATAAAAAAGAAAATGGGAAAAC